>OU426980.1:89834178-90236792 GCA_911387785.2 Aelia acuminata | reverse complement strand
CCCCCCCACCTCGAAATTCATTTTTTTTTTTTTTTTTTTTTATTAAAATACACCACCCTAGATGACATGATAGGACGTTTACGAAAAGTATAATTTTTAGATATTTTGAATAACGCCCCCCACAACGAAATTCATACTAGATACTTTTTTTTAAAAACACCACCCTGGATGACATGATAACATTCTATAATATCAATGATTTACGAAAAATATAATTTTTTGTTATTTTTAAATACCCCCCTCCCCAAAATTCATAATAGATATTTTTATTTAAAAACACCATCCTGATAACATTGCTTAAGATGACAACATTGCTTAATATCAATGATTTACGAAAAATATAATTTTTTGATATTTTAAACCACCCCCCCCAAATTCATACTAGATGTTTTTATTAAAAATACACCACCCCTAGATGACATGATAGGACGTTTACGAAAAGTATAATTTTTAGATATTTTGAATAACGCCCCCCACAACGAAATTCATACTAGATACTTTTTTTTAAAAACACCACCCTGGATGACATGATAACATTCTATAATATCAATGATTTACGAAAAATATAATTTTTTGTTATTTTTAAATACCCCCTCCCCAAAATTCATACTAGATATTTTTTTTAAAAAACACCATCCTGGATGACATGACCACATTCCTTGATATCAAAGATTCCTAAAATTTATAATTTTTTAATATTTTAAAATACCCTCCTCATTCAAATTCATACTAGATAATTTTTTTTAATAAGCACCATCCTGGATGACATGATCACACTCCTTAATATCAAAGATTTACGAAAAGAATAATTTTTTGATATTTTTAAATACCCCCTCCCCAAAATTCATACTAGATATTTTTTTTAAAAAGTACCATCCAGGATGACATGATCACATTCTTTATATCAATGATTTACGAAAAATACAATTTTTTGATATTTTAAACCCCCCCCCCCCCCCGTAATTCATACTAGATATTTTTATTAAAAATACACCACCCTAGATGACTTGATACGACGTTTACGAAAAGTATAATTTTTAGATATTTTGAATAACGCCCCCCACAACGAAATTCATACTAGATACTTTTTTTAAAAAAAACACCCTGGATGACATGATAACATTTTATAATATCAATGATTCACGAAAAAAAAATAATATTTTTTGATATTTTAACCCTCCTCCCACGAAATTTATACTAGATATTTTTTTTAAAAAGCACCATCCTGGATGACATGATCACATTCTTTATATCAAAGATTTACGAAAAGTATAATTTTTAGATATTTTGAATAACGCCCCCCACAACAAAATTCATACTAGATACTTTTTTTTAAAAAAAACACCCTGGATGACATGATAACATTTTATAATATCAATGATTTACGAAAAAAAAATAATATTTTTTGATATTTTAAACCCCCCCCCTTACGAAATTCATACTAGATATTTTTTTTAAAAAGCACTTCCTGAATGACATGATCACATTCTTTATATCAATGATTTACGAAAAATACAATTTTTTGATATTTTAAACCCCCCCCCCGTAATTCATACTAGATATTTTTATTAAAAATACACCACCCTAGATGACATGATACGACGTTTACGAAAAGTATAATTTTTAGATATTATGAATAACGCCCCCCACAACGAAATTCATACTAGATACTTTTTTTAAAAAAAACACCCTGGATGACATGATAACATTTTATAATATCAATGATTCACGAAAAAAAAATAATATTTTTTGATATTTTAACCCTCCTCCCACGAAATTTATACTAGATATTTTTTTTAAAAAGCACCATCCTGGATGACATGATCACATTCTTTATATCAAAGATTTACGAAAAGTATAATTTTTATGATATTTTGAAGTACCATCCCCTCCCCCTGAGATTTCTACTAGATATTTTTTATAAAAAAGCACCACCCTGGATGAAATGATAACATTGCCTAATATCAATGATTTACGAAAAAAGTAATGTTTTGATATCTTGAAAAACGCCCCCCACCTCGAAATTCATAATAGATTTCTTTATTTAAAAAAAACACCCTGGATGACATGATAACATTTTATAATATCAATGATTTACGAAAAAAAAATAATATTTTTTGATATTTTTAACCCCCCCCCTTACGAAATTCATACTAGATATTTTTTTTAAAAAGCACTTCCTGAATGACATGATCACATTCTTTATATCAATGATTTACGAAAAATACAATTTTTTGATATTTTAACCCCCCCCCCCCCCCCCCGTAATTCATACTAGATATTTTTATTAAAAATACACCACCCTAGATGACTTGATACGACGTTTACGAAAAGTATAATTTTTAGATATTTTGAATAACGCCCCCCCACAACGAAATTCATACTAGATACTTTTTTTAAAAAAAAACACCCTGGATGACATGATAACATTTTATAATATCAATGATTCACGAAAAAAAATAATATTTTTTGATATTTTAACCCTCCTCCCACGAAATTTATACTAGATATTTTTTTTTAAAAAGCACCATCCTGGATGACATGATCACATTCTTTATATCAAAGATTTACGAAAAGTATAATTTTTAGATATTTTGAATAACGCCCCCCACAACAAAATTCATACTAGATACTTTTTTTTAAAAAAAAACACCCTGGATGACATGATAACATTTTATAATATCAATGATTTACGAAAAAAAAATAATATTTTTTGATATTTTAACCCCCCCCCCCCCTTACGAAATTCATACTAGATATTTTTTTTTAAAAAGCACTTCCTGAATGACATGATCACATTCTTTATATCAATGATTTACGAAAAATACAATTTTTTGATATTTTAAACCCCCCCCCCCGTAATTCATACTAGATATTTTTATTAAAAATACACCACCCTAGATGACATGATACGACGTTTACGAAAAGTATAATTTTTAGATATTATGAATAACGCCCCCCACAACGAAATTCATACTAGATACTTTTTTTTAAAAAAAACACCCTGGATGACATGATAACATTTTATAATATCAATGATTCACGAAAAAAAAATAATATTTTTTGATATTTTAACCCTCCTCCCACGAAATTTATACTAGATATTTTTTTTAAAAAGCACCATCCTGGATGACATGATCACATTCTTTATATCAAAGATTTACGAAAAGTATAATTTTTATGATATTTTGAAGTACCATCCCCTCCCCCTGAGATTTCTACTAGATATTTTTTATAAAAAAGCACCACCCTGGATGAAATGATAACATTGCCTAATATCAATGATTTACGAAAAAGTAATGTTTTGATATCTTGAAAAACGCCCCCCACCTCGAAATTCATAATAGATTTCTTTATTTAAAAAAACACCCTGATAACATTGATAAGATGACAACATTGCATAATATCAATGATTTACGAAAAGTACAATTTTTTGATATTTTAAACCCCCCCCCCCCCCGAAATTCATACTAGATATTCTTTTTTTAAAAAGCACCAAACTGGATCACATGATCACATTCCTTAATATCAAAGATCTACGAAAAGTATTATTCTTTGATATCTGGAAAAACGCCCCCCACCTCGAAATTCATTTTTTTTTTTTTTTTTTTTTTATTAAAAATACACCACCCTAGATGACATGATAGGACGTTTACGAAAAGTATAATTTTTAGATATTTTGAATAACGCCCCCCACAACGAAATTCATACTAGATACTTTTTTTTAAAAACACCACCCTGGATGACATGATAACATTCTATAATATCAATGATTTACGAAAAATATAATTTTTTGTTATTTTTAAATACCCCCTCCCCAAATTCATAATAGATATTTTTATTTAAAAAACACCATCCTAATAACATTGCTTAAGATGACAACATTGCTTAATATCAATGATTTACGAAAAATATAATTTTTTGATATTTTAAACCACCCCCCCCCAAATTCATACTAGATGTTTTTATTAAAAATACACCACCCTAGATGACATGATAGGACGTTTACGAAAAGTATAATTTTTAGATATTTTGAATAACGCCCCCCACAACGAAATTCATACTAGATACTTTTTTTTAAAAACACCACCCTGGATGACATGATAACATTCTATAATATCAATGATTTACGAAAAATATAAT
Organism: Aelia acuminata; assembly: GCA_911387785.2. NCBI lineage: Eukaryota > Metazoa > Arthropoda > Insecta > Hemiptera > Pentatomidae > Aelia > Aelia acuminata. Next base: position 90,232,649 of record OU426980.1, on the reverse strand, counting down.
TTTTTGTTATTTTTAAATACCCCCTCCCCAAAATTCATACTAGATATTCTTTTTTTAAAAAACACCATCCTGGATGACATGACCACATTCCTTGATATCAAAGATTCCTAAAATTTATAATTTTTTAATATTTTAAAATACCCTCCTCATTCAAATTCATACTAGATAATTTTTTTTAATAAGCACCATCCTGGATGACATGATCACACTCCTTAATATCAAAGATTTACGAAAAGAATAATTTTTTGATATTTTTAAATACCCCCTCCCCAAAATTCATACCAGATATTTTTTTTAAAAAGTACCATCCTGGATGACATGATCACATTCCTTGATATCAAAGATTCCTAAAATTTATAATGTTTTAATATTTTAATAAGGAGGTTATCTCCCTTCGAAATTCATACTAGATACTTTTTTTAAAAGACACCACCCTGGATGAAATGATAACATTCCTTAATATCAAAGATAGAGTATAATGTTTTGATATATTGAAATACCCCCCTCCAAATTCATACTAGATTTTTTTATTAAAAAATACACGACCCTAGATGACATGATAGGACATTTACGAAAAGTATAATTTTTAGATTTTTTAAATAAAGCCCCCCACAACGAAATTCATACTAGACACATTTTTTAAATAACACCAAACTGATAACATTGCTTAAGATGATATTATTGCTTAAATTCAAATATTTTCGAAAAGTATAAATTTTTGATATATTGAAATACCCCCCTCCAAATTCATACTAGATTTTTTTATTAAAAAAATACACGACCCTAGATGACATGATAGGACATTTACGAAAAGTATAATTTTTAGATATTTTAAATAAAGCCCCTCACAACGAAATTCATACTAGACACTTTTTTTAAATAACACCAAACTGATAACATTGCTTAAGATGAGAACATTGCTTAAGATGATATTATTGCTTAATATCAATGATTTACGAAAAAAGTAATGTTTTGATATTTTGTAGTACCCCTCCCCCAAATTCATACTAGATATTTTAATTAAAATACACCACCCTAGATGACATGATAGGACATTTACGAAAAGTATAATTTTTAGATATTTTGAATAACACCCCCCACAACGAAATTCATACTAGATACTTTTTTTAAAAAACACCACCCTGGATGGCATGATAACATTTTATAATATCAATGATTTACGAAAAAAAAACAATTTTTTTATCTTTTTCAACCCCCCCCCCCCCCGTAATTCATAATAAATATTTTTTTTAAAAGGACCACCCTGAAAATGATCACATTCCTTAATATCAAAGAATTTACGAAAGATATAATTTTTTGATATTTTACCCCCCCCCCCCCCCACAATTCATACTAGATATATTTTTTAAAAAGCAACATCCTAAATGACATGATCACACTCCTTGATATCAAAGATTTACGAAAAGTATAATTTTTTTGATATTTTTAAATACCCCCTCTCCAAAATTCATACTAGATATTTTTATTAAAAATACACCACTTTAGATGACATAATCACATTCCTTGATATCAAAGATTCCTAAAATTTATAATGTTTTGATATTTTTAAATACCCACCCCCTGAAATTTATACTAGATACTTTTTTTTAAAAGCACTACACTGGATGACATGATAGGACTTTTACGAAAAGTATAATTTTTTGATATTTGAAACACCCCCTCCCCAAAATTCATACTAGATATTTATTTTAAAAAGCACCATCCTGGATGACATGATCACATTCCTTAATATCAAAGATTCCAAAAATTTTTAATGTTTTAATATTTTGAAATAAAAACTATTTTTATTTAAAAACACCACCCTGATAACTTTGCTTAAGATGATAACATTGCTTAAGATGATATCTGCTTAAATTCAAATATTTTCAAAAAGTTTAATTTTTTAATATTTTTCAATACCCCCCCCTGAAATTTATACTAGATACTTTTTTTAAAAAACACCACATTGGATGAAATGAGAACATTCCTTTATATCAAAGATTCCTGAGATGTATAATTTCTTCTTAAATCCCCCCCCCCAAATTCATACTAGATATTTTTATTAAAAATACACCACCCTAGATGACATGATAACATTGCTTAATATCAATGATTTACGAAAAAAGTAATGTTTTGATATTTTTAAACCCCCCCCCACAATTCATACTAAATATATTTTTTTTAAATGCACCATCCTGGATGACATGATCACATTCCTTAATATCAAAGATTCCTAAAATTCATAATGTTTTAATATTTTGAAATAAAAACTATTTTTGTTTAAAAACACCACCCTGATAACTTTGCTTAACATGACAACAGTGCTTAATATCAATGATTTACGAAAAATACATTTTTTTGATATTTCAAACCCCCCCCCCCCCAAATTCATACTAGATATGTTTATTAAAAATACACCACCCTAGATGACATGATAGGACATTTACGAAAAGTATAATTTTTTGATGTTTGAAACACCCCCTCCCCAAAATTCATACTAGATATTTTTTTAAAAAGCACCATCCTGGATGACATGATCACATTCCTTAATAACAAAGATTCCTAAAATTTTTAATGTTTTAATATTTTGAAATAAAAACTATTTTTATTTAAAAACACCACCCTGATAACTTTGCTTTACATGACAACAGTGCTTAATATCAATGATTTACGAAAAATACAGTTTTTTGATATTTCAAACCCCAACCTAAATTCATACTAGATATATTTTTTTTAAATGCACCATCCTGGATGACATGATCACATTCCTTAATATCAAAGATTCCTAAAATTTATAATGTTTTAATATTTTGAAATAAAAACTATTTTTGTTTAAAAACATCACCCTAATAACTTTGCTTAACATGAAAATAGTGCTTAATATCAATGATTTACGAAAAATACAATTTTTTGATATTTCAAACCCCCCCCCCAATTCATACTAGATATGTTTATTAAAAATACACCACCCTAGATGACATGATAGGACATTTACGAAAAGTATAATTTTTTTATATTTGAAACACCCCCCCCCCAAAATTCATACTAGATATATTTTTTAAAAAGCACCATCCTGGATGACATGATCACATTCCTTAATGACTCCGCCGATCCGTCAAGCTGTGGGCCGGGGGGAGTGGGTTCCTGGGCTGCTGGGGGTTGGGCTGGGGTATCGGGGACGTCTCAGGTCTCATAGAGCATGTTAGCTCCGAGGACTTTGGAGGATTTGGACTTTTCCATACACAATTATATGTAAACATTAGTGTATTGTACTAATGTAATTAAATTAGGTGGACAACATGGTTTTTATCCACATCCTCTACCAGAGCCTAGTGTCAAAAGAAAAGCCACCAAACAAGAACATGTGGGACCGGGGCGCCCCCTTTGCTCCGGCTGGCCCCCATCGGCCTGGGTGCCGCTCTCGTCGGTGTCCGGCGGGATTTGGGTCGGTAGTTTCCCCAAGATAGATAAATAAAGAAACCAATAGGCGTTGATGACCTCAGCAGTTTTTCGCCCCTAAACAATAACAAACAAACATTCCTTAATATCAAAGATTCCTAAAATTTTTAATGTTTTAATATTTTGAAATAAAAACTATTTTTATTTAAAAACACCACCCTGATAACTTTGCTTAACATGACAACAGTGCTTAATATCAATGATTTACGAAAAATACAGTTTTTTGATATTTCAAACCCCCCCCCCCCAAATTCATACTAGATATTTTTATTAAAAATAAACCACCCTAGATGACATGATAGGACATTTACGAAAAGTATAATTTTTTGATATTTTTAAATACCCCCTCCCCAAAATTCATACTAGATATTTTTTTAAAAAGTACCATCCAGGATGACATGATCACATTCCTTGATATCAAAGATTCCTAAAATTTATAATGTTTTAATATTTTGAAATACCCTCCTCCCTTCGAAATTCATACTAGATACTTTTTTTAAAAAACACCACCCTGGATGAAATGATAACATTCCTTAATATCAAAGATAGAGTATAATGTTTTGATATATTGAAATACCCCCCTCCAAATTCATACTAGATTTTTTTATTAAAAAATACACGACCCTAGATGACATGATAGGACATTTACGAAAAGTATAATTTTTAGATTTTTTAAATAAAGCCCCCCCACAACGAAATTCATACTAGACACATTTTTAAATAACACCAAACTGATAACTTTGCTTAACATGAAAATAGTGCTTAATATCAATGATTTACGAAAAATACAATTTTTTGATATTTCAAACCCCCCCCCCAATTCATACTAGATATGTTTATTAAAAATACACCACCCTAGATGACTTGATACGACGTTTACGAAAAGTATAATTTTTAGATATTTTGAATAACGCCCCCCACAACGAAATTCATACTAGATACTTTTTTAAAAAAAAACACCCTGGATGACATGATAACATTTTATAATATCAATGATTTACGAAAAAAAAATAATATTTTTTGATATTTTAACCCCCCCCCCCCCTTACGAAATTCATACTAGATATTTTTTTTAAAAAGTACCATCCAGGATGACATGATCACATTCCTTGATATCAAAGATTCCTAAAATTTATAATGTTTTAATATTTTGAAATACCCTCCTCCCTTCGAAATTCATACTAGATACTTTTTTTAAAAAACACCACCCTGGATGAAATGATAACATTCCTTAATATCAAAGATAGAGTATAATGTTTTGATATATTGAAATACCCCCCTCCAAATTCATACTAGATTTTTTTATTAAAAAATACACGACCCTAGATGACATGATAGGACATTTACGAAAAGTATAATTTTTAGATTTTTTAAATAAAGCCCCCCACAACGAAATTCATACTAGACACATTTTTTAAATAACACCAAACTGATAACTTTGCTTAACATGAAAATAGTGCTTAATATCAATGATTTACGAAAAATACAATTTTTTGATATTTCAAACCCCCCCCCCCCCCAATTCATACTAGATATGTTTATTAAAAATACACCACCCTAGATGACTTGATACGACGTTTACGAAAAGTATAATTTTTAGATATTTTGAATAACGCCCCCCACAACGAAATTCATACTAGATACTTTTTTAAAAAAAACACCCTGGATGACATGATAACATTTTATAATATCAATGATTTACGAAAAAAAAATAATATTTTTTGATATTTTAACCCCCCCCCTTACGAAATTCATACTAGATATTTTTTTTAAAAAGCACTTCCTGAATGACATGATCACATTCTTTATATCAATGATTTACGAAAAATACAATTTTTTGATATTTTAAACCCCCCCCCCCCGTAATTCATACTAGATATTTTTATTAAAAATACACCACCCTAGATGACTTGATACGACGTTTACGAAAAGTATAATTTTTAGATATTTTGAATAACGCCCCCCACAACGAAATTCATACTAGATACTTTTTTTAAAAAAAACACCCTGGATGACATGATAACATTTTATAATATCAATGATTCACGAAAAAAAAATAATATTTTTTGATATTTTAACCCTCCTCCCACGAAATTTATACTAGATATTTTTTTTAAAAAGCACCATCCTGGATGACATGATCACATTCTTTATATCAAAGATTTACGAAAAGTATAATTTTTAGATATTTTGAATAACGCCCCCCACAACAAAATTCATACTAGATACTTTTTTTTAAAAAAAACACCCTGGATGACATGATAACATTTTATAATATCAATGATTTACGAAAAAAAAATAATATTTTTTGATATTTTAACCCCCCCCCTTACGAAATTCATACTAGATATTTTTTTTAAAAAGCACTTCCTGAATGACATGATCACATTCTTTATATCAATGATTTACGAAAAATACAATTTTTTGATATTTTAAACCCCCCCCCCCCCGTAATTCATACTAGATATTTTTATTAAAAATACACCACCCTAGATGACTTGATACGACGTTTACGAAAAGTATAATTTTTAGATATTTTGAATAACGCCCCCCCACAACGAAATTCATACTAGATACTTTTTTAAAAAAAAACACCCTGGATGACATGATAACATTTTATAATATCAATGATTTACGAAAAAAAAATAATATTTTTTGATATTTTAACCCCCCCCCCTTACGAAATTCATACTAGATATTTTTTTTAAAAAGCACTTCCTGAATGACATGATCACATTCTTTATATCAATGATTTACGAAAAATACAATTTTTTGATATTTTAAACCCCCCCCCCCCGTAATTCATACTAGATATTTTTATTAAAAATACACCACCCTAGATGACATGATACGACGTTTTCGAAAAGTATAATTTTTAGATATTTTGAATAACGCCCCCCACAACGAAATTCATACTAGATACTTTTTTTAAAAAAAACACCCTGGATGACATGATAACATTTTATAATATCAATGATTCACGAAAAAAAAATAATATTTTTTGATATTTTAACCCTCCTCCCACGAAATTTATACTAGATATTTTTTTTAAAAAGCACCATCCTGGATGACATGATCACATTCTTTATATCAAAGATTTACGAAAAGTATAATTTTTATGATATTTTGAAGTACCATCCCCTCCCCCTGAGATTTCTACTAGATATTTTTATAAAAAAGCACCACCCTGGATGAAATGATAACATTGCCTAATATCAATGATTTACGAAAAAAGTAATGTTTTGATATCTTGAAAAACGCCCCCCACCTCGAAATTCATAATAGATTTCTTTATTTAAAAAAACACCCTGATAACATTGATAAGATGACAACATTGCATAATATCAATGATTTACGAAAAGTACAATTTTTTGATATTTTAAAACCCCCCCCCCCGAAATTCATACTAGATATTCTTTTTTTAAAAAGCACCAAACTGGATCACATGATCACATTCCTTAATATCAAAGATCTACGAAAAGTATTATTCTTTGATATCTGGAAAAACGCCCCCCACCTCGAAATTCATTTTTTTTTTTTTTTTTTTTTTATTAAAAATACACCACCCTAGATGACATGATAGGACGTTTACGAAAAGTATAATTTTTAGATATTTTGAATAACGCCCCCCACAACGAAATTCATACTAGATACTTTTTTTTAAAAACACCACCCTGGATGACATGATAACATTCTATAATATCAATGATTTACGAAAAATATAATTTTTTGTTATTTTTAAATACCCCCTCCCCAAAATTCATAATAGATATTTTTATTTAAAATCACCATCCTGATAACATTGCTTAAGATGACAACATTGCTTAATATCAATGATTTACGAAAAATATAATTTTTTGATATTTTAAACCACCCCCCCCAAATTCATACTAGATGTTTTTATTAAAAATACACCACCCTAGATGACATGATAGGACGTTTACGAAAAGTATAATTTTTAGATATTTTGAATAACGCCCCCCACAACGAAATTCATACTAGATACTTTTTTTTAAAAACACCACCCTGGATGACATGATAACATTCTATAATATCAATGATTTACGAAAAATATAATTTTTTGTTATTTTTAAATACCCCCTCCCCAAAATTCATACTAGATATTTTTTTTAAAAAGTACCATCCTGGATGACATGACCACATTCCTTGATATCAAAGATTCCTAAAATTTATAATTTTTTAATATTTTAAAATACCCTCCTCATTCAAATTCATACTAGATAATTTTTTTTAATAAGCACCATCCTGGATGACATGATCACACTCCTTAATATCAAAGATTTACGAAAAGAATAATTTTTTGATATTTTTAAATACCCCCTCCCCAAAATTCATACTAGATATTTTTTTTAAAAAGTACCATCCTGGATGACATGATCACATTCCTTGATATCAAAGATTCCTAAAATTTATAATGTTTTAATATTTTAATAAGGAGGTTATCTCCCTTCGAAATTCATACTAGATACTTTTTTTAAAAGACACCACCCTGGATGAAATGATAACATTCCTTAATATCAAAGATAGAGTATAATGTTTTGAAATATTGAAATACCCCCCTCCAAATTCATACTAGATTTTTTTATTAAAAAATACACGACCCTAGATGACATGATAGGACATTTACGAAAAGTATAATTTTTAGATATTTTAAAAAAAGCCCCCCAATACGAAATTCATACTAGATACTTTTTTTAAATAACACCAAACTGATAACATTGCTTAAGATGAGAACATTGCTTAAGATGATATTATTGCTTAAATTCAAATATTTTCGAAAAGTATAATTTTTTGATATTTTTAAATACCCCCCCTGAAATTTATTCTAGATACTTTTTTTTAAAAACACTACACTGGATGAAATGAAAACATTCCTTAATATCGAAGATTTCGGAAGAGTATAATGTTTTGATCTTTTTAAACCCTCCCCCCACCCGAAATTCATACTAAATATTTTTTTTAAAAGGACCACCCTGAATGACATGATCACATTCCTTAATATCAAAGATTTACGAAAAGTATAATTTTTTATATTTTGAAATACCTCCTCTTGATATTTTAAACCTCCCCCCCCGAAATTCATACCAGATATTTTTCGTGAAAAACACCACCCTGGACGACATGAGAACATTCCTTAATATCAAAGATTTCGGAAGAGTATAATGTTTTGATCTTTCTAACCCCCCCCCCCCCCCGAAATTCATTATAATATTTTTTTTAAAAGGACCACCCTGAGTGACATGATCACATTCCTTACCATCAATGATTTACGAAAAATACAATTTTTTGATATTTCAACCACCCCCCCCCCCCAAATTCATACTAGATATTTTTATTAAAAATACACCACCCTAGATGACATGATAGGACAATTACGAAAAGTATAATTTTTTGATATTTAAAACACCCCCCCCCCCCGAAATTCATACCAGATATTTTTCTTAACACCAAACTGATAACATTGCTTAAGATGAGAACATTGCTTAAGATGATATTATTGCTTAATATCAATGATTTACGAAAAAAGTAATGTTTTGATATTTTGTAGTACCCCTCCCCCAAATTCATACTAGATATTTTAATTAAAAATACACCACCCTAGATGACATGATAGGACATTTACGAAAAGTATAATTTTTAGATATTTTGAATAACACCCCCCACAACGAAATTCATACTAGATACTTTTTTTAAAAAACACCACCCTGGATGGCATGATAACATTTTATAATATCAATGATTTACGAAAAAAAAAACAATTTTTTTATCTTTTTCAACCCCCCCCCCCCCCGTAATTCATAATAAATATTTTTTTTTAAAAGGACCACCCTGAAAATGATCACATTCCTTAATATCAAAGATTTACGAAAGATATAATTTTTTGATATTTTAACCCCCCCCCACAATTCATACTAGATATATTTTTTAAAAAGCAACATCCTAAATGACATGATCACACTCCTTGATATCAAAGATTTACGAAAAGTATAATTTTTTGATATTTTTAAATACCCCCTCTCCAAAATTCATACTAGATATTTTTATTAAAAATACACCACTTTAGATGACATAATCACATTCCTTGATATCAAAGATTCCTAAAATTTATAATGTTTTGATATTTTTAAATACCCACCCCCTGAAATTTATACTAGATACTTTTTTTTAAAAGCACTACACTGGATGACATGATAGGACTTTTACGAAAAGTATAATTTTTTGATATTTGAAACACCCCCTCCCCAAAATTCATACTAGATATTTATTTTAAAAAGCACCATCCTGGATGACATGATCACATTCCTTAATATCAAAGATTCCAAAATTTTTTAATGTTTTAATATTTTGAAATAAAAACTATTTTTATTTAAAAACACCACCCTGATAACTTTGCTTAAGATGATAACATTGCTTAAGATGATATCATTGCTTAAATTCAAATATTTTCAAAAAGTTTAATTTTTTAATATTTTTCAATACCCCCCCCTGAAATTTATACTAGATACTTTTTTTAAAAAACACCACATTGGATGAAATGAGAACATTCCTTTATATCAATGATTCCTGAGATGTATAATTTCTTCTTAAATCCCCCCCCCCCAAATTCATACTAGATATTTTTATTAAAAATACACCACCCTAGATGACATGATAACATTGCTTAATATCAATGATTTACGAAAAAAGTAATGTTTTGATATTTTTAAACCCCCCCCCCACAATTCATACTAAATATATTTTTTTTAAATGCACCATCCTGGATGACATGATCACATTCCTTAATATCAAAGATTCCTAAAATTCATAATGTTTTAATATTTTGAAATAAAAACTATTTTTGTTTAAAAACACCACCCTGATAACTTTGCTTAACATGACAACAGTGCTTAATATCAATGATTTACGAAAAATACATTTTTTTGATATTTCAAACCCCCCCCCAAATTCATACTAGATATGTTTATTAAAAATACACCACCCTAGATGACATGATAGGACATTTACGAAAAGTATAATTTTTTGATGTTTGAAACACCCCCTCCCCAAAATTCATACTAAGATATTTTTTTTAAAAAGCACCATCCTGGATGACATGATCACATTCCTTAATAACAAAGATTCCTAAAATTTTTAATGTTTTAATATTTTGAAATAAAAACTATTTTTATTTAAAACACCACCCTGATAACTTTGCTTTACATGACAACAGTGCTTAATATCAATGATTTACGAAAAATACAGTTTTTTGATATTTCAAACCCCAACCTAAATTCATACTAGATATATTTTTTTTAAATGCACCATCCTGGATGACATGATCACATTCCTTAATATCAAAGATTCCTAAAATTTATAATGTTTTAATATTTTGAAATAAAAACTATTTTTGTTTAAAAACATCACCCTAATAACTTTGCTTAACATGAAAATAGTGCTTAATATCAATGATTTACGAAAAACACAATTTTTTGATATTTCAAACCCCCCCCCCAATTCATACTAGATATGTTTATTAAAAATACACCACCCTAGATGACATGATAGGACATTTACGAAAAGTATAATTTTTTTATATTTGAAACACCCCCCCCCCCCCCAAAATTCATACTAGATATATTTTTTAAAAAGCACCATCCTGGATGACATGATCACATTCCTTAATGACTCCGCCGATCCGTCAAGCTGTGGGCCGGGGGGAGTGGGTTCCTGGGCTGCTGGGGGTTGGGCTGGGGTATCGGGGACGTCTCAGGTCTCATAGAGCATGTTAGCTCCGAGGACTTTGGAGGATTTGGACTTTTCCATGCACAATTATATGTAAACATTAGTGTATTGTACTAATGTAATTAAATTAGGTGGACAACATGGTTTTTATCCACATCCTCTACCAGAGCCTAGTGTCAAAAGAAAAGCCACCAAACAAGAACATGTGGGACCGGGGCGCCCCCTTTGCTCCGGCTGGCCCCATCGGCCTGGGTGCCGCTCTCGTCGGTGTCCGGCGGGATTTGGGTCGGTAGTTTCCCCAAGATAGATAAATAAAGAAACCAATGGGCGTTGATGACCTCAGCAGTTTTTCGCCCCTAAACAATAACAAACAAACATTCCTTAATATCAAAGATTCCTAAAATTTTTAATGTTTTAATATTTTGAAATAAAAACTATTTTTATTAAAAACACCACCCTGATAACTTTGCTTAACATGACAACAGTGCTTAATATCAATGATTTACGAAAAATACAGTTTTTTGATATTTCAAACCCCCCCCCCCAAATTCATACTAGATATTTTTATTAAAAATAAACCACCCTAGATGACATGATAGGACATTTACGAAAAGTATAATTTTTTGATATTTTTAAATACCCCCTCCCCAAAATTCATACTAGATATTTTTTTTAAAAAGTACCATCCAGGATGACATGATCACATTCCTTGATATCAAAGATTCCTAAAATTTATAATGTTTTAATATTTTGAAATACCCTCCTCCCTTCGAAATTCATACTAGATACTTTTTTTTAAAAACACCACCCTGGATGAAATGATAACATTCCTTAATATCAAAGATAGAGTATAATGTTTTGATATATTGAAATACCCCCCTCCAAATTCATACTAGATTTTTTTATTAAAAAATACACGACCCTAGATGACATGATAGGACATTTACGAAAAGTATAATTTTTAGATTTTTTAAATAAAGCCCCCCACAACGAAATTCATACTAGACACATTTTTTAAATAACACCAAACTGATAACTTTGCTTAACATGAAAATAGTGCTTAATATCAATGATTTACGAAAAATACAATTTTTTGATATTTCAAACCCCCCCCCCCCCCAATTCATACTAGATATGTTTATTAAAAATACACCACCCTAGATGACATGATAGGACATTTACGAAAAGTATAACTTTTTTATATTTGAAACACCCCCCCCCCCCCAAAATTCATACTAGATATATTTTTTAAAAAGCACCATCCTGGATGACATGATCACATTCCTTAATGACTCCGCCGATCCGTCAAGCTGTGGGCCGGGGGGAGTGGGTTCCTGGGCTGCTGGGGGTTGGGCTGGGGTATCGGGGACGTCTCAGGTCTCATAGAGCATGTTAGCTCCGAGGACTTTGGAGGATTTGGACTTTTCCATGCACAATTATATGTAAACATTAGTGTATTGTACTAATGTAATTAAATTAGGTGGACAACATGGTTTTTATCCACATCCTCTACCAGAGCCTAGTGTCAAAAGAAAAGCCACCAAACAAGAACATGTGGGACCGGGGCGCCCCCTTTGCTCCGGCTGGCCCCCATCGGCCTGGGTGCCGCTCTCGTCGGTGTCCGGCGGGATTTGGGTCGGTAGTTTCCCCAAGATAGATAAATAAAGAAACCAATGGGCGTTGATGACCTCAGCAGTTTTTCGCCCCTAAACAATAACAAACAAACATTCCTTAATATCAAAGATTCCTAAAATTTTTAATGTTTTAATATTTTGAAATAAAAACTATTTTTATTTAAAAACACCACCCTGATAACTTTGCTTAACATGACAACAGTGCTTAATATCAATGATTTACGAAAAATACAGTTTTTTGATATTTCAAACCCCCCCCCCAAATTCATACTAGATATTTTTATTAAAAATAAACCACCCTAGATGACATGATAGGACATTTACGAAAAGTATAATTTTTTGATATTTTTAAATACCCCCTCCCCAAAATTCATACTAGATATTTTTTTTAAAAAGTACCATCCAGGATGACATGATCACATTCCTTGATATCAAAGATTCCTAAAATTTATAATGTTTTAATATTTTGAAATTCCCTCCCCCCTTCGAAATTCATAATAGATATTTTTGTTTTAAAAACACCACCCTGGATGACATGATTACATTACTTAATATCAAAGATTCATAAAATTTATAATGTTTTAATATTTTGAAATACCCTCCCCCCTTCGAAATTCATAACAGATATTTTCGTTTTAGAAACACCAACCTGGATGACATGATTACATTCCTTGATATCAAAGATTCCTAAAATTTATAATGTTTTAATATTTTGAAATACCCTCCCCACTTTGAAATTCATAATAGATATTTTTATTTAAAAAACACCACCCTGGATAACATGATCACATGCCTTAATATCAAAGATTTCGGAAGAGTATAATGTTTTAATCTTTTTAAACCCCCCCCCCCCGAAATTTATACTAAATATTTTTTTTAAAAAGACCACCCTGAATGACATGATCACACTCCTTGATATCAAAGATTTACGAAAAGTATAATTTTTTGATATTTTTAAATACCCCCTCCCCAAAATTCATACTAGATATTTTTATTAAAAATACACCACTTTAGATGACATGATAGGACATTTTCGAAAAGTATAATTTTCTGATATTTTTAAATACCCCCCCCCCCTGAAATTTATACTAGATACTTTTTTTTAAAAACACTACACTGGATGAAATGAGAACATGCTTTAATATCAAAGATTTCGGAAGAGTATAATGTTTTAATCTTTTTAAACCCCCCCCCCCGAAATTTATACTAAATATTTTTTTTAAAAAGACCACCTTGGATGACATGATCACACTCCTTAATATCAAAGATTTCGGAAGAGTATAATGTTTTGATATTTTGAAATACCCCCCACCCCAAATTCATACTAGATATTTTTATTAAATAATACACCACCCTAGATAACATTATAGGACATTTACCAAAAGAATAATTTTTAGATATTTTATATAACGCCCCCCACAACGAAATTCATACTAGATACTTTTTTTAATAAACACCACACTGATAACATTGCTTAAGATGATAACATTGCTTAAGATGATATCATTGCTTAAATTCAAATATTTTCAAAAAGTATAATTTTTTAATATTTTTCAATACCCCCCCCCTGAAATTTATACTAGATACTTTTTTTAAAAAACACCACACTGGATGAAATGAGAACATTCCTTTATATCAAAGATTCCTCAGATGTATAATTTCTTGATCTTTTCAAACCCCCCCCCCAAATTCATACTAGATATTTTTATTAAAAATACACCTACCTAGATGACATGATAGGACATTTACGAAAAGTATAATTTTTTGATATTTGAAACACCCCCTCCCCAAAATTCATACTAGATATTTTTATTAAAAATACACCACCCTAGATGACATGATAGGACATTTACGAAAAATATAATTTTTTGAAATTTTTTAATACCCGCTCCCCAAAATTCATACTAGATATTTTTTTTAAAAAGTACCACCCTGGATGAAATGATAAAATTCCTTAATATCAAAGATAGAGTATAATGTTTTGATATATTGAAATACCCCCCTCCAAATTCATACTAGATTTTTTTATTAAAAAATACACGACCCTAGATGACATGATAGGACATTTACGAAAAGTATAATTGTTAGATATTTTAAATAAAGCACCCCACAACGAAATTCGTACTAGATACTTTTTTTAAATAACACCAAACTGATAACATTGCTTAAGATGAGAACATTGCTTAAGATGATATTATTGCTTAAATTCAAATATTTTCGAAAAGTATAATTTTTTGATATTTTTAAAACTCCCCCCCCCACAATTCATACTAAATATATTTTCTTTAAATGCACCACCCTGGATGACATGATAACATTTCCTAATATCAATGATTGACAAAAAAAGTAATGTTTTGATATTTTTAAACCCCCCCCCTTCAATTCATACTAAATACATTTTTTTTAAATGCACAATCCTGGATGACATGATCACATTCCTTAATATCAAAGATTCCTAAAATTTATAATGTTTTAATATTTTGAAATAAAAACTATTTTTATTTAAAAACACCACCCTGATAACTTTGCTTAACATGACAACAGTGCTTAATATCAATGATTTACGAAAAATACATTTTTTTGATATTTCAAACCCCCCTCCAAATTCATACTAGATTTTTTTATTAAAAAATACACGACCCTAGATGACATGATAGGACATTTACGAAAAGTATAATTGTTAGATATTTTAAATAAAGCACCCCACAACGAAATTCGTACTAGATACTTTTTTTAAATAACACCAAACTGATAACATTGCTTAAGATGAGAACATTGCTTAAGATGATATTATTGCTTAAATTCAAATATTTTCGAAAAGTATAATTTTTTGATATTTTTAAAACTCCCCCCCTACAATTCATACTAAATATATTTTTTTTAAATGCACCACCCTGGATGACATGATAACATTTCCTAATATCAATGATTGACAAAAAAAGTAATGTTTTGATATTTTTAAACCCCCCCCCCCCTTCAATTCATACTAAATACATTTTTTTTAAATGCACAATCCTGGATGACATGATCACATTCCTTAATATCAAAGATTCCTAAAATTTATAATGTTTTAATATTTTGAAATAAAAACTATTTTTATTTAAAAACACCACCCTGATAACTTTGCTTAACATGACAACAGTGCTTAATATCAATGATTTACGAAAAATACATTTTTTTGATATTTCAAACCCCCCTCCAAATTCATACTAGATTTTTTTATTAAAAAATACACGACCCTAGATGACATGATAGGACATTTACGAAAAGTATAATTGTTAGATATTTTAAATAAAGCACCCCACAACGAAATTCGTACTAGATACTTTTTTTAAATAACACCAAACTGATAACATTGCTTAAGATGAGAACATTGCTTAAGATGATATTATTGCTTAAATTCAAATATTTTCGAAAAGTATAATTTTTTGATATTTTAACCCCCCCCCCACAATTCATACTAGATATATTTTTTAAAAAGCAACATCCTAAATGACATGATCACACTCCTTGATATCAAAGATTACTAAAATTTATAATGTTTTAATATTTTGAAATAAAAACTATTTTTATTTAAAAACACCACCCTGATAACTTTGCTTAACATGACAACACTCCTTAATATTAAAGATTTCGGAAGTGTATAATGTTTTGATATTTTAAAAAGTACCACCCCCGGTACCACTCCCCAAAATTCATACTAGATATTTTTATTAAAAATACACCACTTTAGATGACATGATCACATTCATTAATATCAAAGATTCCTAAAATTTATAATGTTTTAATATTTTGAAATACCCTCCTCCCTTCGAAATTCATACTAGATACTTTTTTTAAAACACCACCCTGGATGAAATGATAACATTCCTTAATATCAAAGATAGAGTATAATGTTTTGATATATTGAAATACCCCCCTCCAAATTCATACTAGATTTTTTTATTAAAAAATACACGACCCTAGATGACATGATAGGACATTTACGAAAAGTATAATTTTTAGATATTTTAAATAAAGCCCCCCACAACGAAATTCATACTAGACACTTTTTTTAAAAGACACCACCCTGGATGAAATGATAACATTCCTTAATATCAAAGATAGAGTATAATGTTTTGATATATTGAAATACCCCCCTCCAAATTCATACTAGATTTTTTTATTAAAAAATACACGACCCTAGATGACATGATAGGACATTTACGAAGAGTATAATTTTTAGATATTTTAAATAAAGCCCCCACAACGAAATTCGTACTAGATACTTTTTTTAAATAACACCAAACTGATAACATTGCTTAAGATGAGAATATTGCTTAAGATGATAATATTGCTTAAATTCAAATATTTTCGAAAAGTATAATTTTTTGATATTTTTAAAACTCCCCCCCCACAATTCATACTAAATATATTTTTTTTAAATGCACCACCCTGGATGACATGATAACATTTCCTAATATCAATGATTTACAAAAAAAGTAATTTTTTGATATTTTAACCCCCCCCCACAATTCATACTAGATATATTTTTTAAAAAGCAACATCATAAATGACATGATCACACTCCTTAATATCAAAGATTACTAAAATTTATAATGTTTTAATATTTTGAAATAAAAACTATTTTTATTTAAAAACACCACCCTGATAACATTGCTTAAGATGACAACATTGCTTAATATCAATGATTTAAGAAAAGTATAATGTTTTGATATTTTAAAAAGTACCCCCCCCCCCTGAAATTCATACTAAATATTTTTTTTATAAGGACCACCCTGAGTGACACGATCACATTCCCTGATGTCAAAGATTTACGAAAGATATAACTTTTTGATATTTTAAACACCCCCCCCCCCCCGAAATTGATACCAGATATTTTTCTTAAAAAACACCACCCTGGATGACATGATAACATTGCTTAATATCAACGATTTACGAAAAAAGTAATGTTTGATATTTTTTTTTTTGATATGTTTTGATTTTGTTAAACCCCACCCCCCCGAAATTTATACTAAATATTTTTTTTAAAAGGACCACCCTGAACATGATAACATTCCTTAATATCAAAGATTTACGAAAAATGTAATTTTTTGTTATTATTAAACCCCCCCCAAATTCATACTATATATTTTTATTAAAAATACACCACCCTAGATGACATGATAGGACATTTACGAAAAGTATAATTTTTTGATATTTCAAACCCCCCCCCCAAATTCATACAAGATATTTTTATTAAAAATACACCACCCTAGATGTCATGATAGGACATTTACGAAAAGTATAATTTTTTGATATTTTTAAATACCCCCTCCCCAAAATTCATACTAGATATTTTTTTTAAAAAGTACCATGCTGGATCACATGATCACATTCCTTGATATCAAAGATTCCTAAAATTTATAATGTTTTAATATTTTGAAATACCCTCCTCCCTTCGAAATTCATACTAGACACTTTTTTTAAAAGACACCACCCTGGATGAAATGATAACATTCCTTAATATCCATGATAGAGTATAATGTTTTGATATATTGAAATACCCCCCTCCAAATTCATACTAGATTTTTTTATTAAAAAATACACGACCCTAGATGACATGATAGGACATTTACGAAAAGTATAATTTTTTGATATTTTTAAAACTCCCCCCACCACAATTCATACTAAATATATTTTTTTTAAATGCACCACCCTGGATGACATGATAACATTTCCTAATATCAATGATTTACAAAAAAAGTAATGTTTTGATATTTTTAAACCCCCCCCTTCAATTCATACTAAATACATTTTTTTTAAATGCACCATCCTGGATGACATGATCACATTCCTTAATATCAAAGATTCCTAAAATTTATAATGTTTTAATATTTTAAAATAAAAACTATTACTTTCACTTACCTATATATGAAATATATAGTAAGTGGAAGTATTGCGATCGTGAAAATTTTCGACTTCCGGTTTTCAACGGAAATACACGTTTTGGGGTCCCCTGAGTCAAAATAACCAAGTCCCGCGAAATGGTCTGTGTGTGTGTGTGTCTGTGTGTGTGTCTGTGTGTGTGTGTGTGTGTGTGTGTGTGTGTGTGTGTGTGTGTGTGTGTGTGTGTGTGTGTGTGTGAACAGACTAGCTCAAAAACTATAAACCGTGCGAACCTGAAATTGGGTATTTAGTGTCTGTATATGCCCGCGATGTGACAGCAAAAATTTCATCAAAGTTGTTCAAAGGGAGGGGGTACTTTATTTAATAACTTTTGAAGTTTTTTTCGATTTTCTCAAAAACGGCTCTAACGATTTTGATTAAACTGAGTATTTGATCTATTGATATGCCAGAGATATGACTGTAAAAATTTCATCAAAATTGATCAACCTGAGGGGAGACTTTACTTAATAAATTTTGTATCATTTCCACGTGTTTTTTTTATTTACTCAATAACGGTTTTAACGATTTTGATCAAACTTGGTATTTGATGTATTTATATGCCCGAGATATGACTGTAAAAATTTCATCAAAATTGATCAACATGAGGGGGGACTTTACTTAATAAATGTTGTCCAATTTTTACCTTTTTGATCGATTATCTCAAAAACGGCTTTAACGATTTTTATCAAATTCGTTATGTTTAATGAAAATTAGTTGTTATTTAATATCAGGTAAGCTTTATCATTATTAAAATGTTCTGAGGGGGCTTAAATGGGGAAGGGGCTTTTTTTGTTCTTCTATAAAGTACCTTTGTTTTAGTTTATATTGGAAGATTAACTGTCTCTCATTACGCTTAAAAATAAGAAACGGCTAAATATGATATATGAAGAGAATCAAGTAAACATATACAGGAGAAAAAAAGAAAAATATTCCGTCAACTCATAAAGCACCTTGAGCTCACGCATGCGCCGTACGCCTTTAATGACAAACCAATGCGTTAGAATTAAACTGTTCTGTGCATTTGATAAGTGGCAATTAACAAAACGCATTAATTTCTAATCTAAGTAAGTTGGTAAGTGAAAGTTGTGTGTTGCGCGCACGCACCAGATTTTTTTTATTTAAAAACACCACCCTGATAACTTTGCTTAACATGACAACACTCCTTAATATTAAAGATTTCGGAAGTGTATAATGTTTTGATATTTCAAACCCCCCCCCCAAATTCATACTAGATATTTTTATTAAAAATACACCACCCTAGATGACATGATAGGACATTTACGAAAAGTATAATTTTTTGATATTTTAAAACCCCCCACCCCAAATTCATACTTGATATTTTTTTTAAAAAGACCATCCTGGATCACATGATCACATTCCTTAATATCAAAGATCTACGAAAAGTATAATTTTAAGATATTTTGAATTACGCCCCCCACAACGAAATATATAATAGATACTTTTTTTAAAAAACACCACACTGATAACATTGCTTAAGATGATAACATTGCTTAAGATGATATCATTGCTTAAATTCAAATATTTTCAAAAAGTATAATTTTTTCATATTTTTCAATACCCCCCCCCCTGAAATTTATACTAGATACTTTTTTTAAAAAACACCACACTGGATGAAATGAGAACATTACTTTATATCAAAGATTCCTCAGATGTATAATTTCTTGATCTTTTCAAACCCCCCCCAAATTCATACTAGATATTTTTATTAAAAATACACCAACCTAGATGACATGATAGGACATTTACGAAAAGTATAATTTTTTGATATTTGAAACACCCCCTCCCCAAAATTCATACTAGATATTTTTTTTAAAAAGCACCATCCTGGATCACATGATCACATTCCTTAATATCAAAGATTCCTAAAATTTTTAATGTTTTAATATTTTGAAATAAAAACTATTTTTATTTTAAAACACCACCCTGATAACTTTGCTTAACATAATAACAGTGCTTAATATCAATGATTTACGAAAAATACAGTTTTTTGATATTTCAAACCCCCCCCCCTAAATTCATACTAGATATTTTTATTAAAAATACACCACCCTAGATGACATGATAGGACATTTACGAAAAATATAATTTTTTGATATTTTTAAATACCCGCTCCCCAAAATTCATACTAGATATTTTTTTTAAAAAGTACCACCCTGGATGACATGATAGGATATTTACGAAAAATATAATTTTTTGATATTTTTAAATACCCGCTCCCCAAAATTCATACTAGATATTTTTTTTAAAAAGTACCACCCTGGATGAAATGATAACATTCCTTAATATCAAAGATAGAGTATAATGTTTTGATATATTGAAATACCCCCCTCCAAATTCATACTAGATTTTTTTATTAAAAAATACACGACCCTAGATGACATGATAGGACATTTACGAAAAGTATAATTTTTAGATATTTTAAATAAAGCCCCCACAACGAAATTCGTACTAGATACTTTTTTTAAATAACACCAAACTGATAACATTGCTTAAGATGAGAATATTGCTTAAGATGATAATATTGCTTAAATTCAAATATTTTCGAAAAGTATAATTTTTTGATATTTTTAAAACTCCCCCCCCACAATTCATACTAAATATATTTTTTTTAAATGCACCACCCTGGATGACATGATAACATTTCCTAATATCAATGATTTACAAAAAAAGTAATTTTTTGATATTTTACCCCCCCCCCACAATTCATACTAGATATATTTTTTAAAAAGCAACATCATAAATGACATGATCACACTCCTTAATATCAAAGATTACTAAAATTTATAATGTTTTAATATTTTGAAATAAAAACTATTTTTATTTAAGAACACCACCCTGATAACATTGCTTAAGATGACAACATTGCTTAATATCAATGATTTAAGAAAAGTATAATGTTTTGATATTTTAAAAAGTACCACCCCCCCCTGAAATTCATACTAAATATTTTTTTTATAAGGACCACCCTGAGTGACACGATCACATTCCCTGATGTCAAAGATTTACGAAAGATATAACTTTTTGATATTTTAAACACCCCCCCCCGAAATTGATACCAGATATTTTTCTTAAAAAACACCACCCTGGATGACATGATAACATTGCTTAATATCAACGATTTACGAAAAAAGTAATGTTTGATATTTTTTTTTTGATATGTTTTGATTTTGTTAAACCCCACCCCCCCGAAATTTATACTAAATATTTTTTTTAAAAGGACCACCCTGAACATGATAACATTCCTTAATATCAAAGATTTACGAAAAATGTAATTTTTTGTTATTATTAAACCCCCCCCCAAATTCATACTATATATTTTTATTAAAAATACACCACCCTAGATGACATGATAGGACATTTACGAAAAGTATAATTTTTTGATATTTCAAACCCCCCCCCAAATTCATACAAGATATTTCAATTAAAAATACACCACCCTAGATGTCATGATAGGACATTTACGAAAAGTATAATTTTTTGATATTTTTAAATACCCCCTCCCCAAAATTCATACTAGATATTTTTTTTAAAAAGTACCATGCTGGATCACATGATCACATTCCTTGATATCAAAGATTCCTAAAATTTATAATGTTTTAATATTTTGAAATACCCTCCTCCCTTCGAAATTCATACTAGACACTTTTTTTAAAAAGTACCACCCTGGATGAAATGATAACATTCCTTAATATCAAAGATAGAGTATAATATTTTGATATATTGAAATACCCCCCTCCAAATTCATACTAGATTTTTTTATTAAAAAATACACGACCCTAGATGACATGATAGGACATTTACGAAAAGTATAATTTTTAGATATTTTAAATAAAGCCCCCACAACGAAATTCGTACTAGATACTTTTTTTAAATAACACCACCCTGATAACTTTGCTTAACATGACAACAGTGCTTAATATCAATGATTTACGAAAAATACATTTTTTTGATATTTCAAAACCCCCCCCCCAAATTCATACTAGATATTTTTATTAAAAATACACCACCCTAGATGACATGATAGGACATTTACGAAAAGTATAATTTTTTGATATTTTAAACCCCCCCACCCCAAATTCATACTTGATATTTTTTTTTTTTTTTTTTAACATTTTATAATATCAATGATTTACGAAAAAAAAAACAATTTTTTGATCTTTTTCAACCCCCCCCCCCGTAATTCATACTAAATATTTTTTTTTAAAAGGACCACCCTGAAAATGATCACATTCCTTAATATCAAAGATTAACGAAAAATATAATTTTTTGATATTTAAACCACCCCCCCCCCCCACAATTCATACTAGATGTATTTTTTAAAAAGCAACATCCTAAATGACATGATCACACTCCTTAATATCAAAGATTTACGAAAAGTATAATTTTTTGATATTTTTAAATACCCCCTCTCCAAAATTATTACTAGATATTTTTATTGAAAAAAAAAACCACTTTAGATGACATGATCACATTCCTTGATATCAAAGATTCCTAAAATTTATAATGTTTTGATATTTTTAAATACCCACCCCCTGAAATTTATACTAGATACTTTTTTTTAAAAGCACTACACTGGATGAAATGATCACACTCCTTAATATCAAAGATTTCGGGAGACTATAATGTTTTGATATTTTGAAATACCCCCCTAAAAATTTTAAATAACACCAAACTGATAACATTGCTTAAGATAAGAACATTACTTAAGATGATATTATTGCTTAAATTCAAATATTTTCGAAAAGTATAATTTTTTGATATTTTTAAATACCCCCACCCCCCGAAATTCATACTAAATATTTTTACAAAAGGACCACCCTGAATGACATGACCACATTCCTTAATATCAAAGATTTACGAAGAGTATAATTTTTTATATTTTGAAATACCCCCTCTTAATATTTTAAACACCCCCCCCCAAATTAATACCAGATATTTTTCTTAAAAAACACCACCCTGGATGACATGATAACATTTCCTAATATCAATGATTTACGAAAAAGTAATGTTTTGATATTTTTAAACCCCCCCCCTTCAATTCATACTAAATACATTTTTTTTAAATGCACCATCCTGGATGACATGATCACATTCCTTAATATCAAAGATTCCTAAAATTTATAATGTTTTAATATTTTGAAATAAAAACTATTTTTATTTAAAAACACCACCCTGATAACTTTGCTTAACATGACAACACTCCTTAATATTAAAGATTTCGGAAGTGTATAATGTTTTGATATTTCAACCCCCCCCCCCCAAATTCATACTAGATATTTTTTTTAAAAAGACCATCCTGGATCACATGATCACATTCCTTAATATCAAAGATCTACGAAAAGTATAATTTTAAGATATTTTGAATTACGCCCCCCACAACGAAATATATAATAGATACTTTTTTTAAAAAACACCACACTTATAACATTGCTTAAGATGATATCATTGCTTAAATTCATTTATTTTCAAAAAGTATAATTTTTTATTATTTTTCAAACCCCCCCCCAAATTCATACTTGATATTTTTATTAAAAATACACCACCCTAGATGACATGATAGGACATTTACGAAAAGTATAATTTTTTGATATTTGAAACACCCCCCCCCCCGAAATTCATACCAGATATTTTTCTTAAAAAACACTACCCTGGATGACATGATAACATTGCTTAATATCAATGATTTACGAAAAAAGTAATGTTTTGATATTTTTAAACCCCCCCCCACAATTCATACTAAATATATTTTTTTTAAATGCACCATCCTGGATGACATGATCACATTCCTTAATATCAAAGATTTCTAAAATTTATGTTTTAATATTTTGAAATACCCTCCTCCCTTCGAAATTCATACTGGATACTTTTTTTAAGACACCACCCTGGATGAAATGATAACATTCCTTAATATCAAAGATAGAGTATAATGTTTTGATATATTGAAATACCCCCCTCCAAATTCATACTAGATTTTTTTATTAAAAAATACACGACCCTAGATGACATGATAGGACATTTACGAAAAGTATAATTTTTAGATATTTTAAATAAAGCCCCCCACAACGAAATTCATACTAGATACTTTTTTTAAATAATACCAAACTGATAACATTGCTTAAGATGAGAACATTGCTTAAGATGATATTATTGCTTAATATCAATGATTTACGAAAAAAGTAATGTTTTGATATTTTTAAACCCCCCCCCCACAATTCATACTAAATATATTTTTTTATATGCACCATCCTGGATGACATGATCACATTCCCTAATATCAAAGATTCCTAAAATTTATAATGTTTTAATATTTTGAAATAAAAACTATTTTTATTTAAAAACACCACCCTGATAACATTGCTGAAGATGACAACATTGCTTAATATCAATGATTTAAGAAAAGTATAATTTTATGATATTTTAAAAAGTACCCCCCCCTGAAATTCATACTAAATATTTTTTTTATAAGGACCACCCTGAGTGACACGATCACATTCCCTGATGTCAAAGATTTACGAAAGATATAACTTTTTTATATTTTAAACACCCCCCCCCCCCGAAATTGATACCAGATTTTTTTCTTAAAAAACACCACCCTGGATGACATGATAACATTGCTTAATATCAATGATTTACGAAAAAAGTAATGTTTGATATTTTTTTTTTTGATATGTTTTGATTTTGTTAAACCCCACCCCCCCGAAATTTATACTAAATATTTTTTTTAAAAGGACCACCCTGAACATGATAACATTCCTTAATATCAAAGATTTACGAAAAATGTAATTTTTGTTATTATTAAACCCCCCCCCCCACCAAATTCATACTAGATATTTTTATTAAAAATACACCACTTTAGATGACATGATAGGACATTTACGAAAAATATAACTTTTAGATATTTTGAATAACGCCCCTACAACGACATTCATAATAGATACTTTTTTTTAAAAACACCAAACTGATAACATTGCATAAGATGATATAATTGCTTGAATTCAAATATTTTCAAAAAGTATAATTTTTTGATATTTTTAAATACCCCCCCCTGAAATTTATACTAGATACTTTTTTTTAAAAACACTACACTGGATGAAATGAGAACATTCCTTAATATCAAAGATTTCGGAAGAGTATAATGTTTTGATCTTTTTAAACCCCCCTCCCCGAAATTTATACTAAATATTTTTTTTAAAAGGACCACCCTGAACATGATAACATTCCTTAATATCAAAGATTTACGAAAAATGTAATTTTTTGTTATTATTAAACCCCCCCCCCCAAATTCATACTATATATTTTTATTAAAAATACACCACCCTAGATGACATGATAGGACATTTACGAAAAGTATAATTTTTTGATATTTCAAACCCCCCCCCAAATTCATACAAGATATTTCAATTAAAAATACACCACCCTAGATGTCATGATAGGACATTTACGAAAAGTATAATTTTTTGATATTTTTAAATACCCCCTCCCCAAAATTCATACTAGATATTTTTTTTAAAAAGTACCATGCTGGATCACATGATCACATTCCTTGATATCAAAGATTCCTAAAATTTATAATGTTTTAATATTTTGAAATACCCTCCTCCCTTCGAAATTCATACTAGACACTTTTTTTAAAAAGTACCACCCTGGATGAAATGATAACATTCCTTAATATCAAAGATAGAGTATAATATTTTGATATATTGAAATACCCCCCTCCAAATTCATACTAGATTTTTTTATTAAAAAATACACGACCCTAGATGACATGATAGGACATTTACGAAAAGTATAATTTTTAGATATTTTAAATAAAGCCCCCACAACGAAATTCGTACTAGATACTTTTTTTAAATAACACCAAACTGATAACATTGCTTAAGATGAGAACATTGCTAAAGATGATAATATTGCTTAAATTCAAATATTTTCGAAAAGTATAATTTTTTGATATTTTTAAAACTCCCCCCCCACAATTCATACTAAATATATTTTTTTTAAATGCACCACCCTAGATGACATGATAACATTTCCTAATATCAATGATTTACAAAAAAAGTAATGTTTTGATATTTTTATACCCCCCCCCTTCAATTCATACTAAATACATTTTTTTTAAATGCACCATCCTGGATGACATGATCACATTCCTTAATATCAAAGATTCCTAAAATTTATAATGTTTTAATATTTTGAAATAAAAACTATTTTTATTTAAAAACACCACCCTGATAACTTTGCTTAACATGACAACAGTGCTTAATATCAATGATTTACGAAAAATACATTTTTTTGATATTTCGAAACCCCCCCCCCAAATTCATACTAGATATTTTTATTAAAAATACACCACCCTAGATGACATGATAGGACATTTACGAAAAGTATAATTTTTTGATATTTTAAACCCCCCCACCCCAAATTCATACTTGATATTTTTTTTTTTTTTTTTAACATTTTATAATATCAATGATTTACGAAAAAAAAAACAATTTTTTGATCTTTTTCAACCCCCCCCCCGTAATTCATACTAAATATTTTTTTTTAAAAGGACCACCCTGAAAATGATCACATTCCTTAATATCAAAGATTAGCGAAAAATATAATTTTTTGATATTTAAACCACCCCCCCCCACAATTCATACTAGATGTATTTTTTAAAAAGCAACATCCTAAATGACATGATCACACTCCTTAATATCAAAGATTTACGAAAAGTATAATTTTTTGATATTTTTAAATACCCCCTCTCCAAAATTATTACTAGATATTTTTATTGAAAAAAAAACCACTTTAGATGACATGATCACATTCCTTGATATCAAAGATTCCTAAAATTTATAATGTTTTGATATTTTTAAATACCCACCTCCTGAAATTTATACTAGATACTTTTTTTTAAAAGCACTACACTGGATGAAATGATCACACTCCTTAATATCAAAGATTTCGGGAGACTATAATGTTTTGATATTTTGAAATACCCCCCTAAAAATTTTAAATAACACCAAACTGATAACATTGCTTAAGATGAGAACATTACTTAAGATGGTATTATTGCTTAAATTCAAATATTTTCGAAAAGTATAATTTTTTGATATTTTTAAATACCCCCACCCCCCGAAATTCATACTAAATATTTTTACAAAAGGACCACCCTGAATGACATGACCACATTCCTTAATATCAAAGATTTACGAAGAGTATAATTTTTTATATTTTGAAATACCCCCTCTTAATATTTTAAACACCCCCCCCCAAATTAATACCAGATATTTTTCTTAAAAAACACCACCCTGGATGACATGATAACATTTCCTAATATCAATGATTTACGAAAAAGTAATGTTTTGATATTTTTAAACCCCCCCCCTTCAATTCATACTAAATACATTTTTTTTAAATGCACCATCCTGGATGACATGATCACATTCCTTAATATCAAAGATTCCTAAAATTTATAATGTTTTAATATTTTGAAATAAAAACTATTTTTATTTAAAAACACCACCCTGATAACTTTGCTTAACATGACAACACTCCTTAATATTAAAGATTTCGGAAGTGTATAATGTTTTGATATTTCAAACCCCCCCCCCCCCAAATTCATACTAGATATTTTTTTTAAAAAGACCATCCTGGATCACATGATCACATTCCTTAATATCAAAGATCTACGAAAAGTATAATTTTAAGATATTTTGAATTACGCCCCCCACAACGAAATATATAATAGATACTTTTTTTAAAAAACACCACACTGATAACATTGCTTAAGATGATATCATTGCTTAAATTCATTTATTTTCAAAAAGTATAATTTTTTATTATTTTTCAAACCCCCCCCCAAATTCATACTTGATATTTTTATTAAAAATACACCACCCTAGATGACATGATAGGACATTTACGAAAAGTATAATTTTTTGATATTTGAAACATCCCCCCACCCCGAAATTCATACCAGATATTTTTCTTAAAAAACACTACCCTGGATGACATGATAACATTGCTTAATATCAATGATTTACGAAAAAAGTAATGTTTTGATATTTTTAAACCCCCCCCCCCACAATTCATACTAAATATATTTTTTTTAAATGCACCATCCTGGATGACATGATCACATTCCTTAATATCAAAGATTTCTAAAATTTATGTTTTAATATTTTGAAATACCCTCCTCCCTTCGAAATTCATACTGGATACTTTTTTTAAGACACCACCCTGGATGAAATGATAACATTCCTTAATATCAAAGATAGAGTATAATGTTTTGATATATTGAAATACCCCCCTCCAAATTCATACTAGATTTTTTTATTAAAAAATACACGACCCTAGATGACATGATAGGACATTTACGAAAAGTATAATTTTTAGATATTTTAAATAAAGCCCCCCACAACGAAATTCATACTAGATACTTTTTTTAAATAATACCAAACTGATAACATTGCTTAAGATGAGAACATTGCTTAAGATGATATTATTGCTTAATATCAATGATTTACGAAAAAAGTAATGTTTTGATATTTTTAAACCCCCCCCCCCCCACAATTCATACTAAATATATTTTTTTTAAATGCACCATCCTGGATGACATGATCACATTCCCTAATATCAAAGATTCCTAAAATTTATAATGTTTTAATATTTTGAAATAAAAACTATTTTTATTTAAAAACACCACCCTGATAACATTGCTGAAGATGACAACATTGCTTAATATCAATGATTTAAGAAAAGTATAATTTTATGATATTTTAAAAAGTACCCCCCCCCTGAAATTCATACTAAATATTTTTTTTATAAGGACCACCCTGAGTGACACGATCACATTCCCTGATGTCAAAGATTTACGAAAGATATAACTTTTTTATATTTTAAACACCCCCCCCCCCGAAATTGATACCAGATATTTTTCTTAAAAAACACCACCCTGGATGACATGATAACATTGCTTAATATCAATGATTTACGAAAAAAGTAATGTTTGATATTTTTTTTTTTGATATGTTTTGATTTTGTTAAACCCCACCCCCCCGAAATTTATACTAAATATTTTTTTTAAAAGGACCACCCTGAACATGATAACATTCCTTAATATCAAAGATTTACGAAAAATGTAATTTTTGTTATTATTAAACCCCCCCCCCACCAAATTCATAATAGATACTTTTTTTTAAAAACACCAAACTGATAACATTGCTTAAGATGATATAATTGCTTGAATTCAAATATTTTCAAAAGGAAAATTTTTTGATATTTTTAAATACCCCCCCCTGAAATTTATACTAGATACTTTTTTTTAAAAACACTACACTGGATGAAATGAGAACATTCCTTAATATCAAAGATTTCGGAAGAGTATAATGTTTTGATCTTTTTAAACCCCCCTCCCCGAAATTTATACTAAATATTTTTTTTAAAAGGACCACCCTGAACATGATAACATTCCTTAATATCAAAGATTTACGAAAAATGTAATTTTTTGTTATTATTAAACCCCCCCCCCCCCAAATTCATACTATATATTTTTATTAAAAATACACCACCCTAGATGACATGATAGGACATTTACGAAAAGTATAATTTTTTGATATTTCAAACCCCCCCCCAAATTCATACAAGATATTTCAATTAAAAATACACCACCCTAGATGTCATGATAGGACATTTACGAAAAGTATAATTTTTTGATATTTTTAAATACCCCCTCCCCAAAATTCATACTAGATATTTTTTTTAAAAAGTACCATGCTGGATCACATGATCACATTCCTTGATATCAAAGATTCCTAAAATTTATAATGTTTTAATATTTTGAAATACCCTCCTCCCTTCGAAATTCATACTAGACACTTTTTTTAAAAAGTACCACCCTGGATGAAATGATAACATTCCTTAATATCAAAGATAGAGTATAATATTTTGATATATTGAAATACCCCCCTCCAAATTCATACTAGATTTTTTTATTAAAAAATACACGACCCTAGATGACATGATAGGACATTTACGAAAAGTATAATTTTTAGATATTTTAAATAAAGCCCCCACAACGAAATTCGTACTAGATACTTTTTTTAAATAACACCAAACTGATAACATTGCTTAAGATGAGAACATTGCTAAAGATGATAATATTGCTTAAATTCAAATATTTTCGAAAAGTATAATTTTTTGATATTTTTAAAACTCCCCCCCCACAATTCATACTAAATATATTTTTTTTAAATGCACCACCCTAGATGACATGATAACATTTCCTAATATCAATGATTTACAAAAAAAGTAATGTTTTGATATTTTTATACCCCCCCCCTTCAATTCATACTAAATACATTTTTTTTAAATGCACCATCCTGGATGACATGATCACATTCCTTAATATCAAAGATTCCTAAAATTTATAATGTTTTAATATTTTGAAATAAAAACTATTTTTATTTAAAAACACCACCCTGATAACTTTGCTTAACATGACAACAGTGCTTAATATCAATGATTTACGAAAAATACATTTTTTTGATATTTCAAAACCCCCCCCCAAATTCATACTAGATATTTTTATTAAAAATACACCACCCTAGATGACATGATAGGACATTTACGAAAAGTATAATTTTTTTATATTTTAAACCCCCCCACCCCTAATTCATACTTGATATTTTTTTTTTTTTTTTTTAACATTTTATAATATCAATGATTTACGAAAAAAAAACAATTTTTTGATCTTTTTCAACCCCCCCCCCCCCCCGTAATTCATACTAAATATTTTTTTTTAAAAGGACCACCCTGAAAATGATCACATTCCTTAATATCAAAGATTAACGAAAAATATAATTTTTTGATATTTAAACCCCCCCCCCCCCCACAATTCATACTAGATGTATTTTTTAAAAAGCAACATCCTAAATGACATGATCACACTCCTTAATATCAAAGATTTACGAAAAGTATAATTTTTTGATATTTTTAAATACCCCCTCTCCAAAATTATTACTAGATATTTTTATTGAAAAAAAAAACCACTTTAGATGACATGATCACATTCCTTGATATCAAAGATTCCTAAAATTTATAATGTTTTGATATTTTTAAATACCCACCCCCTGAAATTTATACTAGATACTTTTTTTTAAAAGCACTACACTGGATGAAATGATCACACTCCTTAATATCAAAGATTTCGGGAGACTATAATGTTTTGATATTTTGAAATACCCCCCTAAAAATTTTAAATAACACCAAACTGATAACATTGCTTAAGATGAGAACATTACTTAAGATGATATTATTGCTTAAATTCAAATATTTTCGAAAAGTATAATTTTTTGATATTTTTAAATACCCCCACCCCCCGAAATTCATACTAAATATTTTTACAAAAGGACCACCCTGAATGACATGACCACATTCCTTAATATCAAAGATTTACGAAGAGTATAATTTTTTATATTTTGAAATACCCCCTCTTAATATTTTAAACACCCCCCCCCCAAATTAATACCAGATATTTTTCTTAAAAAACACCACCCTGGATGACATGATAACATTTCCTAATATCAATGATTTACGAAAAAGTAATGTTTTGATATTTTTAAACCCCCCCCCTTCAATTCATACTAAATACATTTTTTTTAAATGCACCATCCTGGATGACATGATCACATTCCTTAATATCAAAGATTCCTAAAATTTATAATGTTTTAATATTTTGAAATAAAAACTATTTTTATTTAAAAACACCACCCTGATAACTTTGCTTAACATGACAACACTCCTTAATATTAAAGATTTCGGAAGTGTATAATGTTTTGATATTTCAAAACCCCCCCCCCCCCCAAATTCATACTAGATATTTTTTTTAAAAAGACCATCCTGGATCACATGATCACATTCCTTAATATCAAAGATCTACGAAAAGTATAATTTTAAGATATTTTGAATTACGCCCCCCACAACGAAATATATAATAGATACTTTTTTTAAAAAACACCACACTGATAACATTGCTTAAGATGATATCATTGCTTAAATTCATTTATTTTCAAAAAGTATAATTTTTTATTATTTTTCAAACCCCCCCCCCAAATTCATACTTGATATTTTTATTAAAAATACACCACCCTAGATGACATGATAGGACATTTACGAAAAGTATAATTTTTTGATATTTGAAACCCCCCCCCCCCCCCGAAATTCATACCAGATATTTTTCTTAAAAAACACTACCCTGGATGACATGATAACATTGCTTAATATCAATGATTTACGAAAAAAGTAATGTTTTGATATTTTTAAACCCCCCCCCACAATTCATACTAAATATATTTTTTTTAAATGCACCATCCTGGATGACATGATCACATTCCTTAATATCAAAGATTTCTAAAATTTATGTTTTAATATTTTGAAATACCCTCCTCCTTTCGAAATTCATACTGGATACTTTTTTTAAGACACCACCCTGGATGAAATGATAACATTCCTTAATATCAAAGATAGAGTATAATGTTTTGATATATTGAAATACCCCCCTCCAAATTCATACTAGATTTTTTTATTAAAAAATACACGACCCTAGATGACATGATAGGACATTTACGAAAAGTATAATTTTTAGATATTTTAAATAAAGCCCCCCACAACGAAATTCATACTAGATACTTTTTTTAAATAATACCAAACTGATAACATTGCTTAAGATGAGAACATTGCTTAAGATGATATTATTGCTTAATATCAATGATTTACGAAAAAAGTAATGTTTTGATATTTTTAAACCCCCCCCCCCCCCACAATTCATACTAAATATATTTTTTTTAAATGCACCATCCTGGATGACATGATCACATTCCCTAATATCAAAGATTCCTAAAATTTATAATGTTTTAATATTTTGAAATAAAAACTATTTTTATTTAAAAACACCACCCTGATAACATTGCTGAAGATGACAACATTGCTTAATATCAATGATTTAAGAAAAGTATAATTTTTTGATATTTTAAAAAGTACCCCCCCCTGAAATTCATACTAAATATTTTTTTTATAAGGACCACCCTGACTGACACGATCACATTCCCTGATGTCAAAGATTTACGAAAGATATAACTTTTTTATATTTTAAACACCCCCCCCCCCCGAAATTGATACCAGATATTTTTCTTAAAAAACACCACCCTGGATGACATGATAACATTGCTTAATATCAATGATTTACGAAAAAAGTAATGTTTGATATTTTTTTTTTTGATATGTTTTGATTTTGTTAAACCCCACCCCCCCGAAATTTATACTAAATATTTTTTTTAAAAGGACCACCCTGAACATGATAACATTCCTTAATATCAAAGATTTACGAAAAATGTAATTTTTGTTATTATTAAACCCCCCCCCCCCCCCACCAAATTCATACTAGATATTTTTATTAAAAATACACCACTTTAGATGACATGATAGGACATTTACGAAAAGTATAACTTTTAGATATTTTGAATAACGCCCCTACAACGACATTCATAATAGATACTTTTTTTTAAAAACACCAAACTGATAACATTGCTTAAGATGATATAATTGCTTGAATTCAAATATTTTCAAAAAGTATAATTTTTTGATATTTTTAAATACCCCCCCCTGAAATTTATACTAGATACTTTTTTTTAAAAACACTACACTGGATGAAATGAGAACATTCCTTAATATCAAAGATTTCGGAAGAGTATAATGTTTTGATCTTTTTAAACCCCCCTCCCCGAAATTCATACAAAATATTTTTTTTAAAAGGACCACCCTGAATGACATGATCACATTCCTTAATATCAAAGATTTACGAAAACTATAATTTTTTGATATTTTAAACCCCTCCCCCAAATTTATTCTTGATATTTTTTTTAAAAAGCACCACCTTGGATGACATGATCACACTCCTTAATATTAAAGATTTCGGAAGTGTATAATGTTTTGATATTTTGAAATACCCCCCCCCAAATTTATACTAGATATTTTTATTAAAAAATACACCACCCTAGATGACATTATAGGACATTTACGAAAAGTATAATTTTTAGATATTTTGAATAACGCCCCCCCATAACGAAATTCATACTAGATATTTTTTTTAAAAACACCACCCTGGATGACATGATAACATTTTATAATATCAATAATTTACAAAAAAAAAACAATTATTTGATCTTTATCAACCCCCCCCCCCCCGTAATTAATACTAAATATTTTTTTTAAAAGGACCACCCTGAAAATGATCACATTGCTTAATATCAATGATTTACGAAATATATAATGTTTTGATATTTTAAACCCCCCCCCCACAATTCATACTAGATATATTTTTTTTAAATGCACCATCCTGGATGACATGATCACATTCCTTAATATCAAAGATTCCTAAAATTTATAATGTTTTAATATTTTGAAATAAAAACTATTTTTATTTAAAAACACCACCCTGATAACATTGCTTAAGATGACAACATTGCTTAATATCAATGATTTAACAAAAGTATAATTTTTTGATATTTTAAAAAGTACCCCCCCCCCCCTGAAATTCATACTAAATATTTTTTTTATAAGGACCACCCTGAGTGACACGATCACATTCCCTGATGTCAAAGATTTACGAAAGATATAATTTTTTGATATTTTAAACACCCCCCCCCCCCCGAAATTGATACCAGATATTTTTCTTAAAAAACACCACCCTGGATGACATGATAACATTGCTTAATATCAATGATTTACGAAAAAAGTAATGTTTGATATTTTTTTTTTGATATGTTTTGATTTTGTTAAACCCCACCCCCCCGAAATTTATACTAAATATTTTTTTTAAAAGGACCACCCTGAACATGATAACATTCCTTAATATCAAAGATTTACGAAAAATGTAATTTTTTGTTATTATTAAACCCCCCCCACCAAATTCATACTAGATATTTTTATTAAAAATACACCACTTTAGATGACATGATAGGACATTTACGAAAAGTATAACTTTTAGATATTTTGAATAACGCCCCTACAACGACATTCATAATAGATACTTTTTTTTAAAAACACCAAACTGATAACATTGCTTAAGATGATATAATTGCTTGAATTCAAATATTTTCGACAAGTATAATTTTTTGATATTTTTAAATACCCCCCCCCTGAAATTTATACTAGATACTTTTTTTTAAAAACACCACACTGATAACATTGCTTAAGATGATATCATTGCTTAAATTCATTTATTTTCAAAAAGTATAATTTTTTATTATTTTTCAAACCCCCCCCCCCAAATTCATACTAGATATTTTTATTAAAAATACACCACCCTAGATGACATGATAGGACATTTACGAAAAGTATAATTTTTTGATATTTGAAACACCCCCCCCCCGAAATTCATACCAGATATTTTTCTTAAAAAATATCGCCCTTCGTCTTAAGAATAACGCCCCTACAACGACATTCATAATAGATACTTTTTTTTAAAAACACCAAACTGATAACATTGCTTAAGATGATATAATTGCTTGAATTCAAATATTTTCGACAAGTATAATTTTTTTATATTTTTAAATATCCCCCCCTGAAATTTATACTGGATACTTTTTTTAAAAACACTACACTGGATGAAATGAGAACATTCCTTAATATCAAAGATTTCGGAAGAGTATAATGTTTTGATCTTTTTAAACCCCCCCCCCCCCGAAATTCATACAAAATATTTTTTTTAAAAGGACCACCCTGAATGACATGATCACTTTCCTTAATATCAAAGATTTACGAAAAGTATAATTTTTTGATATTTTAAACCCCCCCCCCCAAATTTATTCTTGATATTTTTTTTAAAAAGCACCATCTTGGATGACATGATCACACTCCTTAATATTAAAGATTTCGGAAGTGTATAATGTTTTGATATTTTGAAATAACCCCCCCCCCCCCAAATTTATACTAGATATTTTTATTAAAAAATACACCACCCTAGATGACATTATAGGACATTTACGAAAAGTATAATTTTTAGATATTTTGAATAACGCCCCCCCATAACGAAATTCATACTAGATATTTTTTTTAAAAACACCACCCTGGATGACATGATAACATTTTATAATATCAATAATTTACAAAAAAAAAACAATTATTTGATCTTTTTCAACCCCCCCCCCGTAATTAATAATAAATATTTTTTTTAAAAGGACCACCCTGAAAATGATTACATTCCTTAATATCAAAGATTTACGAAATATATAATGTTTTGATATTTTAAACCCCCCCCCCCACAATTCATACTAGATATATTTTTTAAAAAGCAACATCCTTGATGACATGATTACATTCCTTGATATCAAAGATTCCTAAAATTTATAATGTTTTAATATTTTGAAATAAAAACTATTTTTATTTAAAAACACCACCCTGATAACATTGCTTAAGATGACAACATTGCTTAATATCAATGATTTAAGAAAAGTATAATTTTTTGATATTTTAAAAAGTACCCCCCCCCCCCTGAAATTCATACTAAATATTTTTTTTATAAGGACCACCCTGAGTGACACGATCACATTCCCTGATGTCAAAGATTTACGAAAAAAGTAATGTTTGATATTTTTTTTTTGATATGTTTTGATTTTGTTAAACCCCACCCCCCCCCCCGAAATTTATACTAAATATTTTTTTTAAAAGGACCACCCTGAACATGATAATATTCCTTAATATCAAAGATTTACGAAAAATGTAATTTTTTGTTATTATTAAACCCCCCCCCACCAAATTCATACTAGATATTTTTATTAAAAATACACCACTTTAGATGACATGATAGGACATTTACGAAAAGTATAACTTTTAGATATTTTGAATAACGCCCCTACAACGACATTCATAATAGATACTTTTTTTTAAAAACACCAA
This sequence comes from Aelia acuminata, assembly GCA_911387785.2. Lineage (NCBI taxonomy): Eukaryota > Metazoa > Arthropoda > Insecta > Hemiptera > Pentatomidae > Aelia > Aelia acuminata. The sequence continues at coordinate 90,194,925 of OU426980.1, read as the reverse complement.
ACTGATAACATTGCTTAAGATGATATAATTGCTTGAATTCAAATACTTTCGAAAAGTATAATTTTTTGATATTTTTAAATACCCCCCCCCTGAAATTTATACTAGATACTTTTTTTTAAAAACACTACACTGGATGAAATGAGAACATTCCTTAATATCAAAGATTTCGGAAGAGTATAATGTTTTGATCTTTTTAAACCCCCCCCCGAAATTCATACAAAATATTTTTTTTAAAAGGACCACCCTGAATGACATGATCACATTCCTTAATATCAAAGATTTACGAAAAGTATAATTTTTTGATATTTTAAACCCCCCCCCCCCCCAAATTTATTCTTGATATTTTTTTAAAAAGCACCATCTTGGATGACATGATCACACTCCTTAATATTAAAGATTTCGGAAGTGTATAATGTTTTGATATTTTGAAATACCCCCCCCCCCAAATTTATACTAGATATTTTTATTAAAAAATACACCACCCTAGATGACATTATAGGACATTTACGAAAAGTATGATTTTTAGATATTTTGAATAACGCCCCCCCCATAACGAAATTCATACTAGATATTTTTTTTAAAAACACCACCCTGGATGACATGATAACATTTTATAATATCAATAATTTACAAAAAAAAAAACAATTATTTGATCTTTTTCAACCCCCCCCCTAATTCATACTAAATATTTTTTTTAAAAACACCACCCTGGATAACATGATCACATGCCTTAATATCAAAGATTTCGAAAGAGTATAATGTTTTAATCTTTTTAAACCCCCCCCCCCCGAAATTCATACTAAATATTTTTTTTAAAAACACCACCCTGGATAACATGATCACATGCCTTAATATCAAAGATTTCGAAAGAGTATAATGTTTTAATCTTTTTAAACCCCCCCCCCCCCGAAATTCATACTAAATATTTTTTTTAAAAAGACCACCCTGAATGACATGATCACACTCCTTGATATCAAAGATTTACGAAAAGTATAATTTTTTGATATTTTTAAATACCCCCTCCCCAAAATTCATACTAGATATTTTTATTAAAAAGCACCACCCTAGATGACATTATAGGACATTTACGAAAAGTATAATTTTTAGATATTTTGAATAACGCCCCCCCCATAACGAAATTCATACTAGATATTTTTTTTAAAAACACCACCCTAGATGACATCATAACATTTTATAATATCAATAATTTACAAAAAAAAACAATTATTTGATCTTTTTCAACCCCCCCCCGTAATTCATACTAAATATTTTTATTAAAAGGACCACCCTGAAAATGATCACATTCCTTAATATCAAAGATTTACGAAATATATAATGTTTTGATATTTTAAACCCCCCCCCCCCCACAATTCATACTAGATATATTTTTTAAAAAGCAACATCCTGGATGACATGATTACATTCCTTGATATCAAAGATTCCTAAAATTTATAATGTTTTAATATTTTGAAATTCCCTCCCCCCTTTGAAATTCATAATAGATATTTTTATTTTAAAAACACCACCCTGGATAACATGATCACATGCCTTAATATCAAAGATTTCGAAAGAGTATAATGTTTTAATCTATAGTCTGAATTTCTTCTTCAGGGTTTGACCATGTCATAGGTTTTCCAGCGACCAAGCTTTCGCCCATCTTGCTATGGGCTTCTTCAGGGCCAATACAAGAAATACAAGCTTTCTTGTATTGGCCCTGAAGAATCCCATAACAAGATGGGCGAAAGCTTGGTCGCTGGAAAACCTATGACATGGTCAAACCCTGAAGAAGAAATGCAGACTATGGATTCGGACCATGGAAGCCTTATGCAACATGTTTTAATCTTTTTAAAACCCCCCCCCCCGAAATTTATACTAAATATTCTTTTTAAAAAGCACCACCTTGGATGACATGATCACACTCCTTAATATTAAAGATTTCGGAAGTGTATAATGTTTTGATATTTTGAAATACCCCCCCCTAATTTATACTAGATATTTTTATTAAAAAATACACCACCCTAGATGACATTATAGGACATTTACGAAAAGTATAATTTTTAGATATTTTGAATAACACCCCCCCCATAACGAAATTCATACTAGATATTTTTTTTAAAAACACCACCCTGGATGACATCATAACATTTTATAATATCAATAATTTACAAAAAAAAACAATTATTTGATCTTTTTCAACCCCCCCCCCGTAATTCATACTAAATATTTTTTTTAAAAGGACCACCCTGAAAATGATCACATTCCTTAATATCAAAGATTTACGAAATATATAATGTTTTGATATTTTAAACCCCCCCCCACAATTCATACTAGATATATTTTTTAAAAAGCAACATCCTGAATGACATGATTACATTCCTTGATATCAAAGATTCCTAAAATTTATAATGTTTTAATATTTTGAAATTCCCTCCCCCCTTTGAAATTCATAATAGATATTTTTATTTTAAAAACACCACCCTGGATAACATGATCACATGCCCTAATATCAAAGATTTCGAAAGAGTATAATGTTTTAATCTATAGTCTGCATTTCTTCTTCAGGGTTTGACCATGTCATAGGTTTTCCAGCGACCAAGCTTTCGCCCATCTTGCTATGGGCTTCTTCAGGGCCAATACAAGAAATACAAGCTTTCTTGTATTGGCCCTGAAGAAGCCCATAGCAAGATGGGCGAAAGCTTGGTCGCTGGAAAACCTATGACATGGTCAAACCCTGAAGAAGAAATGCAGACTATGGATTCGGACCATGGAAGCCTTATACAACATGTTTTAATCTTTTTAAAACCCCCCCCCCCGAAATTTATACTAAATATTCTTTTTAAAAAGCACCACCTTGGATGACATGATCACACTCCTTAATATTAAAGATTTCGGAAGTGTATAATGTTTTGATATTTTGAAATACCCCCCCCCCCTAATTTATACTAGATATTTTTATTAAAAAATACACCACCCTAGATGACATTATAGGACATTTACGAAAAGTATAATTTTTAGATATTTTGAATAACGCCCCCCCATAACGAAATTCATACTAGATATTTTTTTTAAAAACACCACCCTGGATGACATGATAACATTTTATAATATCAATAATTTACAAAAAAAAAACAATTATTTGATCTTTTTCAACCCCCCCCCTAATACATACTAAATATTTTTTTTAAAAGGACCACCCTGAATGACATGATCACACTCTTTGATATCAAAGATTTACGAAAAGTATAATTTTTTGATATTTTTAAATACCCCCTCCCCAAAATTCATACTAGATATTTTTATTAAAAATACACCACTTTAGATGACATGATAGGACATTTTCGAAAAGTATAATTTTTTGATATTTTTAAATACCCCCCCCTGAAATTTATACTAGATACTTTTTTTTAAATACACTACACTGGATGAAATGAGAACATTCCTTAATATCAAAGATTTACGAAAAGTATAATTTTTTGATATTTTAACCCCCCCCCACAAATTTATTCTTGATATTGTTTTTAAAAAGCACCACCTTGGATGACATTATAGGTCATTTACGAAAAGTATAATTTTTAGATATTTTGAATAACGCCCCCCCATAACGAAATTCATACTAGATATTTTTTTTAAAAACACCACCCTTGATGACATGATAACATTTTATAATATCAATAATTTACAAAAAAACAAAACAATTATTTGATCTTTTTCAACCCCCCCCCCTAATTTATACTAAATATTTTTTTTAAAAACACCACCCTGGATAACATGATCACATGCCTTAATATCAAAGATTTCGAAAGAGTATAATGTTTTAATCTTTTTAAACCCCCCCCCCCCGAAATTCATTCTAAATATTTTTTTTAAAAAGACCACCCTGAATGACATGATCACACTCCTTGATATCAAAGATTTACGAAAAGTATAATTTTTTGATATTTTTAAATACCCCCTCCCCAAAATTCATACTAGATATTTTTATTAAAAATACACCACTTTAGATGACATGATAGGACATTTTCGAAAAGTATAATTTTTTGATATTTTTAAATACCCTCCCCTGAAATTTATACTAGATACTTTTTTTTAAAAACACTACACTGGATGAAATGAGAACATTCCTTAATATCAAAGATTTACGAAAAGTATAATTTTTTGATATTTTAACCCCCCCCCCCCCCACAAATCTATTTATTGCACCACCTTGGATGACATGATCACACTCCTTAATATCAAAGATTTCGGAAGAGTATAATGTTTTGATATTATTAAATACCCACTCCCCAAAGTTCATACTACATATTTTTATTAAAAATACACCACTTTAGATGACATGATAGGACATTTACGAAAAGTATAATTTTTAGATATTTTGAATAACGCCCCCACAACGAAATTCATACTAGATACTTTTTTTAATAAACACCACCCTGGATGACATAATAACATTATATAATATCAATGATTTACGAAAAAAAACAATTTTTTGATCTTTTTCAACCCCCCCCCCCCGTAATTCATACTAGATACTTTTTTTAAAAAACACTACACTGGATGAAATGAGAACATTCCTTAATATCAAAGATTTCGGAAGAGTATAATGTTTTGAAATACCGTCCCCCCTTCGAAATTCATAATAGATATTTTTATTTAAAAACACCACCCTGATAACATTGCTTAAGATGACAACATTGCTTAGTATCAAACATTTTCGAAAAGTATAATTTTTTGATATTTTAATATGTAACCCCCCCTGAAATTCATTTTAGATACTTTTTTTTTAAAAACACCACCCTCGATGAAATGATAACATTCCTTAATATCAAAGATTTCGGAAGAGTATAATGTTTATATATTTTGAAATACCCCCCCCTTAATTTATACTAGATATTTTTATTAAAAATACAACACTCTAGATGACATGATAACGTTGCTTGATATTGATGATTTACGAAAAATACAATTTTTTGATATTTTAAACCCCCCCCCCCAAAATTAATTCTAGATATTTTTATTAAAAGGCACCAAGCTGGATGACATTATCACATTCCTTAATATCAAAGATCTATGAAAAGTATAATTTTTTGATATCTTGAAAAACGCCCACCACCGCGAAATTCATATTAGATATATTTTTTAAAAACTCCACATCGGGTCATACATATTTATTGTAATTTCATTTTAAAATAGGTATTCCCCTCCCACAAAATTTATAGATATTTCTTTCGAAACCACCGCCCTGGATAACATGAATTAATTTCATTATATTAAAGATATCAGAAAAGTATAAATTTTCGAATTACCCGTTAAAATTGAACCATGATCAAATTCCTTAATATCAAAGTTTTCGGAAGATTATAATGTTTTGATATTTTGTAGTACCCCTCCCCCAAATTCATACTAGATATTTTAATTAAAAATACACCACCCTAGATGACATGATAGGACATTTACGAAAAGTATAATTATTAGATATTTTGAATAACGCCCCCCACAACAAAATTCATACTAAATATTTTTTTTAAAAGGACCACCCTGAACATGATCACATTCCATAATATCAAAGATTTACGAAAAATATAATTTGTTGATATTTTAACCCCCCCCCCCCCGTACAGTTCATACTAGATATATTTTTTAAAAAGCAACATCCTGGATGACATGATCACACTCCTTCATATCAAAGATTTACGAAAATTATAATTTTTTGATATTTTGAAATACCCCCTCCCCAAAATTCATACTAGATTATTTTTTTTTTAAAAACACCAAACTGATAACATTGCTTAAGCTGATATCATTGCTTAAATTCAAATATTTTCGAAAAGTATAATTTTTTGATATTTTTAAATACCCCCCCCCTGAAATTTATACTAGATACTTTTTTTTAATAACACTACACTGGATGAAATGATCACACTCCTTAATATCAAAGATTTTGGGAGAGTATAATGTTTTGATATTTTAGTATACCCCCCCCAAATTCACACTAGATATTTTTATTAAAAAATACACCACCCTAGATGACATTATAGGACATTTACGAAATACCCTCCCCCCTTCGAAATTCATAATAGATATTTTTATTTAAAAAACACCACCCTGGATAACATGATCACATGCCTTAATATCAAAGATTTCGGAAGAGTATAATGTTTTAATCTTTTTAAACCCCCCCTCCACAATTCATACTAGATATATTTTTTAAAAAGCAACATCCTGGATGACATGATCACACTCTTGATATCAAAGATTTACGAAAAGTATAATTTTTTGATATTATTAAATACCCACTCCCCAAAGTTCATACTACATATTTTTATTAAAAATACACCACTTTAGATTACATGATAGGACATTTACGAAAAGTATAATTTTTAGATATTTTGAATAACGCCCCCACAACGAAATTCATACTAGATACTTTTTTTTTTAAAAACACCAAACTGATAACAATGCTTGAGATGATATCATTGCTTAAATTCAAATATTTTCGAAAAGTATAATTTATTGATATTTTTAAACCCCCCCCCTGAAATTCATTTTAGATACTTTTTTTTTAAAAACACCACCCTCGATGAAATGATAACATTCCTTAATATCAAAGATTTCGGAAGAGTATAATGTTTATATATTTTGAAATACCCCCCCCCCTTAATTTATACTAGATATTTTTATTAAAAATACAACACTCTAGATGACATGATAACATTGCTTGATATTGATGATTTACGAAAAATACAATTTTTTGATATTTTAAACCCCCCCCCCACAAATTTATTCTTGATATTTTTTTTTTAAAAAGCACCACCTTGGATGACATGATCACACTCCTTAATATCAAAGATTTCGGAAGAGTATAATGTTTTGATATTATTAAATACCCACTCCCCAAAGTTCATACTACATATTTTTATTAAAAATACACCACTTTAGATGACATGATAGGACATTTACGAAAAGTATAATTTTTAGATATTTTGAATAACGCCCCCACAACGAAATTCATACTAGATACTTTTTTTAATAAACACCACCCTGGATGACATGATAACATTATATAATATCAATGATTTACGAAAAAAAACAATTTTTTGATCTTTTTCAACCCCCCCCCCCCGTAATTCATACTAGATACTTTTTTTAAAAAACACTACACTGGATGAAATAAGAACATTCCTTAATATCAAAGATTTCGGAAGAGTATAATGTTTTGAAATACCGTCCCCCCTTCGAAATTCATAATAGATATTTTTATTTAAAAACACCACCCTGATAACATTGCTTAAGATGACAACATTGCTTAGTATCAAACATTTTCGAAAAGTACAATTTTTTGATATTTTAATATGTAACCCCCCCTGAAATTCATTTTAGATATTTTTTTTTTAAAACACCACCCTCGATGAAATGATAACATTCCTTAATATCAAAGATTTCGGAAGAGTATAATGTTTATATATTTTGAAATCCCCCCCCTTAATTTATACTAGATATTTTTATTAAAAATACAACACTCTAGATGACATGATAACATTGCTTGATATTGATGATTTACGAAAAATACAATTTTTTGATATTTTAAACCCCCCCCCACAAATTTATTCTTGATATTTTTTTTTAAAAAGCACCACCTTGGATGACATGATCACACTCCTTAATATCAAAGATTTCGGAAGAGTATAATGTTTTGATATTATTAAATACCCACTCCCCAAAGTTCATACTACATATTTTTATTAAAAATACACCACTTTAGATGACATGATAGGACATTTACGAAAAGTATAATTTTTAGATATTTTGAATAACGCCCCCACAACGAAATTCATACTAGATACTTTTTTTAATAAACACCACCCTGGATGACATGATAACATTATATAATATCAATGATTTACGAAAAAAAACAATTTTTTGATCTTTTTCAACCCCCCCCCCCCGTAATTCATACTAGATACTTTTTTTAAAAAACACTACACTGGATGAAATAAGAACATTCCTTAATATCAAAGATTTCGGAAGAGTATAATGTTTTGAAATACCGTCCCCCCTTCGAAATTCATAATAGATATTTTTATTTAAAAACACCACCCTGATAACATTGCTTAAGATGACAACATTGCTTAGTATCAAACATTTTCGAAAAGTATAATTTTTTGATATTTTAATATGTAACCCCTCCTGAAATTCATTTTAGATACTTTTTTTTTAAAAACACCACCCTCGATGAAATGATAACATTCCTTAATATCAAAGATTTCGGAAGAGTAAAATTTTTATATATTTTGAAATACCCCCCCCCCTTAATTTATACTAGATATTTTTATTAAAAATACAACACTCTAGATGACATGATAACATTGCTTGATATTGATGATTTACGAAAAATACAATTTTTTGATATTTTAAACCCCCCCCCACAAATTTATTCTTGATATTTTTTTTTTAAAAAGCACCACCTTGGATGACATGATCACACTCCTTAATATCAAAGATTTCGGAAGAGTATAATGTTTTGATATTATTAAATACCCACTCCCCAAAGTTCATACTACATATTTTTATTAAAAATACACCACTTTAGATGACATGATAGGACATTTACGAAAAGTATAATTTTTAGATATTTTGAATAACGCCCCCACAACGAAATTCATACTAGATACTTTTTTTAATAAACACCACCCTGGATGACATGATAACATTATATAATATCAATGATTTACGAAAAAAAACAATTTTTTGATCTTTTTCAACCCCCCCCCCCGTAATTCATACTAGATACTTTTTTTAAAAAACACTACACTGGATGAAATGAGAACATTCCTTAATATCAAAGATTTCGGAAGAGTATAATGTTTTGAAATACCGTCCCCCCTTCGAAATTCATAATAGATATTTTTATTTAAAAACACCACCCTGATAACATTGCTTAAGATGACAACATTGCTTAGTATCAAACATTTTCGAAAAGTATAATTTTTTGATATTTTAATATGTAACCCCCCCTGAAATTCATTTTAGATACTTTTTTTTTAAAAACACCACCCTCGATGAAATGATAACATTCCTTAATATCAAAGATTTCGGAAGAGTATAATGTTTATATATTTTGAAATACCCCCCCCCCCTCTTAATTTATACTAGATATTTTTATTAAAAATACAACACTCTAGATGACATGATAACATTGCTTGATATTGATGATTTACGAAAAATACAATTTTTTGATAATTTAAACCCCCCCCCCCCCAAAAATTAATTCTAGATATTTTTATTAAAAGGCACCAAGCTGGATGACATTATCACATTCCTTAATATCAAAGATCTATGAAAAGTATAATTTTTTGATATCTTGAAAAACGCCCACCACCGCGAAATTCATATTAGATATATTTTTTAAAATCTCCACATCGGGTAATACATATTTATTGTAATTTCATTTTAAAATAGGTATTCCCCTCCCACAAAATTTATAGATATTTCTTTCGAAACCACCGCCCTGGATAACATAAATTAATTTCATTATATTAAAGATATCAGAAAAGTATAAATTTTCGAATTACCCGTTAAAATTGAACCATGATCAAATTCCTTAATATCAAAGTTTTCGGAAGATTATAATGTTTTGATATTTTGTAGTACCCCTCCCCCAAATTCATACTAGATATTTTAATTAAAAATGCACCACCCTAGATGACATGATAGGACATTTACGAAAAGTATAATTATTAGATATTTTGAATAACGCCCCCCCACAACAAAATTCATACTAGATATTTTTTTTAAAAGGACCACCCTGAACATGATCACATTCCATAATATCAAAGATTTACGAAAAATATAATTTTTTGATATTTTAACCCCCCCCCCCCCCTACAATTCATACTAGATATATTTTTTAAAAAGCAACATCCTGGATGACATGATCACACTCCTTGATATCAAAGATTTACGAAAATTATAATTTTTTGATATTTTGAAATACCCCCTCCCCAAAATTCTTACTAGATTATTTTTTTTTTTAAACCACCAAACTGATAACATTGCTTAAGATGATATCATTGCTTAAATTCAAATATTTTCGAAAAGTATAATTTTTTGATATTTTTAAATACCCCCCCCCCCCCCTGAAATTTATACTAGATACTTTTTTTTAAAAACACTACACTGGATGAAATGATCACACTCCCTAATATCAAAGATTTTGGGAGAGTATAATGTTTTGATATTTTAGTATACCCCCCCCCAAATTCACACTAGATATTTTTATTAAAAAATACACCACCCTAGATGACATTATAGGACATTTACGAAATACCCTCCCCCCTTCGAAATTCATAATAGATATTTTTATTTAAAAAACACCACCCTGGATAACATGATCGCATGCCTTAATATCAAAGATTTCGGAAGAGTATAATGTTTTAATCTTTTTAAACCCCCCCTCCACAATTCATACTAGATATATTTTTTAAAAAGCAACATCCTGGATGACATGATCACACTCCTTGATATCAAAGATTTACGAAAAGTATAATTTTTTGATATTATTAAATACCCACTCCCCAAAGTTCATACTACATATTTTTATTAAAAATACACCACTTTAGATGACATGATAGGACATTTACGAAAAGTATAATTTTTAGATATTTTGAATAACGCCCCCACAACGAAATTCATACTAGATACTTTTTTTTTTAAAAACACCAAACTGATAACAATGCTTGAGATGATATCATTGCTTAAATTCAAATATTTTCGAAAAGTATAATTTATTGATATTTTTAAACCCCCCCCCCTGAAATTTATACTAGATACTTTTTTTTAAAAAGCACCATCCTGGATGACATGATCACATTCCTTGATATCAAAGATTCTTAAAATTTATAATGTTTTAATATTTTGAAATACCCTCCCCCCTTCGAAATTCATAATAAATAAATAAATTCTTTATTCATTTGTTCTGGGACGTATCCCTTAAGAACAAAATTAAATAAAATACAGAGAGGGCTTTAGAGCCTTGAAGTTTAAGTAACAAATTGAATTGATAAAAATGATTAGAAAACCTCTAGTTTAAATAAATAAAAATAAAAAGAATACACATTAAATGTTCAATCGAAAAGTGAAAAGAAGCTAGTTTCTGCATCTTATAATATACACATATGCACACACTTATTTACAGGTTGGTTAAATAATATTTATATTTTCAAAAAAATAAAAAAAGAAAACAGAACAAAGAAAAAATTAAATTAAAATAGAAAAAAATGAGATAAGAGCTTCTAACGGTTTTAAAGGTAAATTATGGGCCCGGTGTGGCTGTGCGGTAAAGCGCCGTACTCCCATGCCGGAGCTGCGGGTTCGAGTCCCGCCCTGGGTGGTGCTTTTCTTTCGTAGGAGAAGTATCACCCAGTGCCATGGGTGTTAATATGGGCAGTATAGGGCTTCACTGGAAGCCTTAAAGTCCCCCCAAAAAAAAAAAAAAAAAAAAAAAAAGGTAAATTATAATAGGAATTGTCAATTTACATTTTAAGGAGACTGGATGGCTATGAAGTGATGATATAGGCGGGATTTAAAGGTGGAGAGGGTATTGGAATTACGGATGAAAGGAGGAATAGAATTCCATAGGGATGAGGACCTAATAATGAAAGATCTATCAAAAGCTGACGTTCGGTGGGCCGGTGTATATAGATCTGAAGACCTAGAGCGGGTATTGCGGGAATGGACGGAGGATTTGAACTGAAGGAGTTCAGAGATATATGAGGGACGACGGGAACGAATAACTTGGAAAAGGAAGGAGGCTAGGAAATACTTACGGCGGTAGGAAGGATATAACCACTTTAACTTTTCATAATAGGGCGATATGGAGACGTCTCTTGGGATCCCAAATATAAATCGGATGAAACAATTTATTAAACGTTTTAGTTTTGCTTCGAGATCCCCTGAGATACCCCCATACACTGTGCAGCAATAGTCGAAGTGGGGGAATATCAAGGAGGTGACCAGAAGTCTGCGTGTTTCAAAAGGGAACAGGTTACGGAGATGGTTCAGTTGCTTTAGGGTTGAAATAGTGCGACGGGAGATATTGGAGATATGGTTTTTCCAGGAAAGAGTTTGGTCAAAGGTTACACCAAGGTTTTTGACAGTTGGATAGAATTTGATGGGATTGTTATTTAGGAACAGGGGTGGGATGTTAGGGGTGGTTTTGAGGAGGTGATTGGAACCTATTAAGATTGCCTTTGTTTTTTCAGCGTTTAGCTTCAACTTGTTAGCCTCTGCCCAGAGACTGATTCGATTCAAATCTTCCTGAAGCTTTTTCGTCGCTGGCAACAGCTCCGAGGGTGGGAAAGACAGGTAAATCTGGAGATCGTCAGCGTAGATATGGTATTGGGAGTGATGAATCAGAGGTGGAAGGTCGTTAATATAAATAGCAAACAGAGTGGGGGATAGAGAGGATCCTTGGAGGACACCACAGGAGAGGGGAAGTGTTTTAGATGGAGGTTGACCAGGAACGACTACATATTGTGACCGGCCTGAAAGGAAAGATCTGAACCAATGTAAGGCGCTGCTAGAGAGGTGGAGTTTTTGCAGTTTTGTAAAAAGGATGTTATGATCGACAGTGTCGAAGGCTTTGGAAAAGTCCAGAAGGATTAGAATACTTAGATTTCGGAGTTCTATGGAGGTTTGAAGGTCATGGGTAATTTTTAGGACAGCAGATTGAGTTGAGTAACCTGATCGGAAGCCGGATTGGAGTGGGTTAATGAGGGAACGTTCTTCTAGGAAACTTGAAAGTTGATTTTGAACTAGGCGTTCTAACGGTTTAGAGAGATTGGAGAGAAGGGAAATAGGACGGAGGTCATTCATCATGGAGGGATTTGAGGTTTTTTTCAAAGGTCGGACTAGAGCGGTTTTCCAGGAAGAAGGGAAAACCGAGTTTTGCAATGAGAAGTTGTAAATATGATAAAGAATAGGAATTAATGAGGGAAGGCAGGACTTCATTAGCTTAACTGGAACGTCGTCAGGACCGTAATCGTTGGTTTAGGATTTTAGGACTGCAGTAAATAGGTCATCGTAGGTTATGTGGGAAAAAAAGAAGTTCCCCGGATTAAAATTAGGATAATTGATAGCGGCGACTTGTGATGGATTAAGAGGGGGGGATAAGAAATGGTTATTGAGGTCATCTGGAGTGAACGGAAGGGAAGTAGAGTTATTGGAACCAAGGAGGGATAATTGACGTAGTATTTTCCACTTGCTTTGGGTATCGTGGGCACTGGAGAGGGCATTGTGAAAGTGGAGGGATTTGGCACGTCGGAGTTCGGATTGGGTAACATTTCTAAGTTTTTTAAAAGACGCATAATCAGCTGCCAAACGGGTACGCCGAAATTTGCGTCTTGCAGCTTCCCTTCTTTTCATCAGATCCTTTATCTCAGACGTCAGCCAAGGTGCAGCGGGGCGACGTAGGGTTCGGGTTTTCAGGGGAGCGTGGATATCTAAAATGGATTTCAGATTTGTGGTGAGGAAGGAGACCATGGGATCGACAGAATCGTAGGAATATATGGTATCCCATTGGACGGCTTCGAGATCGGATTGGAGGGATTCATAGGATAGTTGGTCAAGATTTCGAGATGATATGGCTTTAGGAGTAAAACGTATGACGGGGAGGTCGTATGAGATCTGGATGAGGTCGTGTGATGAGAGAAAGGGAACAGGACATTGCGAAGAAGAAATGATTTTGACAGGAGAATCAGAGATGCACAGGTCTAGCCAAGTATCAGAGTATTGCGTGTGATGTGTTGGATAGTAGGGGACTAGGTAAAGGTTGAGGGAATATAGGAGGTCAGTTAGAAAGGACTTCTCAGAGGATTCAGAGAGTAGGTTTACATTGAAATCGCCGGTAATGACGATGTTGGAATAATTGGAGACCAGGTTGACGAGGGAGGATTCAAAGAGATTGTCGAATGGGGCGCGGGGAGGTCTATAGATTACGGCGAATAACAGAGGGGAGGAAACAGAGGAAATTTCAACGAACATGTATTCAACGTGAGGAAGGTCCTGGGAGGGAGACTGGAGAAGGACTTTGGCTTTAAGGCTTTCATGGATGTTTAGTCCGACACCACCTCCCGTGCGATTAGATCTATCATGGCGTAAGAAAGAGTAATTGGAGAGGGAAATCTGGGAGGAAGGGATGAACGGTTTTAGCCAGGTTTCGGATATAGCAATAACATGGTGAAAATTGTCCTGAAAGTATTTTTGAAATTCATCAAAGTGGGCAATAAGGGATTGTGCATTTACGTGACATGCGCTTAAAATGTTAGTCATAAATATGAAGGAGTAGAAATAACTGAACAAGGTACGTGGATGAGGGATAGTTTGAAACGTATTTAGGCAAAAACGGTATTTTAGTGATGTACAACGCATGGCTATGATTCGAACATTGAGCAGAAAATGATGGAATTTCTATTATTTGAAATAGATATTGAATATTAAAGTTGTTACTTAATTTAGAAATGACTCGAATTTTAGGGTAGATCCACAGTGAGGCACGAATAATCAAATGATGTTTAGGGGAAAGCAGAACGAAGTATCTAAAATAATAGTAAACAGAAGTAATGAGGATTATGATATCATTAGTTGAAATGAGAATATATATAGTTGAAAAAAATCTGAGAGTAAAAATATCTGTAATAAAAATGTAAATATCTATGATGAAAATATAAATATTCACAATAAGAATGATAATTTTTGAATCAAAAATAAAATTATCTGTGGTAAAAATAAAAATAAGAATATCTTCTATAAAAACTAAAAAGTTCACTAGCTTGGTGGAACATAGAAACCGCATTCAGCTAAAAACGTCCAGGTCGCTGGGCTTACCAATAATCACTGCAGGGTGACCGTCTGCCTGCCTACAGCGAACTCGGCCTCCGCTAAACCAGACGTATTTGATTTTGGCCGTTGCCTTCTTCTGCCTGGCCAACCAGTAGAGATGTTTGTTGGCGGGCGTCATAGCTTCACTTAGATAAATCCGGAAGGCTTCATTGTCACCCCAGCCCAGGTGCCGTGTGGAAAAGTTCCTCTTTGCTTTCCTTTGTTGGACAAGTTCATCGCTTACTGCCTGGCGGACAAATCTTGCGATTATGGGTCCTGGGGTCCCATCCTGCTTAGGCCTGAGCCTCACCGCGTGGACCAGATCCTCCGGACACAGCTTAACGCCCAGACCCGCTCCGATACTGAGTATAGTGCCCATCACGGTGTCTCCCTGCCTCTC
This sequence comes from Aelia acuminata, assembly GCA_911387785.2. NCBI lineage: Eukaryota > Metazoa > Arthropoda > Insecta > Hemiptera > Pentatomidae > Aelia > Aelia acuminata. The sequence continues at coordinate 90,179,651 of OU426980.1, read as the reverse complement.
CGGAACACCTCTTATCTCCACTGTGTTTTTCATCTGCAGCTGTTCGGTATAGTTTAATCGGCTTTCTAGTTCCGAAATTTTCGTCTTCAGGGCGGTGTTTTCGAGCGTCAATTTTTCAACGCTCCTCGAGGAGGGTCTCTATTTTCAAAAGCCTATCCATATTTTCGAATGAGAGTTCTGATTGCTTCTGGAGGGTATCTTTAATATCTTTCAACTCTTCTAAGCCTTGAAGCTTGGACTTCATTTCCTTAACTTCCGCAGTTAGCGCCCTCAGTAGTCCTATCATCGAACTTGCCTCGGAGTCAGAGAGATATTTTTATTTAAAAAACACCACCCTGAATGACATGATCACATTCCTTAATATCAAAGAACACGAAAAGTATAATTTTTTGATATTTTAAACCCCCCCCCAAATTTATTCTTGATATTTTTTTTTAAAAAGCACCACCTTGGATGACATGATCACACTCCTTAATATCAAAGATTTCTGAAGAGTATAATGTTTTGATATTTTGAAATACCCCCCCCAAATTCATACTAGATATTTTTATTAAATAATACACCACCATAGATGACATTATAGGACATTTACGAAAAGTATAATTTTTAGATATTTTGAATAACGCGCCCCCCCCCCACAACGAAGTTCACACTAGATAATTTTTTTAAAAAACACCACCATGGATGACATGATAACATTATATAATATCAATGATTTACGAAAAAAAAACAATTTTTTGATCTTTTTCAAACGCCCCCCCCGTAATTCATACTTATAATTTTTTTTTTAAAAGGACCACCCTGAAAATGATCACATTCCTTAATATCAAAGATTTACGAAAAATATAATTTTTTGATATTTTAACCCCCCCCCCCCCACAATTCATACTAGATATATTTTTTAAAAAGCAACATCCTGGATGACATGATCACACTCCTTGATATCAAAGATTTACGAAATGTATAATTTTTTGATATTTTTAAATACCCCCTCCCCAAAATTCATACTAGATATTTTTATTAAAAATACACCACTTTAGATGACATGATAGGACATTTACGAAAAGTATAATTTTTAGATATTTTGAATAACGCCCCCACAACGAAATTCATACTAGATACCTTCTTTTTAAAAACACCAAACTGATAACATTGCTTAAGATGATATCATTGCTTAAATTCAAATATTTTCGAAAAGTATAATTTTCTGATATTTTTAAATACCCCCCCTGAAGTTTATACTAGATACTTTGTTTTAAAAACACTACACTGAATGAAATGAGAACATTCCTTAATATCAATGATTTCGGAAGAGTATAATGTTTTGATCTTTTTAAACCCCCCCCCCCCCGAAATTCATACTAAATATTTTTTCTAAAAGGACCACCCTGAATGACATGATCACATTCCTTAATATCAAAGATTTACGAAAAGTATGATTTTTTGAACCCCCCCCCCCCAATTTATTCTTGATATTTTTTTTAAAAAGCACCACCTTGGATGACATGATCACACTCCTTAATATTAAAGATTTCGGACGTGTATAATGTTTTGATATTTTGAAAAAACCCTCCCCCAAATTCATACTAGATATTTTTATTAAAAAATACACCACCCTAGATGACATTATAGGACATTTACGAAAAGTATACTTTTTTGATATTTTGAAAAACGCCCCCCACCTCGAAATTCATACTAGATATATTTATTTAAAAACACCACCCTGATAACATGTCTTAAGATGACAACATTGCTTAGTATCAAACATTTTCGAAAAGCATAATTTTTTGATATTTTAATATGTAACCCCCCCTGAAATTCATTTTAGATACTTTTTTTTAAAAACACCACCCTCGATGAAATGATAACATTCCTTAATATCAAAGATTTCGGAAGAGTATAATGTTTATATATTTTGAAATACCCCCCCCCTTAATTTATACTAGATATTTTTATTAGAAATACACCACTCTAGATGACATGATAACATTGCTTGATATTATTGATTTACGAAAAATACAATTTTTTGATATTTTAAACCCCCCCCAAAATTAATACTAGATTTTTTTATTAAAAGGCACTATGCTGGATGACATTATCACATTCCTTAATATCAAAGATCTAAGAAGAGTATAATTTTTTGATATTTTGAAAAACGCCCACCACCGCAAAATTCATATTAGATATATTTTTTAAAAACTCCACATCGAGTAATACATATTTTTTGTAATTTCATTTTAAAATAGGTATTCCCCTTCCACAGAATTTATAGATATTTCTTTCGAAACCACCGCCCTGGATAACATGAATTAATTTCATTATATTAAAGATATCAGAAAAGTATAACTTTTTTATATTTTCGAATTACCCGTTAAAATTGACCCATGATTAAATTCCTACATATCAAAGTTTTCGGAAGATTATAATGTTTTGATATTTTGTAGTACCCCTCCCCCAAATTCATACTAGATATTTTAATTAAAAATACACCACCCTAGATGACATGATAGGACATTTACGAAAAGTATAATTATTAGATATTTTGAATAACGCCCCCCACAACAAAATTCATACTAAATATTTTTTTTAAAAGGACCACCCTGAACATGATCACATTCCATAATATCAAAGATTTACGAAAAATATAATTTGTTGATATTTTAACCCCCCCCCCCCCCCGTACAGTTCATACTAGATATATTTTTTAAAAAGCAACATCCTGGATGACATTATCACACTCCTTCATATCAAAGATTTACGAAAATTATAACTTTTTGATATTTTGAAATACCCCCTCCCCAAAATTCATACTAGATATTTTTATTAAAAATACACCAATTTAGATGACATGATAGGACATTTACGAAAAGTATAATTTTTAGATATTTTGAATAACGCCCACACAACGAAATTCATACTAGATACTTTTTTTTTTAAAAACACCTAACTGATAACATTGCTTAAGATGATATCATTGCTTAAATTTAAATATTTTCAAAAAGTATAATTTTTTGATATTTTTAAATACCCCCCCCCGTAAAATTTATACTAGATACTTTTTTTTAAAAACACTACACTGGATGAAATGATCACACTCCTTAATATCAAAGATTTCGGGAGAGTATAATGTTTTGATATTTTAGTATATCCCCCCAAATTCATACTAAATATTTTTATTAAAAAATACACCACCCTAGATGACATTATAGGACATTTACGAAAAGTATAATTTTTAGATATTTTGAATAACGCCCCCCACAACGAAATTCATACTAGATACTTTTTTTAAGAAACACCACCCTGGATGACATGATAACATTTTATAATATCAATGATTTACGAAAAAAAACAATTTTTTGATCTTTTTCAATCCCCCCCCGTAATTCATACTAAATATTTTTTTTAAAGGAACACCCTGAAAATGATCACATTCCTTAATATCAAAGATTTACGAAAAATATAATTTTTTGATATTTTAAACCCCTCCCCCCCACAATACATACTAGATATATTTTTTCAAAAGCAACATCAAGCACATTCCTTGATATCAAAGATTCCTAAAATTTATAATGTTTTAATATTTTGAAATTCATCAACCCTCCCCCCTTCGAAATTCATACAAAAAAAAAACAATTATTTGATCTTTTTCAACCCCCCCCCGTAATTCATACTAAATATTTTTTTTTAAAGGACCACCCTGAAAATGATCACATTCCTTAATATCAAAGATTTACGAAATATATAATGTTTTGATATTTTAAACCCCCCCCCTTCGAAATTCATTATAGATATTTTTTTTCAAAAGCAACATCAAGCACATTCCTTGATATCAAAGATTCCTAAAATTTATAATGTTTTAATATTTTGAAATTCATCAATCCTCCCCCCTTCGAAATTCATACAAAAAAAAAACAAACAATTATTTGATCTTTTTCAACCCCCCCCCCCCCCCCGTAATTCATACTAAATATTTTTTTTTAAAGGACCACCCTGAAAATGATCACATTCCTTAATATCAAAGATTTACGAAATATATAATGTTTTGATATTTTAAACCCCCCCCTCCGAAATTCATAATAGATATTTTTATTTAAAAAACACCACCTTGGATAACATGATCACATGCCTTAATATCAAAGATTTCGGAAGAGTATAATGTTTTAATCTTTTTAAACCCCCCCACAACAAAATTCATACTAAATATTTTTTTTAAAAGGACCACCCTGAACATGATCACATTCCATAATATCAAAGATTTACGAAAAATATAATTTTTTGATATTTTAACCCCCCCCCCCCCAAAATTCATACTAGATATATTTTTTAAAAAGCAACATCCTGGATGACATGATCACACTCCTTCATATCAAAGATTTACGAAAATTATAATTTTTTGATATATTGAAATACCCCCTCCCCAAAATTCATACTAGATATTTTTATTAAAAATACACCACTTTAGATGACATGATAGGACATTTACGAAAAGTATAATTTTTAGATATTTTGAATAACGCCTCCCACAACGAAATTCATACTAGATACTTTTTTTTTTAAAACACCATACTGATAACATTGCTTAAGATGATATCATTGCTTAAATTCAAATATTTTCGAAAAGTATAATTTTTTGATATTTTTAAAACCCCCCCCCTGAAATTTATACTAGATACTTTTTTTTAAAAACACTACACTGGATGAAATGATCACACTCCTTAATATCAAAGATTTCGGGAGAGTATAATGTTTTGATAATTTGAAATACCCTCCCCCAAATTCAAACTACATATTTTTATTAAAAAATACACCACCCTAGATGACATTATAGGACATTTACAAAAAGTATAATTTTTGATATTTTGAATAAAGCCCCCCACAACGAAATTCATACTAGATACTTTTCTTAAGAAACACCACCCTGGATGACATGATAACATTTTATAATATCAATGATTTACGAAAAAAAAACAATTTTTTGATCTTTTTCAACCCCCCCCCCCGTAATTCATACTAAATATTTTTTTTAAAAGGAAAACCCTGAAAATGATCACATTCCTTAATATCAAAGATTTACGAAAAATATAATTTTTTGATATTTTAACCCCCCCCCCCCACAATTCATACTAGATATATTTTTTAAAAAGCAACATCCTGGATGACATGATCACACTCCTTCATATCAATGATTTACGAAAAAAAAACAATTTTTTGATCTTTTTCAACCCCCCCCCCCCTTAAAATCATACTAAATATTTTATTTAAAAGGACCACCCTGAATGACATGATCACATTCCTTAATATCAAAGAACACGAAAAGTATAATTTTTTGATATTTTAAACCCCCCCCCAAATTTATTCTTGATATTCTTTTTTAAAAAGCACCACCTTGGATGACATGATCACACTCCATTATATCAAAAATTTCGGAAGAGTATAATGTTTTGATATTTTGAAATACCCCCCCCCAAATTCATACTAGATATTTTTATTAAATAATACACCACCCTAGATGACATTATAGGACATTTTCGAAAAGTATAATTTTTTGATATTTTAATATGTAACCCCCCCTGAAATTCATTTTAGATACTTTTTTTTTAAATACACCACCCTCGATGAAATGATAACATCCCTTAATATCAAAGATTTCGGAAGAGTATTATGTTTTGATATTTTGAAATACCCTCCCCCCTTCGAAATTCATAATAGATATTTTCGTTTTAAAAACACCAACCTGGATGACATGATTACATTCCTTAATATCAAAGATTCATAAAATTTATAATGTTTTAATATTTTGAAATACCCTCCCCCCTTTGAAATTCATAATAGATATTTTTGTTTTAAAAACACCAACCTGGATGACATGATTACATTCCTTAATATCAAAGATTCCTAAAATTTATAATGTTTTAATATTTTGAAATACCCTCCCCCCTTCGAAATTCATAATAGATATTTTTTTTTTAAAAACACCACCCTGGATAACATGATCACATGCCTTAATATCAAAGATTTCGGAAGAGTATAATCTTTTAATCTTTTTAACCCCCCCCCCCCGAAATTCATACTAAATATTTTTTTTAAAAAGACCACCCTGAATGACATGATCACACTACTTGATATCAAAGATTTACGAAAAGTATAATGTTTTGATATTTTGAAATACCCCCCCCCCAAATTCATACTAGATATTTTTATTAAAAAATACACCACCCTAGATGACATTATAGGACATTTACGAAAAGTATAATTTTTAGATATTTTGAATAACGCCCCCCACAACGAAATTCATACTAGATATTTTTTTTTAAAAACACCACCCTGGATGACATGATAACATTTTATAATATCAATAATTTACGAAAAAAAACAATTTTTTGATCTTTTTCAACCCCCCCCCCCCAAATTCATACTTGATATTTTTTTAAAAAGCACCATCCTGGATGACATGATCACACTCCATAATATCAAAGATTTACGAAAAGTATAATTTTTTATTTTTTGAAATACCCCATCTCCGAAATTCATACTAGATATTTTTTTTGAAAAGCACCACCCTGGATGACATGATTACATTCCTTAATATCAAAGATTCCTAAAATTTATAATGTTTTAATATTTTGAAATACCCTCCCCCCTTCGAAATTCATAATAGATATTTTTATTTAAAAAAGACCACCCTGGATAACATGATCAAATGCCTTAATATCAAAGATTTCGGAAGAGTATAATGTTTTAATTAATATAATACTTTTTTTTAACCCCCCCCCCCCGAAATTCATACTAGATACTTTTTTTTAAAAACACTACACTGGATGAAATGAGAACATTCCTTAATATCAAAGATTCACGAAAAGTATAATTTTTTGATATTTTTAACCCCCCCCCCCCAAATGTATTCTTGATATTTTTTTTAAAAAGCACCACCTTGGATGACATGATCACACTCCTTAATAAAATTTCGGAAGAGTATAATGTTTTGATATTTTGAAATACCCCCCCCCCCCCAAATTCATACTAGATATTTTTATTAAAAAAATACACCACCCTAGATGACATTATAGGACATTTACGAAAAGTATAATTTTTAGATATTTTGAATAACGCCCCCCACAACGAAATTTATACTAGATACTTTTTTTAAAAAACACCACCTTGGATGACATGATAACATTTTATAATATCAATGATTTACGAAAAAAAAACAATTTTTTTGATCTTTTTCAACCCCCCCCCTGTAATTCATACTAAATATTTTTTTAAAAAGGACCACCCTGAAAATGATCACATTCCTTAATATGAAAGATTTACGAAAAATATAATTTTTTGATATTTTAAACCCCCCCCCACAATTCATACTAGATATATATTTTCAAAAGCAACATCAAGCACATTCCTTGATATCAAAGATTCCTAAAATTTATAATGTTTTAATATTTTGAAATTCCCTCCCCCCTTCGAAATTCATAATAGATATTTTGATTTAAAAAACACCACCCTGGATGACATGATTACATTCCTTAATATCAAAGATTTACGAAAAATATAATTTTTTGATATTTCAAACCCCCCCCCAATTCATACTAGTTATTTTTTTAAAAAGCACCATCCAGGATGACATGATCACACTCCTTAATATCAAAGATTTCGGAAGAGTATTATTTTTTGATATCTTGAAAAACGCCCCCCACCTCGAAATTCATACTAGATATTTTTATTTTAAAACACCACCCTGTACATGATCACATTCCTTATTATTAAAGATTTATGAAAAATACAATTTTTTGATATTTTAAACCTCCCCCGAAATTCGTACTAGATATTTTTTTTTAAAAACCACCATCCTGGATCACATGATCACATTCCTTAATATCAAAGATCTACGAAAGGTATAATTTTTAGATATTTTGAATAAAGCCCCTCACAACGAAATTGATACTAGATACTTTTTTTAAAAAACACCACCCTCGATGAAATGATAACATCCCTTAATATCAAAGATTTCGGAAGAGTATTATGTTTTGATATTTTGAAATACCCTCCCCCCTTCGAAATTCATAATAGATATTTTTGTTTTAAAAACACCAACCTGGATGACATGATTACATTCCTTAATATCAAAGATTCATAAAATTTATAATGTTTTAATATTTTGAAATACCCTCCCCCCTTCGAAATTCATAATAGATATTTTTGTTTTAAAAACACCAACCTGGATGACATGATTACATTCCTTAATATCAAAGATTCCTAAAATTTATAATGTTTTAATATTTTGAAATACCCTCCCCCCTTCAAAATTCATAATAGATATTTTTTTTTAAAAAACACCACCCTGGATAACATGATCACATGCCTTAATATCAAAGATTTCGGAAGAGTATAATCTTTTAATCTTTTTAACCCCCCCCCCCGAAATTCATACTAAATATTTTTTTTAAAAAGACCACCCTGAATGACATGATCACACTACTTGATATCAAAGATTTACGAAAAGTATAATTTTTGTTCAATGAATATTATCAAAAGTTATTTTGAATAAAGCCCCTCACAACGAAATTGATACTAGATACTTTTTTTAAAAAACACCACCCTGATAACATTGCTTAAGATGATAACATTGCTTAATATCAAATATTTTCGAAAAGTATAATTTTTTGATATTTTTAAATACCCCCCCCCTGAAATTCATACTAGATACTTTTTTTAAAAAACACCATCCTGGATGACATGATCACATTCCTTAATATCAAAGATTTACGAAAAGTATAATTTTTTGATATTTTGAAATATAACCCCCCCCCCCCTGAGATTCATACTAGATATTTTTATTAAGAACACCACCCTGGATGACATGATCACATTCCTTAATATCAAAGATTCCTGAGATGTATAATTTTTTGATATTTTAAAAAGTACCCCCTCCCCCCCTGGAATTTATACTTAATATTTTTTTTTAAAATGACCACCTTCAATGACACGATCACATTCCTTAATGTCAAAGATTTACGAAAAATGTAATTTTTTGATATTTTAAACCCCCCCCCCCCGAAATTCATACTGGATACTTTTTTTAAAAAACACCACCCTGGATAAAATTATAACATTCCTTAATATTAATGATTCTTTATAAAGACATTAAAGATTATTATTAATCTATAATATTATTATTATTATTATTATTTTATACTAATAAATATATTATTAATTTAATCTTTATTAAAGTTCTTTATAAATTGAAGGTATTTTGAGATACCCCCCCCCCCCGAAATTTATACTAGATATTTTTTTAAAAAACACCACATCGGGTAATACATATTTATTGTAGTTTTTAAGTTTTCTGTAGGAAGATTTAAGTTAAGCATTAACTTTTACTTTTTTATTATATTTATGAATGATTTAAAACAGTTAAAAACTTTTATGAGAAAGACCTTTACATAAAAGTTTTGAAAAAACTTTTTTTGCTCAGAGTTTATAAATAAAAGTTTTTTTATAACAGATAAAGTAAAGCGTTTTTTTTATTTTTTTTTTTTATTTTATCGAACTGGGCTCATATCAATTGAATTACCCCCATTTACAAATTTCATTATAAAATAGGTAATCCTTCCTCCTTCCTAGTATAATGTTTTGATCTTTTTAAACCCCACCCCCCGAAATTCATACTAAATATTTTTTTTTAATGGGACCATCCTGGATGACATGATCATATTCCTTAATATCAAAGATTCCTAAAATTTATAATGTTTTAATATTTTGAAATAAAAACTATTTTTATTTTTGATCACATTCCTTAATATCAAATATTTAGGAAAAATATAATTTTTTGATATTTTAAACCCCCCCCCCCCTCCACGAAGTTCATAGGGGAAAGTGCCCCATTATGGGATGGTTGCCTAATATGGTATATGTGGTTTCTGGATATAGTTTGTACCGCAAACTCGCTTTTATTCTATAAAATTGAAGATTAATGTGGCATTGGCTCATAACCTTGTCACATTGTTATACTCGTATATTCTCATCCTGTTGGATTATTTTCAGTAAATTGATGTTTTAGGGTTCAAAAACATTTTTCGTGACTATTTTGACCTGATATTTCAGGCCTCAAGGTAAGTCAAATTCCCTTAATCATTATTTTATCTTAAATGTTGAACAATTCATTACAATATTTGCTAACCGCTTTCTTTTTTTTTACAACACACTGAAGCCCAAGAACCTCTAAAAAAAAAGAAGCCACATCCCCCTAATATGGGATACCCATTACTTCCTATTATGGGATATCCCATATTGAGGCACCTTTTCAACACTGAAATAAAAATAGATTAAAATGATATTAATCAATATTACTTTAGACACTGAGTTTTTAGAAACATGTATGTTTTGTGATCAAAATTTAGAAAATGAAGAAACTAAAGTTCAATGTTCCTACTGTGGAGTGTCTTGCCATGAGAGCAGTGTTGATCTCATAATGCAAAAATTGTCATTGTAATTTGTGAAAAAAAAAAAAAAAAAAACTGCAAATAAAAGTCTTTTATTATTTTCAAATTTTTATTATTTAAATATTATTTGAAAATTATAAAATAAAAAAAGATTGCGGTTTTTTTGCAATTTAGTAAACATGGATTTATTTGCAATATATGACTATATATATACTCTTGGTTCCTCCCTTTCCTCGCACCTTAGGCTCTACGGGGTTTCCCGGGCCAGGGGATGAGGTGGGGGATTAATGCCGAGTAATATTATTAAATATCCCCTGGGTCCGGGTTTTGAACTACTATCTTCAGGTTTCCGAGCATACGTTGCCATGGGCATTTACAACATATATTTTTGTGAATATCTCCTGTATAATAAACAAATTTTCCCTTATATATTTCATTTTATATCGCGATCCCTAATACGGGATATGTATCCCAAATTAGGACACCCCCTATCCCATATTAAGAGCCCATTTTCAAAAAGTATAAATTACTTTTCTCACATTAATCATGATAACAAATTTCAAAAAGGAGATATGGGTTGTTTTTCATTTTTGATGTCTACTACTACAGCTAAATGTATAACAACATTTTTTGAATCGTCTGAACAATTTAGAGCCAAGCAATTAAATATTAAAAAAAAGTATCCCATAATAGGGCACTTTCCCCTACTAGATATTTTTATTAAAAAACACCACCCTGGATGACATGATAACATTGCTTAATAACAATGATTTACGAAAAATATAATTTTTTGATATTTTGAACCCCCCCCCCCCCCCCGAAATTCATACTAGATTTTTTTGTTTAAAAAGCGCCACCCTGGATGACATGATCAATGATGACTTAATATCAATGATTTACGAAAAGTTAAATGTTTTGATATTTTTGAATAAATGACATAGTGGTAAACAATTAAATCAAAGAGATCCGAAAAAGATATATTTTTTTGTATGAGAGTACCGCCTTTGTATATTTTGAAACAGATATATATTTTTTTTTTTTTTTTAAGTTTTGTGTTAGAAGTAATAAGTAAAGGTTTAAGTTTTACCTTTTTATTATATTTATAAATTTTTTAAAACAGTTAAAACTTTTATGAGCTAGAACTTTTATGTAACAGTTTTAAAAAAACTTTTAACGCTCAGACGTTAATAATAAAAGTTTTTTTATAACAGTTTAAGTTAAACTTTTTCGTAATAAGTTATAACTGTTTCAATCCCTGCTTATAAGTTAATAACAGATGTTACTACTAAGGTATTAATTAATTCATGTTTGTGAACTGTTAATGTTGTTAATGTTTTCCGAGTTAATAAAATATGTAATACAGGATCAAATCTTATTACTATAATTAAAGATACATAACATGGCGCTGCGGACAGGATACGAACCTGCAAAGCCTATTGGATTTCGAATCCATGAAGTGGTGAACACACCGTATGCATCTCCATTATTAGGACTGGCGGGATGCGTTGAGCTAGATTAGTGACTAGAGTGAATATGATAGATTTAATAGGTTAACGATTGACTACGCTGACCTCTTTGAAGGAATTGGGAAATTAAAAGGCAGAGAACATATTGAAATTGATGAAGCAGTAGAGCAAACTGTGCATCCACACAGAAAAATACCATTTCCTTTAAGGGATCGAGTTAGGGAAACACTTAAAAATTTGGAGGATAAAGGAATTGTTGCTAAAGTGGAACACGCAACAAGTTGGGTTAACTCTTTGGTGGTGACCTATAAATCAAGTGGTGACATCCGGCTGTGCTTGGATCCGAAGGATTTGAATAAGAATATTAGGCGGTCACTTTCCTCTACCGACTATAGAAGAAATGGTAAGTCAGCTATCCAAAGCAAAATATTTTATTAAATTAGATGCGATGTCGGGATTTTGGCAAATAGTGCTTGATAAGAAGAGCTCAGACTTATGCACTTTTAATACACCCTGGGGCATACAAGTTTCTGCGTCTTCCTTTTGGAAAAAGCTGTGCCCCAGAAATTTTTCACTCTAGGTTTAAGAAAATTTTTCGGAGATTTGGACGGATGTGACGTTTTCGTCGATGACATAATTGTAAGGAGTTCTACAAAGGAACAGCACGATGCTAATTTGAAGGCGGTTTTGGAAAGAGCCTCGTTCTTAAAACGTTAAATTTCAGAAGAAAATGTGTTTCTTTGGAGTAAAAGAAGTTGTCTTCACCGATTGACAGATAAAGGAATACAGCCAGATAAAGATAAGATAGTTGCGATAGATGACATGCCTTCCCCTAAGTCCAGAAAAGAACTTGAAAGATTTTTAGGTTTAGTGAACTACCTAGGACAATTTATTAAACAAATTAGCCCATATTACGGCTCCATTACGCCTTTTACTGAAAAAATAAGTGGTGTGAAAGAAGTGTAAAAAAAGAAGTAACGGTGTCTGTGGATGCTTCTCGGGATGGCTTAGGGGCAGTTTTGATGCAGGAGGGTCAACCAATAGCTTATGCTTCAAGAAGTTTATCAGAAACGGAAAAAAGGTATGCAAACATTGAGAAAGAAATGTTGGCTGTTGTTTTTGGTTGTGAGCGTTTCAATAGCTATACATATGGCCGTCAATTCAAGATCGAATCGGACCATAAACCGTTGGGTATGATTCATAAAAAGACTATTCATTTGTGCCCTCCTAGACTACAGAACATGCTATTGAAATTACAAATATATCAGTTTGAACTAACTTACAAACCTGGAAGCGAAATGAGGGTTGCAGACAAGCTATCAAGAGCTAGTGTAGAAGAATCTGAAGTGGAGGATGGAGGAGTTATGTATGTCATTGCTTTGATTAAGAACATGCCTATTTCAGATGAAAAAAATTATATTATCCGCCAAGAGACCCAAACCGATGAGGAACTTAAAGCAGTACGTCAATGGATGGAAGAAGGATGTCCCAAAACTAAGGATCCATTGCTTGGACGTTATGATGCATTTAAAGATGAATTAACATTTTGTGACGAAATTATCTTCAAGGGATGTCAAATGGAGGTGCCTAAGTTTTTAAGGAAGGCAATATTGAAAAAAAATCCACTGTACACATCAAGGAATGGAAAAATGTTATAGAAAAGCTAAAAAATTTCTTTACTGGCCGAATATGAAAAATGATATAATGAATATGGTAAAGAACTGTGAAATATGCCAGAAATATGCAACTTCCCAACATAAGGAGCCAATGTTATTGCAAGAAATAGCGGAAGGGCCATGGCATAAGGTAGGAATGGACACCCGAGGGTGTGTCCCGAGTTTCCCCGATCCCAATAGGAACCACCACTATCGCCAACTCGTCACCCTCGCGCTCAAGTAAGCTCTCGTACACGTAAATTTTCATTAACTAATTACTATGGGTTTTCTTTTGGTAGCTAATTACCTCTCGCAAAGGTAAATATTAAAAAAGTCCTTATTATGGGTGTAGTGGTGGGGGAGAGGCGGGTGGGGCTCTACCTCCCCCCCTGACTGCCGCGACCAACTTTGTCAATGCGAGCTTTATTAGTTAGTTCTCGCGAACTTAAATTTTCAAACCGTAATTAATACGGCTTTTTATTCGTGACTAATAACCTCTCGCATAGGTAATTAGTCCAAAAATCTTTATTAGGTAAGACTATAGATTAGGGTGGGGGGGACGATTTTCCCCGACCCCACCAGGAACCACCACTGTCGCCCTCGCGGTCAAGTTAGCTCTCGCACACGTAAATTTTCATTAACTAATTACTATGGGGTTTTTTTCCCTAACTAATTAACTCTCGCAAAGGTAAATATTCAAAAAGTCCTTATTATAGATGTAGTGGTGGGGGAGAGGCGGGTGGGGCTCTACCCCCCCCTTGACTACCACGACCAACTTTGTCAATGCGAGCTTTAATAGTTAGTTCTCGCGAACTTAAATTTTCAAACCGTAATTAATGCGGTTTTTTTTTTCGTGACTAATTACCATTATTTAGTATTAGCATTTGAAAATTCCGCACTTCTCACTGTGTTACGTTCAAAAAATATTAATTGGTTTTAAATAAATAAAACAATCGTAACAAAAAAATGGTAGCTCAGTGGAGACGGGCGAGTTCTTAAATGACTAGTGATTTAAATAAATAAAATAAATTAAGGGCGCAAATTAAGGGTTGCCACCAGCCACTTGGCCTGGCGATTCTCGTCACCGGAATCTCTTCTGTGAACGCCACTATTCTTCAATTATCTGATATTTAGCGATATAGTACGTTAACCACTAAAACATTCTCATTTTATCCTCACTCGCCAACGCTAGCGAACATCTGCCGTATTTTCCTTCATTGTTTTAAAAAAACAACAAATGCCTTAATAGCAGCTGTTAAATTTATTACTGTGGTTCTGTCTCTTCTTTTAAAATAAAACATAATTATTTTTATAGCTAAATTAAAAATATTATATCAACAAAAAAACTAATACAAAGATTTTAAAACAATACATATTTTAATTATATACAAAAATATATTCAGCCCTCTTCGATAATAAATGATTTTTATAATTTTTTTTTTGTTTATTTTTCGTTACAACTGGAGCGCCCTAGAAGCCGTCTAAGTTCCAAAAAACTGCGGAATTTGATTAGCTTTTTAGTGATGTGACCCATGATACAATTGCACTTCACCTTTTGAGTCTAAAAGAACTTTTTCTGATGAAAAATACGATTGAGAATAAATACTTGAATGCTTCACGTTCCTACTAGAAAAAACTACTTGATTGAATAAAAGTATTAGTTATTTTATCTCTTGTCCATATCTATGAGGGGTAAAAAGTTGTGAAGGTGGTAAGCCCTCCCCCCCCCCAAAAAAAAATAAAAAAAATAATCTTATTTATAGTGAGTGAAGGGGGGGGGGGGAGGTAGGGACCCAAATTCTTGCTGATTACCAAATGTTACATAAACGTACTGTTTTTTTTAATACATATAAAAAATAACAATTTAGGTTTATTTGAAGAAATTAAATACACCTACAGAAAATGACATTTCATAATGGGCCCTGCCATCATTAGCGCGAGGGTGACGAGTTGGCGATAGTGGTGGTTCCTGGTGGGGTCGGGGAAACTCGGGACACACCCTCGGGAAACTCGGTTTAACCTCAAATAACCTAGGAGTGGAACCCACCCAATATCGCTTATATCGCGTATGTTGAAATAAAGCGATACCTGAGCGATAAATCCAAAAACCAATATAATTTTCAAATTCAGCACCTCGAATATCCTATGAACGGACCCCAATATCGTTTATTAGCGTAAGTTGAAATAAATCGATAACTGATCACGTAATTCAAAAATCGATATCATTTTCAAATTAAGCACCTCAAATAACCTATAAGTGGACCCCAGTATCGTTTATATCACGTAAGTTGTTATAAATCGATACCTGAGCACGTAATCCATAAATCGATATAATTTTCATAATCAGCACCCCAATTATCCTAGAAATCGACCCCAATATTGTAAATATTGGATAAGCTGTAATCGATACCTGAGCGAGCCTGAGGTTTTATATCGATATGTTTTATTATCAGCAGCAAGATTGATAATCTTATAACCGATCTTAAGATGGATATAAGGTAATTTATTATACCCTATAAGATGTTTATAAAAACGGTTAACCCAATAATGAACAACAATATTTAGAAATCCGAAAAAAAAGCTAATAAATTCATCATTTTTTTTTTTTCACTTTATTCTATATTTCTATATTTTTGGACTAATTGGAGTAATTAGTTAATGAAAATTTACGTGTGCGAGAGCTAACATGAGCTCGAGGGCAACGAGTTGGCGATAGTGGTGGTTCCTGGTGGGGTAAATCCTCCCCCCCCCCACCCTAATCTATAGTCTTACCTAATAAAGATGTTTGGACTAATTACCTTAGTACTAAGTTTAAGTTTTAATAAATGTTTGGTGTTTGCGGGTTAAAAGGCCTACCAAAAGTGAATTTAAAATAGCCAGACCTAACTCAACTTTTAGTAAATTTAATGCTGATTAAGAAAATATCATCGTTTTTGTTTTTACGCTAAACCGAAGTAGAGGAAACTGCCATTTTTCAGAAAAAATTAAGACAAAATTTTTTATCTCCTCAACAGATTGAGATGGGAAACTCGTTTCTGCGCCATTCTACCCCGTTTAGCACGCAGTTCTACCTATTTTTTTATTTTTTTTTTACACTCTGTATGGGAGACCCTGTATATTAACCAATTCAATTTATATTGAGTTACTATATCACTTTGACAGTTTGTTTTTATTCACTGTTTTAATTCAATTCAATTTATATTCAATAACTGTATCACTTTGACTGTTTTTATTAACTGACTGCATTAACTGACTGGGTAAAACAAGAACCTTCTTCATGGAGAAGGGACAGAGGGCTACCACATCATATAACTTTCTTAATCATACCAGGACTTTTATTGAGTTTTAGCATGCCCATCATGCACTTTAGTTTATAATATGTGTTGATTACTTGGTAATTATACTACATAAAATCTCACTCTCTATTTCCTGATTGCAACCTCCCCACCCCTAACCAATTCTTGCTATATGATTAAAATAAAATATATATTCACCATTAACCATTAGTAACCATTCTTGACCATTAGTAAAATATAGTTAAATGAATTTTTCTATACACATTGATTTATTAAATTATTTTCAGCAATATAAAACATTAATTTCAATCCTCTGCAACCCAAGAATGACAATTAAGCACTGGAAAGATATTTCTGCAATTACTGGAAGAGATATGACACCATACAAAGGTTCTTCTCTCCGTCATTTTATTAACTTCAAAGTAGAAGATAAAATGGATCAGTAAGCTAATTATCATTCATTTATTAGTAATAATAGTTGGAAATGATTGAATGGTGGAATGCAATAGGTTTAAGCACCTTCAACATAATTAAAACGAAACCGTTTTCTTTTTAGAGAACAGTCTTTGTGATGAGTTTTCTGTTATCATAAATGTGATTTTACTACTATTATATTATAGAAATATTTTACTACTAGGTAGTTGTAAAATATTTCTTTTTGATTAATATTATTAAATCTTAAACTTGAAAGCTCCACATTTTTGTATTTCCATGCTTCAATTGTGTTTTCCTCAACACCTCACAAATTATAAATGTCTTAGTACCATGTCAAAAAAGGATAAATCACTTAAATCTTTCAAATTTAAATTTCAGACTTGAGGCAATAAGTAATAGTGCAATTAAAGAATATCATTTACAAGAAAACTTGAAACAAATGAAAATGGAATGGAAAAATGTTACTTTTTTGTTGGATGAATCGAGAATGTGAGTTAAATAAATGAATATTGATTTATTTATACCAACCCTTCTTTGTATATACAATATAATAAGTCATAATCAAATAATATATTTAATAATATTCTTTAACTTAGGGTCCCTTACTGAAGACCCATGATATAATGTACCAAGCTATGAGTTTAGAATTGATTTACAGCCAACCATTAGGTTTTTAAAAAATGTATGATGAATTTCAATTGTATAAATAACTGTTTTCATTATGTATATTTACAATATATATTTCACATATTCCCAAAATTTACAAAAGTGGAAGAAATTGGAGAAGGTAAGGGTGTGATATTGTGGGGAGCCTTGATATGGGAACCCTGGCTGTGAAAGTTCTTATAAAAAGGTTGGATATCATATTACAAGATTTCCAGTCTATTATAACTTTTTCCACATGAAATGTAACTTTGTCCTAATCAATGGTTATCTTTTCCAAGTTTGAATATACTGAAAAAGGTTACAATTGATTTGGACAAAGTTACATTTGACTTAGATAATGTTACATTTCACTAGAAAAGGTTACATTAGACGTGTAAATGCTATATATTATAGAGATGAGAGATGGTCAACTGTTCTTCAATTACGATAGGTTAAATGATGGTCAGGATTTTCAGTTACAATGATATTTATTATGGTAAGCCAACGTTTCGATCCAACTTGTGGATCTTCATCAGGGCTACTGAGTCCAGGTGGATGCTAAGACTCTTAGCATCCACCTGGACTCAGTAGCCCTGATGAAGATCCACAAGTTGGATCGAAACGTTGGCTTACCATAATAAATATCATTGTAACTGAAAATCCTGACCATCATTTAACCTATCGCTATATATTATATTATCATATTTTCAATTTTTTTTTTGTGAATAAAAAGCATTTGAGTAATAATAATTGTCAATATCACATTAATTACATTATGATATAATAATATATTATATTTATTTGCAAAATTTTATAAATGCCATTTGGCATATATTGTATATGTGATCTTCATTTTTTAACCTCCCCTGGGGGATTGTCTTGAATTCTTGACTAGAGAAACCTCCCAGTGAAGGCACTCCTAGCATGACAGTTCTTCAGTAGCAGGCCCCTGCTCCAGAGGCGTTTCAGTCTCCTTGTTGGGTTCTGTGGCAGTGTGTCTGTCAATAATGTTTGTACCAGGGGGTTGGGATGTCCAGCAAAAGAGTTATGGAAAGTTTTGTAATGTTTTATGCCTTAATTATGTCAGTTACGAATGGTATGTTCAGGTCTTTGTGTAATGATTTGTTGGTAATGTAGTACGGGCAGTGAATGATATACGGAGAAATTTAGATTAAAAAATTTGGATGGTCTGTAGGTGCGATTTTTTGCATGATCCCTATACTTGAGTCGTGTACGTCCATATTGGTCTAAGTGACATATTATATATTATAATTTTGTTGGTAAATGATGATGATTTTTTTTATGATGTAAAATCATATTCATATCTCTTCGTCTTAATAGTGAGAGTCGGTGATTTAATCTCTTCTTTAATGCTGTGACATGACATTTCCATGTCAGTCGTCTGTCCATTGTTAGTCCCAAATATAGATGTGATTAGATCATAACCTTGGGCCTTACTTCGCGGTAATTTTTCAATGCAAAACTTTACACCTGAAGGTGTAATAGGTGGAGGTGGCAAGGAAAGAGGAAGAGAAGATGATAGACTGTCTTTAACGTCAAAGAAGTGTTGTTGGTCGAGCAAGTCGTCATGTGGTTGAAATACTCCGCAAATAAATCAGCTTTCTCTTTATCGCTTCTGGCCATGGGTTGTCAGATTTAAGGAGAGGAGTCTTTGTTTGGTGGTAACTTAGTATCTTGCGTGTTTGTTGCCACAGAGTGTTCACTTGTTTTTAGGTCTGCCAGATGATTGTTGTAAGTGTCCTATTAGTGTTTTTGTATCAGGTTCCGCAGTCTGTCAGTAAGAGCGTTCAGTAGTCGTTTGTCACTAGGATTGCGAGATCTTTTCCACTGGTTCAGGTCACGTCGCCTTTCAATAATAAGTGACTGAATGATAGATAGATAGATAAACATGTTTATTTGAACGAACACTATACAAACATATGTAAACAAACATTACAGCATGGGTCATCGCCCGTCTGCTGGTGAGGCGGCCAACAGAAATATTAATTATAATATAGAATAATATATATAGGTATAGATAGAGGTTGTTCCACTGTTTTCCATTCAGTAAATTCATTATAAGCCAAATCTATTTTCCCAAAGTATCTCACCCTTAACTCATTTAAAATTGGGCATACACCTACAAAATGGTAGCAGTCTTCGACCAATCTCAAATTACACAATGTACACATTAGTTGTTCTGCTCTATCGATCGCATAATTCAAACCCAGCATCTCCCCTCTTGCTCTCATAATTAATCCCATATAGTGCAGTTTTTTCCCGTCTGAGATATAGTGGCAATTCTTAATATCGTGGTTTAAATCCTTGTAAATTAGATAAAATTTTGAGTTTAATGCTTTATTTTTATATATGTTTACATAGTGGCTATTTAAATTTTCAAGGCATTCCTTTGTTTGTTTATTGGAATAGTTAAAGTCTGCGCTATTGTAATCAATGCTGTTCAACGTTAGGATATTTTCATTGTGCCAGAATATATTTTTGGATATTACATATTCGGCAAGAATTTTCGGGTAACGTCCATTTTCGAGGGTTTTTAATTTGCTTATATACTGTAAGTGTAATTTTAATGTGTGATTGAAAAGAGGTAGTTTATTGGTCTCTAGATATAACATGTAATCCGGGTAGTTTTTCGAAAGACTGAAAATTTTTTCAGGAATAATTTTTGCAGTTTTTCAACACTGTGATAGGGATTATAACCCCATGTTTGGCATGCGTAGCTTATAATGGCTTTAGCTACCGAGTTAAAAAATTTATATTTAGTTGTGAGAGGTACCTCATTATTTTTTATGACTTTATTCCAATTTGAAAATAATGCAAATTTGGCAGCCGTCAGTTTTTCTACAAAATGTTGTTTAAATGATAACTGTGGCGTTACTGTTACTCCTAGATATTTGTACTTTTTTACAATTTCTATATCCCGGTCGCCAAACGTCTACCTATCTTTTATAGAGAGTTTTCCACCTTTCCGAAATAACATAATCTTCGTTTTATCGATATTGAGCCTTAAATTCCAATTATCGCAGTATAACTGTAACCTATTTATCATATATTGTAAAGTTGAGCGATTATTTGCAATAAGTGCTAAGTCATCCTCGAACATTAAACAGTTTATTTTGGTAGCAGCTACTATGACACCCCCACCAATGAATTCCGGCAGATCGTTTATAAACAGACTGAAAAGTAGCGGGGACAAGAGGCAACCTTGCCTCAAACCTGACTTGGTCTCGAAACTCACCATCCTCCCTTCGTCCACACACAGGTAGTTAGTTGTGTTTGTATATAGAGATTCTATTGCTCTAACGATTTTCGTTGATACTCCCATTGTATTCAATTTATGAAATATATATCTTCTTGCCGGAGAATCAAAGGCCGAAGAAAAATCAACAATAAGACAATATAATTTACCCCTCTTTTTTTCCAGATTGATTTTTACAATATTCAGGAGATTGAATATATTATCTACAGTACTGTATCCCTTCCTAAAACCCACTTGGTGTTCAGTGAGAATGTTATTATCGTTCACCCAATTTTCTAATCTTAACAGTAATAGTCCACTGTATAGCTTGATATTGTATATTCATTAATTGCTCCTTTTTTATAAAGCGGAAAAATAATAGATTCTTTCCAAGATAGTGGTATGTTTCCTGTATTAAATATTTCATTGAAAAATTCCAATAGTCTAATATGAAATTCTGGAGGACTATTTTTATAGAACTCATATGGCACGCTGTCTAAGCCCGGCGCTTTACCTGTTTTAGTTTCATTTAGGACAAAATCTGTGTCAGAAGATTTTATTTCTATCAACATTTGTGCATATAAAGTTATTTTTACATTTTCATTTGGATTTAATAGTTTTTCAAAACGTGATAACCATTCAACGGCCAGTCGTGAGTTGACAGTGAAAGAGTGCACATCGCTTAATCCCGAGCAGCTCACTATATCAACAGGATTACCTCTCAGGCCAGTCCTTTCCATTTCTATAATACTAACCTGGTTTCGTGGTTTTCTTTTTCTTTATTTTTTAAATACTAATTTATTTTTATATATTTTTTCTCTTCATTTTCATTTTATAATTTAATCAGAGAATAATTTTCTTCTCGATAACATGTATATAGACGACCCGGGGGACGAAAAACCCCCCGACCCTACTTTAAATAGCATCTCTGATAAAAGGGAAAACAGTAAAATATTTCATGAGAGCTCGCCAAAATTTCTCAAACACTTCCGTGGTCCCTTTATAGTGATAATAGAAAAAGAAGATGACAATAAAACGGATTCATTTCATGACATGGAAATAGCTAAGCTTCTGGGCCTAAGTAATTCAGAAGTTATTTCCGTTAGGAGGAAAAATAAAAATCAAATAGAAATTAACTTTCGAACACATGAGCATGCAAATCGGTTCTTATCAAACCAGTTTTTAAAAATAAACAAACTAAAAGCGTTCATACCGAAACAATATACGGTTAAATATGGTGTGATTAGGGGAATCCCCACCAATATTAATGAAAGAGAAATTATAGAAAATTTAGCAAGCATAGAAAAAGTAATAGGCGTACGGCGACTACAGCGTAGAGTGACGAATGGAGACGAAGTTACCCGAGACCCGACGACCTCAGTGCAAATAATCTTCCATTCCCAGCGCCTACCAGACAGTGTTGCCCTGCATTTAGCACCGCGCAAAGTCGAACCTTATATTTTCAGGCCTCTTTTCTGTCATAAATGTTTAAATTACGGGCATTTAAAAGATAAATGTAGAGGGAAGAGCAAATGTAGCAATTGTGGAGATTCCAATCATGAAAGCAGTGACTGTGTGAATCCGATAAAGTGCGTGTACTGCAAACTTGGACATTTGCCAACAGATAGAAACTGTGCAGAGAGAATAAGACAAGAAAAAATAAAAGAAGTGATGGCTACGCAGCCCATTAGTTACAGAGATGCGTCAAACCTCGTACAGCCAACAATTTCCACTTCTAACCGGTTCACTCCCCTTGATTTTCCACAACTAGAGGAAGGAGAAACTCATAATACTCATAGGTTTAACCATAATAAAAATTCAATAAGTTTTTCCCCAAAAATACAAAGATTAAGAACATCAAAGAGACCGCGAACAAATCTTTTTTCGGAGGAAATAGGCGAGTTACCGGCTCCTTCATATTCAGAGGCAGCTATCAGCCAACCCAACCCTAAACCTTTCACCTACTATAACCCTCATAAGACTACCCCAGAATCTAAATATATAAAATTTCTGAGTTCCTTAATTATGAAAGTACAAAATTCACAAGATGAGAAAGAGACAGTTAACATCATAGGACAGTCATTTTACAATTTTGTTCAGGAAAACAAAGAAATCATAAATACTATACCACCACCTAGTGAAGCTGAAACAAAAAACACCTAGATTTTTAATTTTTCATATTCCTTAATTTTTTTTTTTTTTTTTTTTTTTTTTTTTTTTTTTTTTTTTAAATGATATCCAGTCAAAATGTCATGAAATGTTTTAACAATCTTCAGATAATTCAATTCAACTGTCGAAGTATTAATAGCAAATTTCAAGAACTAATTAATTATATGAATATGGAAAATGTGCACGTAGCTCTCCTACAAGAAACATGGTTTAATAAAACCAAAAAATATGAAGCAAAAAATTACTCAGTAATTAAAAAGCATAGAAAAGACAATTACGGTGGCGTAGGAATAATTATTCATAACTCCATAAAACACCAAAAAATAGAGATACATAATACAGGTTCAATAGAAGTAATAGCTATCCAATCAACTAATCTAGAACCTCAAATCTGCTTTCTTTCCGTATACATCCCTCCATCAGCCAGACCTAGCCGCACAAATTTTGAAAAACTTTTTTCGCTCTCAGAAAAACTAAGCAATGTTTCGGTAATAATTGGCGGAGATTTTAATGCCGAATCTAAGTTTTATGGAAGCCCGAAGGATTCTCCCAGGGGCAACTTAATAACAGAACAATTGATACAGCAACCTATTGTACTGCTAAATGATTATGGCAAAGCTACCCGACTCGGAAGACCAGGAGAAAAATCTTCTATCACAGATCTCACCTTTGCAAGCCCAGATTTATCTCACAGAGTAACATGGTACATCACAAACGAAACCCTGGGCAGCGATCATTTAATAATAAAAATCTCCTTTGCAACTTGTATATTTACTAGCACAGGACTGGCAAAGAGAAATTTTAGGAAATTCAATCGCGACCTATACATAAATCAACTTGAAAATACTAATGTAACTTCAGGAAATAATATTATAGAGCTAACCCATTTTATAAATCAGGCAGGGGAGGTGGCGATCCCTCGAACTAAATATATCCCAAACAAGCAGTTTTACCCAAAACCATGGTGGAATGAAAACCTGGAGGCTGCCTACAGGCAGAAGGTGGCATCAATAAAACAATATAGGAAAAACATGACGATAGAGAATCACAGAGTTATGAGGGCCAACATCAACAAGACTAAAAAGCTCATAGCAAAGGCTAAAAAGGACTGCTGGAGGAATGATTTCGCTGGGGGAATCAACCCCTCGAACTATAAATCTATGTGGCATAAAATTAAAATTTTCCAAGGTAAAAAACCATCCTCATCAGCAAACCCAATTACTACATCCAAAGCTACAGCGAAAGCATTTCTTGAAAAAATTAATGATAGCTCTGTACCCATGCCACAACTGATTGCGAGGAACCCAAGTTGGTCAAGAGAACAAGGCACCAATCCAATTTCCAGCAAATTTACGGAAACAGAGTATGATGCTGCCCTTCATGGCAAAAAAGGCACAGCACCAGGATTGGATGAAATTAATTATGAAATGTTGGCTCTCCTACCCAGACTCCTAAAGTTAAGACTACTCAAAGCCTTCAATGATATTTGGAATAATTCTGAGGTGCCTTTTTCTTGGAGACTGATCCTAATAGTACCTATAATCAAACCTGGTAGAGATCCTTCCCTTCTATCTAGCTCGAGGCCCATCGCTCTCATTTCATGTCTGGCCAAAACGTTCAATACTATGGTCAAACAAAGACTTGAATGGTTTCTAGAAAAAAATCATATTCTAAGTAACAGAACCTTTGGTTTCCGGAAAAATCGCTCAACGATTGACGGTATTTTATATTTTACGAATGAAATCTACAAAGCTTATACAAATAAAAATATCTTAATAGCGATTTCCCTGGACCTCCAAGACGCTTATAACAAGGTCAATATAAAGAAACTTGGCGAAATCTTGAAGAATATCAATCTCCCCGATATTATGACACACTGGATCATCAATTATTTGACATTTAGGGTATACCACTTACAAACATCAGAGGGAGTAGTAAAAGTCCAGTCTAATTCAGGCCTTCCCCAGGGGGATCCTTTGAGCCCTATTCTATTCAATATATACACACATAAGGTGATCAGCAATCCCCCGTCTGAATGCAGAATATTACAATATGCTGACGACTTAATTCTGTACACGTCTTGTCCAGACCAAGCAAAAGGAGTTCAAATCCTACAAGAAGCTTTCAACACACTTGAAATTAAATTACTAGCACTCAATTTGCAGATTAATGCATCAAAATGTAAAATCATACCATTTACAAGAAAAAGAAAAATAAACTTAACACAACTAAAAGTTCAAGCACTCAGTGGAACTATAAAATATACCAATTCAATAAAATTTCTAGGGGTTCATTTAGACATGAAACTTTCATTTAAACCACACCTAGAAAACACATATAACAAAGCAGCCAATAGCTTAAATATCATAAAATCAATAGCAGGCATTACTTGGGGAGCTCATCCACATAATTTACTCATTTTATACAAAAGTATGATAAGATCAATAATGGACTATGCCTCTGTAGCATATAATGAATCCAACTCACCATTGATAAAAAAATTAAACACAGTTCAGAATAACGCAATAAGAATATGTTTAGGAGCCTTTCGTACAAGCCCCACAAATGCCCTTCAAGTAGAATCAGGTGAAATGCCTCTCCAGACGAGAAGGGATTGGCTAATTAAGAAAACTATCGTAAAAATTTCATCTGATAAAACTCACCCTTTACATGAGGCGATTCAGAAAGGAACCCTATCTCTCCCAAAAGCCGGAAGAATAGTTCAGGAACTGAGACCCATAGTACGCTCAATAGCCACTTCCAACGGACCATACGACTTGTGCACCCCAATTCCAAAACAACAAATCATTATTAAAACATTCCCAAAACTGAACATATCAGATTCTCCGAAGTCGAAATACTCCACTACAGCTCTAAAACAGAAAGCTCTGGAAATATTATCTGATAGATACACTCACCATTTGAAAATATACACAGACGCATCCAAAGACAAAACGAAGGTTTCCGTTGGGATATATGATAAAAATACAAACAAAGAATTAGCCATGAATCTCCCAATAAAATTTAGTATATACAGTGCCGAACTTTTTGCTGTCGCTGAGGCCTTCAAATTAGCCAATAGACTATATAAAAACCAAAAAATAGTAATACTAACAGATTCCGCTTCGGTTTGCTATGCATTAAAAAATGTACATCTCCAAAACATCAAATCATATTTAATCTTTCAAATAGCACAGGAAACCACAAACACGAATAACAACTTCAAAGTTCAGTGGATTCCAGGCCATGTGGGATTGTACGGAAATGAACTTGCGGACAAATTGGCAAAAAAAGGACCAGCAAGAGAGAGAAACGCCAAACTTCCATTAAAGGAAGTAGAATATGACATAAGAAAACAGCAAATCAGCGAATGGCAAGAGATGTATACATGGGAGTCACAAACAAAGGGCAAGGACCACTATGGTATACAACCAAAAGTAAGCCTACGACCATGGTTTTCCCACGTCAACGTAGCCATGAAGAAAAAAGAAATATCAATGTTAACAAGATTAAGAATCAACCATGGCCGAACAAACCGCGGTTTAACCCTAATAAAAATCAACAAAGATGAACAATGTCCGGTTTGTAAGACCATTGAAGACCCAATACACGTCATAACAAAATGCAAAAAATACGATAACATCCGGAAAAAATACCCCAACATCTACAATTACAATAATTTTGTGCAAAAAATGAAATCCTTAGACCATAGCCTCATACGATCCATATGCAAATTCGCAGAAGAAAATACAATAACATTCTAATCCTTCCATAAAAAAAAATAAACGGTTCGGGCAGTATAGGGCTTCAATGGAAGCCTTTAGCCCACACAAAAAAAAAAAAAAAAAAAAAAAAAAAAACCATTCAACGGGTTTTATTGCCTCACTGGCAATAAATTTACTACAGTTTTTCAACTGATTAGCTAATGTCCACAAATCTTTAGCATTATTTGCTTCCTGAAACTTATTACCAATATTAATTCAGGGACATTTTCCAAATTAGACTCCTCAGGCTTTGGTATATTGTGAAAGATTACATTATTTTTGTCTTACTTGGCGTTTCAGAGAGATAACTTCTGCTTCCAAGACTTCATTTTTTCGCTCTAATTCCTCATTTTTCTTTTTAACGTAGTTTAACTCTTGTAGCATGTTTTCCATAATTATTGCAATATTTTTTTCGGCTGCTTCTTTGGCTTTCATCGTCTCTTCTTTGTTTGATTTTATTTCGTTCATTATATCCTCATTTGTGATGACCATTTTTGATTGAAGAATGTGAATTTTTTTTATTAAAAACGTTAATAAACTATTTTAAACACTCAGAGCTCGTGTATATTTTACTTTTTCCCAGAACTATAGAAAATAAATCACTTTAACAAAGTAATATTAGCACTTTTATGTAGCACAATCACAGAACGATCCGCACACCACTAGCTCTAATGGCCGACCAAGTGACTGAATGTCCGGATGTAAGTAATGTTTGTGTCTTTCAGTCTCACGTACTTGTGCTGACTGCCAAGCGGCAGTTTGCACGGTCTTAGTGAGCGTCTCTACAGCGTTGTCGACTTCACTTTCCGTCTTTAGGCTTGTATTAAGGTTGATGTTATTGTTTATAATGTTGTGAAATTTTCTGAGTAATATTGGACCAGGAGTTAGAGTAGGCATGTGATTTGTGGTAAATATGAGTCTAGAGAGATAAAACAACAGCTGAATGGTAAGATGAAAGGTCATTGCTAATGGAGATGTTATGATGAAGTGAGTTTAAACTAGATGTAATAAAAAAGTCAAGTAGTTCTGGTCGTCGGTTTAAGTCCGTTGGCCAGTATGTGCGTTCAGTTGGTAATATGCAGTCATAGTTTAGATCTAAACATGTATTAAAAAGAGCATTTCCCCTTGAATTTTGTGTCCTATTTCCAAAACGGGGGTGTTTGGCGTTGAAGTCTCCTCCGTACAAAAATTTAGGTCCTAAGCTGGTAAGTAAGTTAGTGAATATCTCTTGTGAAACTAGTTGCCTCGGAGGGCAATATGCACTGGCTATAGACATATAGGTGTGATCAATTTCAACTGATATGGCTGATATCTGAATTTCTGGTAAAGCGATCATATCTTTAGGACAGTGATATAATGTTGTTCGTTTCACGAGTAGTGCACGTACCACGGGATGATCAATTCGGTACACCACGTAACCTTGAATGTAGAATCTTGTCGATTCAGTGAAATGAGTCTCCGTTAGTAGTGCAATGTATATGTCATGTTCGTATAAGTAGATGTCAAGTTCGTTCCTTCGTTGTATGGCTCCAATTATGGTCCAACATAATTATATTGCCATAGTATTAAATAGACAAAGTGTAACAGGGTGTAGAATACTAACTGAAAATATGAATTAAGAATCTCGAAAAAGCAAAAATTCTCAATGAAGTATTACCATTCACACTTTTTGTTTAGGAAAAAGAATTTATCTTTATGAATTATTCAGGTTATTAAAAATAAATTTAATATGTGTTACAGCTGCTTTGTTAGTAAAAGATAAACTTCAGCATTCATATGAATTTTTGTTCGAAGTGATTACATTGAACATTAAGACAGGATTGGCCTTTTTCTTACAGAGCAACAATACTCAAAACATTAGTTATGAGTTATTGTTTCAGAAGTGTCATTTATGCATCTTTGTAAACAATTAAGATCATGGATTTTGCTTGCATATACTCTTTCCCCCCAAAAATATTCAGTGGTGTCAGATATGGAGAACCCACTGCATTGATTAAGATAATTATGAAGTACTGCATGGCCAATCCATCGAATAGAATAATTAGCACTTAGCTATCCTTGTAAACCTCTCCCATAATCTACCACTGCCATCTAATTAAAATTACAAGGTCCATCTCAGCTGTAGTGGAATATATTTAATTAATATTACAGTAATCATTATTTAAAATTGCACAAATGTGCCCACATTGAGACGAGGTGGTAATGTTGGAAATTATATATCTAATTATATTAATCTTAGTCTATAGTCTCTTTGGCTATAATCAATATATTTCTTAAGCCATTTTCTATAGCACCTAGTAGGGTTAGGAAACTATCGATAGTTGTGACTATTCCCAATCATACGTTGCCATGGGCAACGCGTATTTTCTAACGCGTTTGCCCACTCGGCCATCCTGCCACCTCTCCCGCGTGACATGAGATTGGCTCCGTTTTGAAGCGAGCTCGGTGGCGTAGTGGTTAGCGTACCGCGCATGTCACGCGGGAGACCCGGGTTCAACTCCCGGCCGTGCCCAATCTTTTCTGTTCAAAAATAAAATATTTAAAATTAATATAAAATTAAAATAAGATGGTTATTCAGGATAAATGATTAAATTAATTTAAAATTATATAATAGTGTTACGTAAAAAAAAATATTAATTGGTTATAAATAAATAAAACAATCGTAACAAAGAAGGTGGTAGCTCAGTGGAGACGGGCGGGTTCTTAAATGACTAGTGATTAAAAAAAATTGAAATAAATGAAGGGGCGCCACGCTATTTATTTTAAGGAAATAGCGAAAACCTAAAGCAATCTGAATAAAATAAAAAAAAATAATTTAAATTTAATAAGTGAAGATTACCTTAAAATCTCGGAGAGGGCTGTACATAAAATACAATTTGCAATTTACACTTATGAACTACTTAATGGTAAGTTAAAAAGAAATTGAACAAAACAAATTAAACTCAAATAAAAAAACTTTTAATTAACACAATATTTACACTACGATATTGAAAATAAAATTTACTCACAATTTCTGTAGTCAGGCCTGATCAAAATCTAACTCTATTCACACAACTAGAAACAATTTAAACTTATAACTATGCATTAAAAAAAAAGCAAGGTTTAACAAAGAAATTAAAAGAAAAATATCTCCAGTCTGTTCTCTCAACTCGCCTGTCTTCTCGTAGCTTTGTTGCCAGTAGCCACTCGGCTTGGCGATTCTCGTCACCGGAATCTCTTCCGTGAACGCCACTATTCTTCAATTCTCTGATATTTAGTGATATAGACCACAACTACGTTAATCACTAAAACAGTCTCATTTTATCATCACTCGTCGAACGCTAGCGAACATCTGCTGTATTTTCCTTCGTTGTTTCTTAAAAAAACAAATGCCTTAATAACAGCTGTTTTTCAATTAATTACTTCGGTCCCGTCTCTTCTTTTAAAATAAAACATAATTATTTTTATAGCTAAATAAAAAAATATTATATCAATAAAAAAACTAATCCAATGCTTTTAAAACAACACATATTTTAATTATATACAAAATATATTAAGCCCTCTTCGATTATTACTTAATGAGTTTTATTAAATAAAAAAAAAAAATTTTTGTTTATTTATTTTTCGTTACAAACTCTCCCCCTCCCTACCAAAAAAATTTTTTTTTTTTTTTTTTTTTTTTTTTTTTTTTTTTTAATTCTTGAATCTTAAGTCTTAGGTAGGATGAGGTTTTAGATCTTTGACATGCCAAGTTCCTAAGGGATGACCCTGTAGATCTTCTAGCACGTATAATAAATTTCCTTGTTTTGCTCTGATTCTACATTTCTCATATAGAGGTGCCAATTTATTAGAAAAGTTCTTTGAAGCATCCGAAAGGGTTTGGGTCTTCTTCCACACTAAATCTCCAGCTTGTAGATCCACGTTCCTTCTCCGAAGATTATAATGGTGCCTGCTTTTCTCGTATGATTGCCGTAGACGCTCAACCACTTCTTCATATATTACTGGCATCATGTTGAACTTCTGTGCGTAAGCCTTTCGATCTCCCATTTCCGGAACATTATCTGAACCAATGGAATGCTCGTACTCGTCGCCTGAACGTGGTAACTCTCGTCCAAAATTCAAATAAGCTGGCGAATAACCGGTAACCTCATGTACCGCAGTCTGCATAGCAAAAGCCAACTTGTGTAGATCCTTATCCCAGTGCTTATGATTGTCTTTCACATAGGAAGCTAGGAGTGTCTTTATCACTCGATTTGGACGCTCCATCGGATTAGCCTGTGGATGATAGACTGGGGTGAACCACAATTTAACAGCATATTCTCGGGCTTTCTTTTTTAAAATATTGCTCCTGAATTGAGGGCCGTTATCACATATAATAATTTGGGGAACCCCGAACTTAAGAAAGACCTCCCTTTCTAAAGTTTTGGCCACCACTTCGGCTGTCGATTTTGAAATTGGTACTATGATGCTGTATTTAGTGAAGCAGTCGGTAAACGCTAATATGAACCTTTTCCGGTTTGAAGACATAGGAAACGGCCCCATTATATCTTCCGAAACCATTTGCCAAGGTTGGGTAACTACTCGCTGTTTCCCCATTAGGCCCGCAGGCTTAGTCTGTAATGGCTTATTCGCCAAGCACACTTCACATTTCCGTACGTACCTGGTTACATCGGTTGCCATGCCAGGCCAATAGTAGTACTCCTTTACCCGCTGCAAGGTTTTGAAACATCCCAAATGTCCTGCAATTTCTTTATCATGACATTCCCAGATCGCTTCCCTACGTTTTTGTTTAGGAACTACTAATTTCCACTGGTTGCTATCTCCTACCATTTTCCGGTTATTATTAACAAGCTTCCATAGAGTTTGATTAACAATCCTCCAATCCGCATATTTCGATGGATTCTCTTCTACTTGTTTAATCATCCGCTGATACCACGCGTCCTCTATTGGTTCTCCAATATCAATTCTGGCTATCGGGAATTCGTAAGTCCGTGACAACGCATCGGCTGCAGCGTTTTGTTTGCCGGGACGGTGTACGATAGTGAATTGGTGTTGCTGCAGTTTTAGTGCCCACCTAGCCAGTCGACCTTGAGGGTCGCGAAGACTATTCAACCATTTTAAGGCAATGTGGTCAGTAATAACTGTAAAATCCATCCCTTCCAAATAAGGCCGAAACTTCTCTATTGCCCAGAGAACTGCTAGGCACTCTTGCTCAGTTACACTGTATTTCCTCTCGGCTGTGGTCAAACTTCGGCTCGCATAAGCTATGACCCGATCTCCTTCTGGGGATTCTTGGTAAAGAATAGCCCCTAATCCTGTTTTAGATGCATCGGTTTGTAGGAAGAATCGCTTACTGAAGTCAGGACATGCTAACACAGGTGCTGTGACAAGCTTCTCCTTCAGTAAACTGAACGCTTCTTCTTGTTCTTGTCCCCATTTCCATCTCTTGTTTTTCTTCAAGAGATCCGATAGCGGTGAAGTAAGAGTCGAGAAATTAGGGACGAAGCGGCGATACCAGGAAGAAAGCCCTATAAATTGCCTCACTTGCTTTACGTTCTTAGGTGCTGGGTAGTTTAATATCGCCTCAATTTTTCCCGGATCAACTTGTAGGCCGTTCTCATTTACCACATATCCCAGAAACTTTAGCTCCTCTCTGCAAAACTGACTTTTCTCCCAATTCACCGTTAAGTTGGCTGAGCTCAATCTTTCTAAGACCTTCTCCAATGTTTCTATGTGGGAATCGAAGTCTGATGAGACCACAATGATGTCATCTAAGTAAACAAAGATATTTGGTTCTAAATCTGCTCTCAAAACATCGTCAATCAGTCTTTGCCATGTCGCTAGTGCATTATGCAGTCCAAAAGGCATTCTACAAAAATGGAAGAGGCCGCGGTTGGGAACAGTAAAAGCTGTCTTTTCCTTGCTTTCAGCAGCCATTGGTATCTGCCAGTATGCGCTCTTTATGTCGATGGAAGAAAGTATCTTGGCATCACGTAACCTATCCAATATATTCGAAATGTAGGGCAGCGGGTAGGCGTCTCTTTTAGTCACGGCATTTAACTGACGATAATCCACGCAAAAACGGTAGGATCCATCGGGTTTCTTCACTAAAACAACAGGTGACGACCAAGCACTCTGTGACGGCTCTACAATTCCTTCTTCGAGCATTTCATCGAGCTCCTTATTTAAGATATCTTGGATCTTTGGTGAAACAGGGTAGTAACGCTGTTTGACTGGCTTACTATCACCGGTATTTATTTCGTGCTCTACCCTGCTTGTACATCCTAACTTTGATGGTCGGATATTTCGCCAATGTCCGATAAGCCGATTTAAGGTTTCTTCCTGTTCCTGCGTAAGATTCGGTCTCGTTAGGACAGCAGGGCCATTCTGTGACACAGCTAAACATTCTTCTGTTGGAGCAAAGTGCCACATATTTTTCGATATGTCTGGAACCAATCTAAATTTATTCCAGAAGTCGATGCCCAATATAAGTTCATCCACCAAGTTGGAAACTACCAAAAATTGGATAATTCTCATTTTACCTTCCAACTCCACTGGCACGTTTACGCTTCCAAAAACGTTGAGCGCGGTGCCTCCAGCAGCATTTATTTGAATTTTGGGTTTTTTGTGTAGCTTTACACCCAGCCGTGAAAAACGTTTCCAGCATTCCTCACTTATCAATGACCTTGAAGCCCCAGAATCCAGCAATCCCGTTTCTTGTCTTCCCAAAATGTTGACTGTTAAATACGGCCTTCGATCCTGTTCATTTGCTGGATGTCTAAGAATTTTCCATTTCTTTCCAGCGAAAACTTCTTCCACAATCGACAACCACTCTACCCACTCAGCTTTCGTCGTGGAATTCGGGCTTCGTCCAGGCTCCCTTCCACTTAGGCCTGACCCCCTTAATCGTTTCCCTGGTTGGTGGTATTACAACGTTTACATGTCTTTCTATCCGCATCCCTTAGGCCACAACCTATACAGAATTTGGTTTTTACTGAGCGACACTTTTTGAACGAATGATTGGTCCCTCCACAGTTCCAACAGCGAAATGTGTAATTGGGTTTAGCCACGGCTTCTACAACCATCTTCGATGCTGCTACTGTGTCGTCTTGATTGAGTTGTTTCCTCGTTGGCGGGCGATAGGCCAAGTCGGGTTCGAGTAATCCTTTACTATCTGGTGGCGGTCGATATTCGTTCATTCTCCACCTTACTTCTTCAATCTGCCGACCGATAATTACTAACTCCTTCAATGTTGTTACTTGGTGCAAAGCCATTCTTTCCAAGTAGAGGGGGTTCAAATTCTTCTTAATGATATTCAACATTTGGTCTTCCGTAGGCATAGTTGGTAAACGGTTAAAATAATTCTTCATAACTGCCACGAATGTACCCATCGACTCTGCATGTCCTTGTGTTCTTCTCTTTATTTCTTCCCAAAGGCGATCCTCAAAGTCTAAAGGTGTATATTCGGCTTTCAATTCTGAGATAAGTTCAGCCCACGTTGTTACTTCTTTCCGTACAGCTCGAAACCAAATCAGTGCTGGTCCTTTAAATAAGTCGTACGCAGCCCTAAAAAGTTGTTCATGAGTAGTATTCCTTGCCAAACTTAACTCCTCTACAGTCTCTAAAAACGCATGGACACTGAGACCATCCCCATCGCCTGTGAAGTGAATTCCCCAATCTCTTATGGGAGTTTCAGTTCTTCTGATCACGTACTTAGTTCCAGCAACGTCTGACTCCGACTCAACGGTCGTTACAGGCTTCTTTGTATCTTCGGTTGATTCGGTAATCACTGATTGTACATTACCCTTCTGAGACTTTCCGGGATTTGGGTTCTCAAAGTGGGATTCTGAAACGGGAGGTTGCCCACTCAATTTTTCTTCTAGTTCCTCAAATAATAGAAGGCATTTTGAAATTGCTTCTGACTTCCTCTCCATTTCGATGGTGTCTTTCGTTGTTATCCGGTTTAGTCTATTAATCAAATGTTGAAGACCTGTATCGATTTTATCTATATCCCCGGTAGAACTAGAGGGTGGGAGAACAGAAATCTTGTTCTCAACAGTGGCAATTTTCTCTTCACACACGCTTAATTCTTCCGTAGGAGAAAGGTCAACTACCGGAGCAACATATTTTCCTGCACTCTCTAGTTTAAAGACGGTCCGAAGTCTTTTCCTCATATCTTCTACAGTAGATATTCCAACTATCCCCCGAATCCTTAATTCGTATTCAAGCTCGTCCTTTGACAACCTATCGACCTTCATCTTTATGATTTCAAAAGAACCAAATAAAAATTATACTACTTTTTCTTAGAAGATAAAATAAAAAAATTCAATATTAGGACAACAAAATATTTTTATTTAAAAATCACTAAATCAATATTAAATTAAGCATCTATCTAATCACTTATAGTCCCTGTTCGGGCGCCATTTTGTTACGTAAAAAAAAAAATTAATTGGTTATAAATAAATAAAACAATCGTAACAAAGAAGGTGGTAGCTCAGTGGAGACGGGCGGGTTCTTAAATGACTAGTGATTAAAAAAAATTGAAATAAATTAAGGGGCGCCACGCTATTTATTTTAAGGAAATAGCGAAAACCTAAAGCAATCTGAATAAAATAAAAAAAAATAATTTAAATTTAATAAGTGAAGATTACCTTAAAATCTCGGAGAGGGCTGTACATAAAATACAATTTGCAATTTACACTTATGAACTACTTAATGGTAAGTTAAAAAGAAATTGAACAAAACAAATTAAACTCAAATAAAAAAACTTTTAATTAACACAATATTTACACTACGATATTGAAAATAAAATTTACTCACAATTTCTGTAGTCAGGCCTGATCAAAATCTAACTCTATTCACACAACTAGAAACAATTTAAACTTATAACTATGCATTAAAAAAAAAGCAAGGTTTAACAAAGAAATTAAAAGAAAAATATCTCCAGTCTGTTCTCTCAACTCGCCTGTCTTCTCGTAGCTTTGTTGCCAGTAGCCACTCGGCTTGGCGATTCTCGTCACCGGAATCTCTTCCGTGAACGCCACTATTCTTCAATTCTCTGATATTTAGTGATATAGACCACAACTACGTTAATCACTAAAACAGTCTCATTTTATCATCACTCGTCGAACGCTAGCGAACATCTGCTGTATTTTCCTTCGTTGTTTCTTAAAAAAACAAATGCCTTAATAACAGCTGTTTTTCAATTAATTACTTCGGTCCCGTCTCTTCTTTTAAAATAAAACATAATTATTTTTATAGCTAAATAAAAAAATATTATATCAATAAAAAAACTAATCCAATGCTTTTAAAACAACACATATTTTAATTATATACAAAAATATATTAAGCCCTCTTCGATTATTACTTAATGAGTTTTATTAAATAAAAAAAAAATTTTTTGTTTATTTATTTTTCGTTACAATAGTAAAGATTTCATGTTTTTTGGGGGTGTTTTTTACGATTATGATGGTTTTTCTGAAGATTGTTTGTCATGCATAAGTTGACATTGACAAGGTGTTATTATATATTTTGTCATTAAACTCTAGTATTTTTTCTATACTTTGGTAAACCAGTAGAGTAGTTTCTATTTTTAAATGTGATAATAAAGAATATCAATAAAATATTATCCATCTTCAAAAATTTGAAAAATAAATCGGTGACTTAATAACACCATAGTTTAAAAATATTATGATCAATGAGCACTATGTAGGTAGTTAAAACTAAATCCTTATCGAATGTTGAAATTCACAGTAACAAGCAGCAAAAAATAAAGACCATCTTTCATGTATTTTTTAGTGCCTTATTCTATATTCTAATTACTAATATTATGCTATAACATGGATACATACCTGGTCCCTCGTAATCCATAATGAGTAGGTCTAAAAAAATCTGACCGGTTACAGGGAGCACTGGACTATGCACTCACAAAGTTACTTTTGATGCGAAACAAAATAAAAGTAGTTCAACAGACAAGTTTAAATTGTTTTTCCTCGAATCCGATCAACTAGAGAAACGATATATGAACTTGTCTTGAATCCCCACTATTCCAATTGAACATTCGATAGTGTTTTCCCACCTCCGCTGCATTTTGCGAAACTGATTTTTGGCCGGCTAGACCTTTCAAATACCCCTCTGTGCAGCGCACGAGATCTACTGTCATCTCCACATGGAATGGAAGTTTCGGTTTTATTCCTGTTTTTTGGTTTATTTACTTATTTTATTATATTTAAAACTTCCACCATTATCTTTGTCATATATAAAAAGATTACTAACTAACTTATTTAGGTGATTCTAAATTAGAAATTAATTTAATGCAATAATTTCGTAATTATTAATTGAATTGATTAGTATACCCTCAGAATCAACCACGAGTTAATATTAAAAATGTCACTATCGAACCCAGTTTTGCCTAGATATGGGATAAAATTCAAATCTTTGTCTTTTTTTTCAAATTGGTCCGCCCATATAAATTAAAGTCAAACCGCCCTGGGTAGATTTAGACAACCACCATTAGACTTGAGAATGCTAAATGCTTAATTACCTTTGAATTGTGATTGATGTTGGTTCCCAGAATATAGTTTCTAATAGAACAGCATTCCACTGAGAGGGGTGTGTAAACTTCTACTTTCTATCCCTCCTTCCACTAACTTTATTAACCCTCTGAAAATCACGGTACTTAATGTTTTTCCTATTCCTCTGCGTTTTGAAACTATTGTATCCTGTTATCTGTTTTTAGTTGTTTGTTTTTTTAATGTAATGTCAATGATATGTGACAAGGAACATGATTATGATTATTATGCGATGTCCCTTGTTTTATTGAATATGAATTATAGTGTTTAGTAAAGAGGTCCGTTAATGGTCGTTAAGGTCAATGGATCTTAATCATCTAAATAAATGGGACATGCAAAAACAAACAGAATTACGCAGTGGAAGAATACTATAATTGGTGAATAATATATACATATATACAAATTAATAAATATATCAAATTAATGTATACAAGCCTTGGCAAGGAGTGAGGTCTTATGGCCGGGGTAGGGCAATACGTCTATACGGCAGCAAATTCCAACTAGAACTGATCTCTGGGCCCTTTTTAGAGTAGAAAGGGCCCTTTTTAGAGTAGAAAGGGCCCTTTTTAGGCGATAAGAAGGGGTTAGGGTACAAAGTTTGGCCCTATGCTATTACTTAGCATTTTATATAAACTCAAATATTCAACTATCTATTTGGGCACCTAACTTACGATAATATATAGTCACTCTCATTAATATCTACTTACAGAATATTTATATACTAGCCCTCATACAATATAATAACAATTAATATACATCATAGCCCTCTTAACATAATTAGAAATAAATATGTGTGGGTCACACCACAATTATGAAAATTAAACTTTTATTTTCATGATTTCAAGAATATTAGGGAAACAAGTAATATTAATCATGGTCTGGTTTCACATGATCGGGTAATTTAAGTTTTGGGGTTTTCAAGAAAGTTTTTTGTCAAATAGGATATAATAAATAAAAAACTGATTTAAGTATTAAACAATTTCAGCTAAGTAAACTATGCAAAAGGATCTTCAAAAATAATTAAAACATGTCTTAGTCCAAGCCATTTAAGGGGCATATCAGCAACTACAAGCAGCCTTATCTTCTGTTTTTTATAACTTCACCATTTTGGTCGATGGATTTGGACTCTAAAAGTTTATTTGTCTTGTTTTTTATTTTTAATTAAATTATTCTATCTTGTTTAAATTAAACAAAGTATGAAATTAATATTTTTTAATTAAAACTTAGCTACAAATCTGAGATAAATGTTTTCATTTAAAAATATAATGAAATTCAAGATTTAACAGATAAAAATTAATGAAAGACTGTTTGGGATTTCTGTTAATACAAGAAATTTTGTTATGATGAAATTGTATTTAACAAAAAGTATAATTATGGTGTAATAGAAATTCTTTTGTAGAAAAATTAATAATTCTTATCTAACTATTAAATTAATAATTTTTAATACTAACCTGGGCATTACGGTGTATATCAGGGAAAGATGACAAGTGCCCTAAGCTACAGAATTCAGAGGGGTGATAGATTTTGAGTGAAAAGTATATTAAACATAAGTGAAAAATTAATAGGTTATTTTGGCCTTAATTCAGTCCATTAAATAAGTCAATGTTTTTTGTTTTGTTTTATTGATTAGAACTACACAGGCTATAATAGGCTCAGTAGATCATATTCAATCAGTAGTTGATGACCATCTTGTCAGAACTTTAGGTTTGAGAAGCTCAGCATATGTGAAACCCATTGAAGGTTAGTGCAACAGAAAAATCTGAATATAAATAGATTTTTTCTATCTTTAAACATATTTTGTTTTATCTTTTAAGATGAACTGAAAAAGTGGTATGATCAGCTCAACACCATTAATGTGATTGTTGAGGAGTGGTGCAGTTTGCAAAGATATTGGCTACATGTTTTGCCAATTTTTTCAGCAGGGGATATAAATCAACTTATGCCTTTAGAAGGAAGTATATTTTCAGTAAGTATGTGAAATTTTATTTCTTATGCACACTATCTGTTAGATTTCTTGAGTTTTATTATTATACAATTTTATGAGACTTAATTGTTGTAATTAGCTGTTAATTGTTTAATAAATAACAAGAAGGACTTACATAAATACAAAATTTATATATATATATATATATATATATATATATATATATATAATTATAATGTAATTATAAATTATTATTTTATGTATAGTAATCAATTATGATTTAATTATTTACATTGTTAGGAGGTTGATAAAAAGTACAGTTCTCTACTAAAGTTGGTCAAAGAGAACTCACTAGTACTTACAGTAGCAAACAATCCAAAGGTTTTACCAGATTTAAAATATTGTTTGTTGAAAATAGAAGAGATAAGTGCAAGTGTCAGGATGTACGTTAATAAGAAACGGCTGTTCTTCTCTAGGTAAATATCGTATACTATTTGCTTTCAGTCATATATATATATATATGATTCAATTTTTGCATGGCTTCTTAATTTCTTATTGAAGATTATGTATGCATTTAAATATTTATATTTATGTAAGTGTGTGTTAAATTTCTGTTAAAAAACACTCCATGGCTATATAAATTAATGTAATGGAAGCTAACATTCTATTAGATTTTATGTGTTTGAAAATTTAAGAATAATGATTCTAACCCAAATCAATGTTATAATACAAATATTTTTTTATCCTCTTCAGTATTAAAAACATTATCAGAGCCATGAAAAGGATCTTATTCATTTACATACAGATTAAGGGGATCAAAATATTCATAAAAAAATAATCATTCAAACAAAGCCCTTTAATTAATAAATAATAAATAAATATTTCTATATATTTACTCTATTTCTCCTAACATCTTCTTTTTCTAGATTTTTCTTTCTCTCTGACAGAGACATGTTAATATTATTTTCAAAAGCAAAAGATCCTAGAATCATGCAATGCTATTTAGATAAGTGTTTTTCTGGTATATCTAAGCTGAGATTTGATAGTCTCCTAAATATAGATGCAATATACAGTCCTGAAGAGGAAGAAATTACTTTGGTTTCCAAAGTTAGTACATCTACAAATGGGGAGACGATTGAAAAATGGTTTGTCCAGGTAATTCATTGATAGTTCTTTTCCTTTGATTGTAATTTATTCTGATTTATGATTTCTATTTTTATAAATACAAATATTATAATTCCATTACATATTTGTAATTTATATTTTATGAATATTAATTCACATTAGTTACCTTGAATTCTAATTATTTCATAATCAAGAGAAATGTTCATAATTGTTAATTTTAAAAATGGATATCATCATTTATGTATCAACTTTAAAACAATAGATTGGCTTTGCAATATTAATTAATTTCAGCTAAATTTCAAAGGTTGAAGATCAGATGGTGGTGTCTGTTCACAATGCTATTTCAAGAAGTATATTTGACTATAGAAATGAACCATTACAACACTGGTTGAAATCATGGCCGGGACAAATTATTATTTGTGTTTTTCTTCATTATTGGACACAAAATATTCATAACTCTTTTAATTCAGAGGACCTACTACTGCTGAAAGAATATGCTAACAAAATTACAGTAATTCATTACTTATACAATAGTTAATAGATTTTATCAAGGAAATATAGTTCTTAAACTTAATGAATCTTTTTGAACTAATTATAGGTGTATTTCTATACACATCTGGGATTAACCAGGTAAGTTGGAAAATAATTCACATGAGTTATGTAGATTGGGATCTTTTCAGAAGCCTTCTTCACACTATGAAGAAGTCAATAACTCACAGATCTAAATCTTTAGGTGGTCTTCATGATTACTGTGAAAACATCAACTTCTCCATAGTGTGCAGAAGGCTTTTGGATTGGTCCTAATATACATAAGTCATGTGGACTATTTTCCAACTCACCTACTTATACCCTGTGATCATTCTTAAATTTTAAGATAAGTTTTTTTTTTTTAAATTATAATCTATCTATGTTTATCTTTAAAATCCTGCTGGACCACAAACTGAACTTTTTCCCTTTCTGTATACCTGCTTTTTCTTTCCTGTGTACTTCCCTTTAATTTTTCTGGTCTGAAAAGCTTTGTTGTAACAATTATCTTGTGTTTTTTGCAAGATGTAAACTTTTGAACTTCGACCAACAATCATCTCCCTAACTGCAATATGCGAGCGGGCCATCAGGCTTGCTGGGGAGTGTGACGTAGGATTGAACGCCCTGCCCTAGTCACAAATCTTAGTTCACAAAAAACGCTCATTATCCGGAAGTAAATTAGTGCGGGTGGGGACTGCTTTAGGGGAATCACGGCGCAAATTGAAAGTACAAGATTTATTTTTAGGGTCATGGAACGACAGAAGTCTGAATACAGCGGGTGGGTTAAAATTTGGTGGGTGGTGGGATCATTGGCGGATCCAGGGGGGGGGGGGCTGTGGGGGCTGCAGCCCCTCCCTTTGGAAAAATTTTCGTCATTTAAAGATAGAATTCGACTTTCCTTAATGTAAGGAAGCAAGTTAAAGATACAAATAATGTGCAGAACAAGTAAAATTTTAGTTTTGGGAAAGGAACATAAAGGTAAAGAAGCTGATTAGCAGATCCAAATGAAGGGCTGTGGGGCTGCAGCGCCCCTTTAGGACTGCAGCCCCCCTTTTACGATCGGCTGGATCCGCCCATGGGTGGGATGGCCGAGTGGGCAAAGCGTTAGAAAATACGTGTTGACCATGGCAACGTATGATTGTTTGTTTGTTTAACGTCACTTTATGCCACTAAGGCTGATGCTACCCTAGTACTTTTGGTTATTAACTATTTCAAACTATATGTTTGAGGCTCCCAGAATAATTTTCATGCAGCTACTAGGTGATTTATCGTAAACCGATTCTAGTTTATCATAATATTCGCAATTAACGTCATCCTCACTATCTTCGGTGGGAGAGTGTATGTTGATCAACGCGATTCTAAACCACCGCCCCTGATATATAGCCACGGATAATCTATCTCCGAAAAATTGAATGTCCCTCAATGCGTAATCAGAAATCTGGTGCCTAAACAATAGTCTCCGCTTCCTCCGTACCATAAAGTGTACTTACCTTCCCGTAAAACGAGCCCTCCCCTGGCAAGCGGACCTATTGCAGCGCCACGATGCCTAAACAGTATCTCATAGCCTCATTCGCGACCGATTTTAACCGGATAGTATTCCTCGGCGTATTCAGTGATTCTACTCGTTAGGACTAACATAAATATTTTATAACATACCGGAATGAGTGAAATTCTGCGATAGTTATTGCGATCCGTCTTTGATTCCTTTTTGTGAATCGGAATAAGAATAGATTCCTTCTATTCTTCGGGTATTTTTTTCCATGATCGTCTATGTCATCCGTGAAACCCAGCAATGCCATAAATATTTCTTCCTAATTTGTATAACTGCTAACCGGTTTTGTATCCGTTTTATTAATGTCGGTTTCACTTTAAAATTGTAAATTCAAAAACAATAGAGGTTTCTTTTTTTGTTCAATTTTTCATTTATTCATACAGTCCACTTAGATTTATATTGAGAGTTTCAACCAGCCACAGGTTTTGAGCCCTGAAAGCCTGCTAGGAGCCAAAGTCGAACAAGTACCACATAAAAACATGAAGATGTTCATAAATATACTTGGAAATCACAGGATTCACAAACTCGAAATCAAATCGATCAGGTCTGATCGTGGACCGAATGTGGATCGGATCATGAACTAGTAATTGCGAAAGTTCGTCAAAGAATAAATACAAAAAAGAAAAATGAGAATGGTTTCTAATATAATTATTTCAATCTTGAGAAATTGAAAATACCGTCAATTAGAAAACAATTCGTGCTAGAAGTCAAGAATAGGTTTGTAGCTAAAGATGAGATGCTATGAGGATGCTAAAGATATAGAAAAATCATGGGTACGCATCAGGGATAATATTAAAGAGGTCGGTAACAGGTGTCTTGGGAAAATAAGAACAATATGATAAAGATTGTCTTCATATGTGTGAAAAGAGAAAAACTGCTAAATTAAAAGCGTTAAATAATTCGAACGGCAATAATATTTCTTATTTTCGTGTCTTAAGAAACGAAACTACTAAATTGCCCAAATGTAAAAAACGTATCTAAAAAAAAAAAAATATATAAATTGAAGGTAACAAAATCGAAAATAACGCTAGAACCATATGCGAAGGCATAATCAGAATCCGTAACTGGTCGGAACCCATTATGAATAAAATTAGGGATGAAAATTACAATATGTTGGCCGATCCGGTAGACATATCAAGTAGATTCAAGGATTGTTTTGATAATATTTTAAATACAGAAAATAGTAACTCACCTTCTCCTTCGGAATACCAGAGTGCTGAACGGCACAACCAAGTAAAGAGGAAATCGAAATAGCCAATGGAAAATTAAAATCGCATAAAGCAGCGGGAACCGAT
This sequence comes from Aelia acuminata, assembly GCA_911387785.2. Lineage (NCBI taxonomy): Eukaryota > Metazoa > Arthropoda > Insecta > Hemiptera > Pentatomidae > Aelia > Aelia acuminata. Next base: position 90,135,555 of record OU426980.1, on the reverse strand, counting down.
AATATTCCTAGTGAACCAGCCAAGGTATGCGGGGAAACTGAACTGGGAAATTTAGAAATTACATCATTTGGTTAAAAAGTCTGGGGACAGAAAAAAAATACCCGAAGAATAGAAGGAATCTATTCTTATTCCGATTCACAAAAAGGAATCAAAGACGGATCGCAATAACTATCGCAGAATTTCACTCATTCCGGTTTGTTATAAAATACTTACGTTATCCTAACCTAGTAGAATCACTGAATACGCCGAGGAAGACTACCAAAGTGGTTTCAGACGGAAACGTTCAACCGCCAACCAAATATTCTCTCTCCGTCAAATATTATAGAAAAAAGATAGAATATAACGGTACTCTACATAAGCTTTTTATTGATTTAAAAAAGGCTTATGATTTTATTAACCGCCAGAAGTTGTATAATGTTCACGTCAAGCAGTGAATACAAAAAAATGTTAGTAAACTTTGCAGGAGCGGATTTAGCACGAAATTTGAGGGGGACATGACCCCCATGTCTCATAATCATGTGGCTGGCAGCACCGTTTTTGAATGAGATTATTACCTTGTATTAATAAGGACTGCGATCTAAACAAACAATAGTGGAATGTTAAGGGCATAGCAACAACCTAATTGCATTATTCGTTAAAAAAATACAAAAAAATTAAGAAGCCAAAATATTTGGGGTTCTGAGTAAATAAAAAAAAACCACGTGTAAATGGGAAACATTTATTATGTAAAGTGGCCCCTCTAATTGATCAATTTTAATGAAAATTTGACTGTCACACCGCAAACATATACATACACTAAATATGAAATTTGATCAAAATCGTTAAAGCCCTTTTTTAGTAAATAAAAATAAAACACGTGCAAATGGGAAAACATTTATTAAGTCAAGGGCCCCCTCTAATTGATCAACTTTGATAAAATTTTGACTGTCACATAGCAGGCATATGCATACACCAAATATGAAGTTTGATAAAAATGGTTAAAGCCGTTTTTGAGTAAATAAAAAAAAAAACAAGTGGAAAGGTGACATTTATTAAGTCAAGTGCCCCCCCAATTGATCAATTTTGATGAAATTTTTACCAAATATGATTAAAATCGTTTAATTAAAATCGTTAAAGCCGTTCTTGAGAAAATAAAAAAAAAAAACACGTGCAAATGGGAAAACATTTATTAACAAAAGTTCCCCCTCCGTTTGACATTTATTATGTCAAGTGTCGCCTCCAATTCATCAATTTTGATGAAAATTTTGCTGTCACATCGCAGGCATATACATACACTAAATATGATGTTTGATCAAAATTGTTTAAGCAGTTTTTGAGTTAATAAAAAAAAAAAAACACGTGGAAATGTGACGACATTTATTAAGTCTAGTGCCCCCTCCAATTTATCAATTTTGATGAGATTTTGACTGTCACATCGCAGGCATATACATACACCAATTACCGAGTTTAATCAAAATCGTTAGAGCCGTTTTTGAGAAAATCCAGAAAAACGTACAAAATAGACAAAATTCTTTATATAAGTACCCCTTCCGTGTGACTAATTTTGATAAAATTTTTGCTCTCACATCGCCGGCATATACAAACACAAAATAAAAAGTTTTATCAAAATCGTCAAAGCCGTTTTTTATTTAATAAAAAAAATACCCGTCCAATAGGAAAACATTTATTATGTAAAGTGCCCCCTCCAATTGATTAATTTTAACGAAATTCTTACTGTCACATCGATGGCATGTACATAAACCAAATATGAAGTTTGATCAAAATCGTTTAAGCAGTTTTTAAGTTAATAAAAAAAAAAAACAAGTGGAAAGGTGACAACATTTATTAAGTCAAGGGCCCCCTCGCATTGATTATTTTTAACGAAATTTTTACTGTCACATCGCAGGCATATACATAAACAAATATGAAGTTTGATAAAAATGGTTAAAGCCGTTTTTGAGTAAATAAAAAAAAAAACAAGTGGAAAGGTGACAACATTTATTAAGTCAAGTGCCCCCCCAATTGATCAATTTTGATGAAATTTTTACCAAATATGATGCCGTTCTTGAGAAAATAAAAAAAAAACACGTGCAAATGGGAAAACATTTATTAACAAAAGTTCCCCCTCCGTTTGACATTTATTATGTCAAGTGTCGCCTCCAATTCATCAATTTTGATGAAAATTTTGCTGTCACATCGCAGGCATATACATACACCAAATATATAGTTTGATCAAAATGGTTAGAGCCGTTTTTGAGTAAATAAAAAAAAAACACGTACAAATCAGAGAAAATTCTTTATATAAGTACCCCTTCCGTTTCACTAATTTTTATGAAATTTTTGCTGTCACATCGCAGACATATACAAACACAAAATATAAAGTTTAAACAAAATCGTTAAAGCCGTTTTTTATTTAATAAAAAAAATACCCGTCCAATTGGAAAACATTTATTAAGTAAAGTGCCCCCTCCAATTGATTAATTTTAACGAAATTTTTACTGTCACATCGCAGGCATATACATAAACAAATATGAAGTTTGATCAAAATCGTTTAAGCAGTTTTTGAGTAAATAAAAAAAAAAATGTGGAAAGCTGACAAAATTTATTAAGTCAAGGGCCTCCACTAGTCGATATATTTTTATGAAATTTTGACTGTCACATCGCAGGCATATACATACACTAAATATGATGTTTGATCAAAATGGTTAGAGCCGTTTTTGAGTAAATAAAAAAAAAACACGTACAAATCAGAGAAAATTCTTTATATAAGTACCCCTTCCGTTTCACTAATTTTTATGAAATTTTTGCTGTCACATCGCAGACATATACAAACACAAAATATAAAGTTTAAACAAAATCGTTAAAGCCGTTTTTTATTTAATAAAAAAAATACCCGTCCAATTGGAAAACATTTATTAAGTAAAGTGCCCCCTCCAATTGATTAATTTTAACGAAATTTTTACTGTCACATCGCAGGCATATACATAAACAAATATGAAGTTTGATCAAAATCGTTTAAGCAGTTTTTGAGTAAATAAAAAAAAAAATGTGGAAAGCTGACAAAATTTATTAAGTCAAGGGCCTCCACTAGTCGATATATTTTTATGAAATTTTGACTGTCACATCGCAGGCATATACATACACTAAATATGATGTTTGATCAAAATTGTTTAAGCAGTTTTTGAGTTAATAAAAAAAAAAAAAAACGTGGAAAAGTGACGACATTTATTAAGTCAAGTGCCCCTTCCGATTAATCAGTTATAATGAAATTTTGACTGTCACATCGCAGGCATATACATACACCAAATATATAGTTTGATCAAAATGGTTAGAGCCGTTTTTGAGTAAATAAAAAAAAAACACGTACAAACCAGAGAAAATTCTTTAAATAAGTACCCCTTCCGTTTGACTAATTTTTATGAAATTTTTGCTGTCACTTCGCAGGCATATACAAACACAAAATATAAAGTTTAAACAAAATCGTTAAAGCCGTTTTTTATTTAATAAAAAAAATACCCGTCCAATTGGAAAACATTTATTAAGTAAAGTGCCCCCTCGCATTGATTATTTTTAACGAAATTTTTACTGTCACATCGCAGGCATATACATAAACAAATATGATGTTTGATCGAAATCGTTAAAGCCGTTTTTGAGTAAATAAAAACAACAATGCAAATGTGACAACATTTATTAAGTCTAGTGCCCCCTCCAATTTATCAATTTTGATGAGATTTTGACTGTCACATCGCAGGCATATACATACACCAATTACCGAGTTTAATCAAAATCGTTAGAGCCGTTTTTGAGAAAATCCAGAAAAACGTACAAAATAGACAAAATTCTTTATATAAGTACCCCTTCCGTGTGACTAATTTTGATAAAATTTTTGCTCTCACATCGCCGGCATATACAAACACAAAATAAAAAGTTTTATCAAAATCGTCAAAGCCGTTTTTTATTTAATAAAAAAAATACCCGTCCAATAGGAAAACATTTATTATGTAAAGTGCCCCCTCCAATTGATTAATTTTAACGAAATTCTTACTGTCACATCGATGGCATGTACATAAACCAAATATGAAGTTTGATCAAAATCGTTTAAGCAGTTTTTAAGTTAATAAAAAAAAAAAAAACACGTGGAAAGGTGACAACATTTATTAAGTCAAGGGCCCCCTCTAATTGATCAATTTTTATGAAATTTTGACTGTCCCATCTCAGGCATATACATACGACAAATATGAAGTTTGATCAAAATCGTTAAAGCCGTTCTTTAGTAAATAAAACAAAAAAAAATACCGGCAAATGTTACAACATTTATTAAGTAAAGTACCCCCTCCAATCGATCAATTCTGATGAAATATTTGCTGCCACATCGCAGGCATATACATACACTAAATATGAAGTCTGATCAAAATCGTTAAAGCGGTTTTTTATTAAATAAAATAAACACGTGAAAATGTGATAACATTTATTATGTCAAGTGCCCCTGCCAATTTATCAATTTTGATGAAACTTTTACTGTCACATCGCAGGCATATACATACAGCGAATATGAAGTATGATCTAAATCGTTAAAGCCGTTTTTAAGTAAATAAAAAAAAATCCCCGTGCAAATGGTAAAACATTTATTAAGTAAAGTGCCCCCTCTAATTGATCATTTTTAATGAAATTTTCACTGTCACATCACAGGCATATACCTACACCAAATATGAAGTTTGGTCAAAAAGGTTAAAGACATTCTCCAGCAAATAAAAAAAAAAAAAACACGTACAAATCAGATTCTTTAAATAAGTACCCCTTCCGTTTGACTAATTTTTATGAAATTTTTGCTGTCACTTCGCAGGCATATACAAACACAAATATGAAGTTTGATAAAAATGGTTAAAGCCGTTTTTGAGTAAATAAAAAAAAAAACAAGTGAAAAGGTGACAACATTTATTAAGTCAAGTGCCCCCCCTATTGATCAATTTTGATGAAATTTTTACCAAATATGATGCCGTTCTTGAGAAAATAAAAAAAAAACACGTGCAAATGGGAAAACATTTATTAACAAAAGTTCCCCCTCCGTTTGACATTTATTATGTCAAGTGTCGCCTCCAATTCATCAATTTTGATGAAAATTTTGCTGTCACATCGCAGGCATATACATACACCAAATATATAGTTTGATCAAAATGGTTAGAGCCGTTTTTGAGTAAATAAAAAAAAAACACGTACAAATCAGAGAAAATTCTTTATATAAGTACCCCTTCCGTTTCACTAATTTTTATGAGATTTTTGCTGTCACATCGCAGACATATACAAACACAAAATATAAAGTTTAAACAAAATCGTTAAAGCCGTTTTTTATTTAATAAAAAAAATACCCGTCCAATTGGAAAACATTTATTAAGTAAAGTGCCCCCTCCAATTGATTAATTTTAACGAAATTTTTACTGTCACATCGCAGGCATATACATAAACAAATATGAAGTTTGATCAAAATCGTTTAAGCAGTTTTTGAGTAAATAAAAAAAAAAATGTGGAAAGCTGACAAAATTTATTAAGTCAAGGGCCTCCACTAGTCGATATATTTTTATGAAATTTTGACTGTCACATCGCAGGCATATACATACACTAAATATGATGTTTGATCAAAATTGTTTAAGCAGTTTTTGAGTTAATAAAAAAAAAAAAAAACGTGGAAAAGTGACGACATTTATTAAGTCAAGTGCCCCTTCCGATTAATCAGTTATAATGAAATTTTGACTGTCACATCGCAGGCATTTACATACACCAAATATATAGTTTGATCAAAATGGTTAGAGCCGTTTTTGAGTAAATAAAAAAAAAACACGTACAAATCAGAGAAAATTCTTTAAATAAGTACCCCTTCCGTTTCACTAATTTTTATGAAATTTTTGCTGTCACATCGCAGACATATACAAACACAAAATATAAAGTTTAAACAAAATCGTTAAAGCCGTTTTTTATTTAATAAAAAAAATACCCGTCCAATTGGAAAACATTTATTAAGTAAAGTGCCCCCTCCAATTGATTAATTTTAACGAAATTTTTACTGTCACATCGCAGGCATATACATAAACAAATATGATGTTTGATCGAAATCGTTAAAGCCGTTTTTGAGTAAATAAAAACAACAATGCAAATGTGACAACATTTATTAAGTCTAGTGCCCCCTCCAATTTATCAATTTTGATGAGATTTTGACTGTCACATCGCAGGCATATACATACACCAATTACCGAGTTTAATCAAAATCGTTAGAGCCGTTTTTGAGAAAATCCAGAAAAACGTACAAAATAGACAAAATTCTTTATATAAGTACCCCTTCCGTGTGACTAATTTTAATAAAAGTTTTGCTTTCACATCGCCGGCATATACAAACACAAAATAAAAAGTTTTATCAAAATCGTCAAAGCCGTTTTTTATTTAATAAAAAAAATACCCGTCCAATAGGAAAACATTTATTATGTAAAGTGCCCCCTCCAAATGATTAATTTTAACGAAATTCTTACTGTCACATCGATGGCATGTACATAAACCAAATATGAAGTTTGATCAAAATCGTTTAAGCAGTTTTTAAGTTAATAAAAAAAAAAAAAAAACACGTGGAAAGGTGACAACATTTATTAAGTCAAGGGCCCCCTCTAATTGATCAATTTTTATGAAATTTTGACTGTCACATCTCAGGCATATACATACAACAAATATGAAGTTTGATCAAAATCGTTAAAGCCGTTTTTGAGTAAATAAAAAAAAAAACAAGTGGAAAGGTGACAACATTTATTAAGTCAAGTGCCCCCCCAATTGATCAATTTTGATGAAATTTTTACCAAATATGATTAAAATCGTTTAATTAAAATCGTTAAAGCCGTTCTTGAGATAATAAAAAAAAAATAAAACGTGCAAATGGGAAAACATTTATTAACAAAAGTTCCCCCTCCGTTTGACATTTATTATGTCAAGTGTCGCCTCCAATTCATCAATTTTGATGAAAATTTTGCTGTCACATCGCAGGCATATACATACACTAAATATGATGTTTGATCAAAATTGTTTAAGCAGTTTTTGAGTTAATAAAAAAAAAAAACACGTGGAAATGTGACGACATTTATTAAGTCTAGTGCCCCCTCCAATTTATCAATTTTGATGAGATTTTGACTGTCACATCGCAGGCATATACATACACCAATTACCGAGTTTAATCAAAATCGTTAGAGCCGTTTTTGAGAAAATCCAGAAAAACGTACAAAATAGACAAAATTCTTTATATAAGTACCCCTTCCGTGTGACTAATTTTGATAAAATTTTTGCTCTCACATCGCCGGCATATACAAACACAAAATAAAAAGTTTTATCAAAATCGTCAAAGCCGTTTTTTATTTAATAAAAAAATACCCGTCCAATAGGAAAACATTTATTATGTAAAGTGCCCCCTCCAATTGATTAATTTTAACGAAATTTTTACTGTCACATCGATGGCATATACATAAACAAATATGAAGTTTGATCAAAATCGTTTAAGCAGTTTTTGAGTAAATAAAAAAAAAAATGTGGAAAGCTGACAAAATTTATTAAGTCAAGGGCCTCCACTAGTCGATATATTTTTATGAAATTTTGACTGTCACATCGCAGGCATATACATACACTGAATATGATGTTTGATCAAAATTGTTTAAGCAGTTTTTGAGTTAATAAAAAAAAAAAAAAACGTGGAAAAGTGACGACATTTATTAAGTCAAGTGCCCCTTCCGATTAATCAGTTATAATGAAATTTTGACTGTCACATCGCAGGCATATACATACACCAAATATATAGTTTGATCAAAATGGTTAGAGCCGTTTTTGAGTAAATAAAAAAAAAACACGTACAAATCAGAGAAAATTCTTTAAATAAGTACCCCTTCCGTTTCACTAATTTTTATGAAATTTTTGCTGTCACATCGCAGACATATACAAACACAAAATATAAAGTTTAAACAAAATCGTTAAAGCCGTTTTTTATTTAATAAAAAAAATACCCGTCCAATTGGAAAACATTTATTAAGTAAAGTGCCCCCTCCAATTGATTAATTTTAACGAAATTTTTACTGTCACATCGCAGGCATATACATAAACAAATATGATGTTTGATCGAAATCGTTAAAGCCGTTTTTGAGTTAATAAAAAAAAAAAAAAAAAAACACGTGGAAAGGTGACATTTATTAAGTCAAGGGCCCCCTCTAATTGATCAATTTTTATGAAATTTTGACTGTCAAATCTCAGGCATATACATACAACAAATATGAAGTTTGATCACAATCGTTAAAGCCGTTCTTTAGTAAATAAAACAAAAAAAATACCGGCAAATGTTACAACATTTATTAAGTAAAGTGCCCCCTCCGATCGATCAATTCTGATGAAATATTTACTGCCACATCGCAGGCATATACATACATTAAATATGAAGTCTGATCAAAATCGTTAAAGCGGTTTTTTATTAAATAAAATAAACACGTGAAAATGTGATAACATTTATTATGTCAAGTGCCCCTGCCAATTTATCAATTTTGATGAAACTTTTACTGTCACATCGCAGGCATATACATACAGCGAATATGAAGTATGATCTAAATCGTTAAAGCCGTTTTTAAGTAAATAAAAAAAAACCCCGTGCAAATGGTAAAACATTTATTAAGTAAAGTGCCCCCTCTAATTGATCATTTTTAATGAAATTTTGACTGTCACATCACAGGCATATACATACACTAAATATGATGTTTGATCGAAATCGTTAAAGCCGGTTTTGAGTAAATAAAAACAACAATGCAAATGTGACAACATTTATTAAGTCAAGTGCCCCCTCCAATTGATCAATTTTGATGAGATTCTGACTGTCACATCGCAGGCATATACATACACCAATTACCGAGTTTAATCAAAATCGTTAGAGCCGTTTTTGAGAAAATCCAGAAAAACGTACAACATATACAAAGTTTATTAAATAAGTACCCCTTACGTTTGACTAATTTTAATGAAATTTTTGCTGGTACATAGCAGGCATATACAAATACAAAATATAAAGTTTGATCAAAATCGTTAAAGCCGTTTTTATTTAATAAAAAAAATACCCGTCCAATTGAAAAACATTTATTAAGTAAAGTGCCCCCTCCAATTGATTATATTTAACGAAATTCTTACTGTCACATCGCAGGCATATACATAAATTAAATATAAAGTTTGATCAAAATCGTTAAAGCGGTTTTTTAGTATATAAACAAAAACACGTGAAAATGTGATAACATTTATTATGTCAAGTACCTCCTCCGTTTGACCAATTTTGATGAAATATTTACTGCCACATCGCAGGCATATACATACATTAAATATGAAGTCTGATCAAAATCGTTAAAGCGGTTTTTTATTAAATAAAATAAACACGTGAAAATGTGATAACATTTATTATGTCAAGTGCCCCTGCCAATTTATCAATTTTGATGAAACTTTTACTGTCACATCGCAGGCATATACATACAGCGAATATGAAGTATGATCTAAATCGTTAAAGCCGTTTTTAAGTAAATAAAAAAAAAACCCCGTGCAAATGGTAAAACATTTATGAAGTAAAGTGCCCCCTCTAATTGATTATTTTTAATGAAATTTTGACTGTCACATCACAGGCATATACCTACACCAAATATGAAGTTTGGTCAAAAAGGTTAAAGACATTCTCCAGCAAATAAAAAAAAAAAAAACACGTACAAATCAGAGAAAATTCTTTAAATAAGTACCCCTTCCGTTTGACTAATTTTTATGAAATTTTTGCTGTCACATCGCAGGCGTATACAAACACAAAATATAAAGTTTAAACAAAATCGTTAAAGCCGTTTTTTATTTAATAAAAAAAATACCCGTCCAATTGGAAAACATTTATTAAGTAAAGTGCCCCCTCGCATTGATTATTTTTAACCAAATTTTTACTGTCACATCGCAGGCATATACATAAACAAATATGAAGTTTGATCAAAATCGTTAGAGCCGTTTTTGAGAAAATCCAGAAAAACGTTCAACATAGACAAAGTTCATTAAATAAGTACCCCTTACGTTTGACTAAATAAAAAAAAAACATGTGGAAAGGTGACAAAATTTATTAAGTCAAGTGCCTCCACTAGTCGATATATTTTTATGAAATTTTGACTGTCAAATCGCAGGCATATACATACACTAAATATGATGTTTGATCGAAATCGTTAAAGCCGTTTTTGAGTAAATAAAAACAACAATGCAAATGTGACAACATTTATTAAGTAAAGGGCCCCCTCTAATTGATCAATTTTAATGAAATTTTGACTGTCACATCGCAGGCATATACATACACTAAATATGAAGTTTGATCGAAATGGTGAAAGCCGTTTTTGAGTAAATAAAAACAACAATGCAAATGTGACAACATTTATTAAGTCAAGTGCCCCCTCCAATTGATCAATTTTGATGAGATTTTGACTGTCACATCGCAGGCATATACATACACCAATTACCGAGTTTAATCAAAATCGTTAGAGCCGTTTTTGAGAAAATCCAGAAAAACGTACAACATAGACAAAGTTCATTAAATAAGTACCCCTTACGTTTGACTAATCTTAATGAAATTTTTGCTGGTACATAGCAGGCATATACAAATACAAAATATAAAGTTTGATCAAAATCGTTAAAGCCGTTTTTATTTAATAAAAAAAATTACCCGTCCAATTAAAAAACATTTATTAAGTAAAGTGCCCCCTCCAATTGATTATATTTAACGAACTTCTTACTGTCACATCGCAGGCATATACATAAATTAAATATAAAGTTTGATCAAAATCGTTAAAGCGGTTTTTTAGTAAATAAAAAAAACACGTGAAAATGTGATAACATTTATTATGTCAAGTACCTCCTCCGTTTGACCAATTTTGATGAAATATTTACTGCCACATCGCAGGCATATACATACAATAAATATGAAGTCTGATCAAAATCGTTAAAGCGGTTTTTTAGTAAATAAAAAAAACACGTGAAAATGTGATAACATTTATTATGTCAAGTGCCCCTGCCAATCTATCAATTTTGATGAAATTTTTACTGTCACATCGCAGGCATATACATACACCGAATATGAAGTGTGGTCAAAAATGTTAAAGACATTCTCGAGCAAATAAAAAAAAAAAATACATGAAAATGTGATAACATTTATTATGTCAAGTGCCCCCTCCAATTCATCAATTTTGATGAAATTTTTACTGTCACATCGCAGGCATATACCTACACCGAATATGAAGTTTAATTTAAATCGTTAAAGCCGTTTTTGAATAAATAAAAAAAAAAAAAAAACAAGTGGAAAGGTGACAACATTTATTAAGTCAAGTGCGCCCCCCAATAATTGATCAATTTTGATGAAATTTTTAATGTCACATCGCAGGTATATACATTCACCAAATATGATTAAAATCGTTTGATTAAAATCATTAAAGCCGTTTTTGAGAAAATAAAAGAAAAACACGTGCAAATGGGAAAACATTTATTAACTCCCCCTCCGTTTGACTAATTTATGAAATTTTAACTGCCACATCGCAGGCATATACATACACCAAACATGAAGTTTGATCAAAATCGTTTAATCGGTTTTTGAGAAAATCGAGAAAAACGTAAAAAATAGACAAAATTCTTTAAATAAAGTACCCCCTCCGTTTAAACCAATTTTGATGAAATTTTTGCTGTGACATTGCAGGCATATACATACACAAAATATGAAGTTTGATCAAAATCCGTTTTTTAGTAAATAAAAAAAATACACGTGCAAATGTGACATTTATTAAGCAAAGTTCCCCTCCAATAGATCAATTTTGATGAAATTTTTACTGTAATATCGTGGGCATATACATACACTCAATAACGAGTTTATTTAAATTCGTTAAAGCCGTTTTTAAGTTAAGTGCCCCCTCAAATTGATCACTTTTGATAAAATTTCGACTGGCATATACATATGGAATATTTTTTTAGTAAATAAAAAAAAAAAACTTGCAAATGTGACAACATTTATTAAGTAAAGTTCCCCCTCAATTAATCAATTTTAATGAAATTTTTATTCTCACATCGCAGGCATATACATACACCAAATATGAAGTTTGATAAAAATCGATTAAGCAGTTTTTGAGGAATAAAAAAAAAAACATGTGGAAAGGTGACAAAATTTATTAAGTCAAGTGCCCCCTCTAATTGATCAATTTTAATGAAATTTTGACTGTCACATCGCAGGCATATACATACACTAAATATGATGGTTGATCGAAATGGTTAAAGCCGTTTTTGAGTAAATTAAAACAACAATGCAAATGTGACAACATTTATTAAGTCAAGTGCCCCCTCTAATTGATCAATTTTGATGAGATTTTGACTGTCACATCGCAGTCATATACATACACCAATTACCGAGTTTAATCAAAATCGTTAGAGCCGTTTTTGAGAAAATCCAGAAAAACGTACAAATAATTGATCAATTTTGATGAGATTTTGACTGTCACATCGCCGGCATATACATACACCGAATATGAAGTTTGATCTAAATCGTTAAAGTCGTTTTTTATTTAATAAAAAAAATACCCGTGCAAATGGTAAAACATTTATTAAGTAAAGGGCCCCCTCTAATTGATCAATTTTAATGAAATTTTGACTGTCACATCGCAGGCATATACATACACTAAATATGAAGTTTGATCGAAATGGTGAAAGCCGTTTTTGAGTAAATAAAAACAACAATGCAAATGTGACAACATTTATTAAGTCAAGTGCCCCCTCCAATTGATCAATTTTGATGAGATTTTGACTGTCACATCGCAGGCATATATGGTACATACACCAATTACCGAGCTTAATCAAAATCGTTAGTGCCGTTTTTGAGAAAATCCAGATAAACGTACAACATAGACAAAGTTCTTTAAATAAGTACCCCTTACGTTTGACTAATTTTAATGAAATTTTTGCTGGTACATAGCAGGCATATACAAACACAAAATATAAAGTTTGATCAAAATCGTTAAAGTTACCTACACTAAATATGAAGTTTGATCAAAAAGGTTAAAGCCATTCTCGAGCAAATAAAAAAAAAATACATGAAAATGTGATAACATTTATTATGTCAAGTGTCGCCTCCAATTCATCAATTTTGATGAAAATTTTGCTGTCACATCGCAGGCATATACATACACTAAATATGATGTTTGATCAAATTTTTTTTAAGCAGTTTTTGAGTTAATAAAAAAAAAAACACGTGGAAAAGTGACAACATTTATTAAGTCAAGTGCCCCCTCTAACTGATCATTTTTAATGAAATTTTGACTGTCACATCACAGGCATATACTTACACCAAATATGAAGTTTGGTCAAAAAGGTTAAAGACATTCTCGAGCAAAAAAAAAAAAAAAAAACACGTAAAAATCAGAGAAAATTCTTTAAATAAGTACCCCTTCCGTTTGACTAATTTTTATGAAATTTTTGCTGTCACATCGCAGGCATATACAAACACAAAATATAAAGTTTAAACAAAATCGTTAAAGCCGTTTTTTATTTAATAAAAAAAATACCCGTCCAATTGGAAAACATTTATTAAGTAAAGTGCCCCCTCGCATTGATTAATTAAACAAATATGAAGTTTGATCAAAATCGTTTAAGCAGTTTTTGAGTAAATGAAAAAAAAAAACATGTGGAAAGGTGACAAAATTTATTAAGTCAAGTGCCTCCCCTAGTCGATATATTTTTATGAAATTTTGACTGTCACATCGCAGGCATATACATACACTAAATATGATGTTTGATCGAAATGGTTAAAGCCGTTTTTGAGTAAATAAAAACAACAATGCAAATGTGACAACATTTATTAAGTCAAGTGCCCCCTCCAATTGATCAATTTTGATGAGATTTTGACTGTCACATCGCAGGCATATACATACACCAATTACCGAGTTTAATCAAAATCGTTAGTGCCGTTTTTGAGAAAATCCAGAAAAACGTACAACATAGACAAAGTTCTTTAAATAAGTACCCCTTACGTTTGACTAATTGACTTACACCAAATATGAAGTTTGGTCAAAAAGGTTAAAGACATTCTCGAGCAAAAAAAAAAAAAAAAAAAACACGTAAAAATCAGAGAAAATTCTTTAACACGTTGAGCGCCAAGCGGTACGATCGTACCGCTGTTGGACTATTGGCTGGGGCCGAGGCGGTCCCCAGGTACCGCCCGCTCCCGCCAGCTAAAAGGTTGTTCTGGACCAGGGGACCGCCTGCCGAGCGTGATTTCAAGGCATATTGGACCGCTCCGGCCCCGAACAATTCGCCAATGCAATTGGCCCAAATGTTTTTTTTTTTTTTTTTTTTTTTTTTAATTTGGGGGGTATAAATAAATAAATAAATAAAATAAATTAATTTTATTTATTTTTTTACAAAACAAAATATCTTATTTATTAAAATAACATATTTTAAGGGGACAAGGGTTGACGTCGCGGTCATAACCGGGCAGCCCCCGTACTACTATAGGTAGCGGGCTTTACCCTGGGGCCGGGCGGTACATACGTAGCGCTCACAAAATTATTGTTTAATTGCCAAAATTAAACTTTTTAATTATTTCTTTTGCAATTTTTGTATCATTCTAATCATATTAAAGTTATAAATTAGGAAAAATTGCTTTGGCCCCAGGCAAAAGTACATCATATTTTCCCTGGCGCTCAACGTGTTAAATAAGTACCCCTTCCGTTTGACTAATTTTTATGAAATTTTTGCTGTCACATCGCAGGCATATACAAACACAAAATATAAAGTTTAAACAAAATCGTTAAAGCCGTTTTTTATTTAATAAAAAAAATACCCGTCCAATTGGAAAACATTTATTAAGTAAAGTGCCCCCTCGCATTGATTATTTTTAACGAAATTTTTACTGTCACATCGCAGGCATATACATAAAAAAATATGAAGTTTGATCAAAATCGTTTAAGCGGTTTTTTAGTAAATAAAAAATACCCGTCCAATTGGAAAATATTTATTAAGTAAAGTGCCCCCTCCAATTGATTAATTTTAACGAAATTTTTACTGTCACATCGCAGGCATATACATACACTAAATATGATGTTTGATCAAAATCGTTTAAGCAGTTTTTGAGTAAATAGAAAAAAAAAACAAGTGAAAATGTGATAACATTTATTATGTCAAGTACCTCCTCCGTTTGACCAATTTTGATGAAAATTTTGCTGTCACATCGCAGGCATATACATACACTAAATATGATGGTTGATCAAAATTGTTTAAGCAGTTTTTGAGTAAATAAAAAAAAAAACACGTGGAAAAGTGACATACATTAAATATGAAGTCTGATCAAAATCGTTAAAGCGGTTTTTTAGTAAATAAAAAAAACACGTGAAAATGTGATAACATTTATTATGTCAAGTGCCCCTGCCAATCTATCAATTTTGATGAAATTTTTACTGTCACATCGCAGGCATATACATACACCGAATATGAAGTCTGATCAAAATCGTTAAAGCGGTTTTTTAGTAAATAAAAAAACACGTGAAAATGTGATAACATTTATTATGTCAAGTGCCCCTGCCAATCTATCAATTTTGATGTAATTTTTACTGTCACATCGAAGGCATATACATACACCGAATATGAAGTATGATCTAAATCGTTAAAGCCGTTTTTAAGTAAATAAAAAAAATACCCGTGCAAATGGTAAAACATTTATTAAGTAAAGGGCCCCCTCTAATTGATAAATTTTAATGAAATTTTGACTGTCACATCGCAGGCATATACCTACACTAAATATGATGTTTGATCGAAATGGTTAAAGCCGTTTTTGAGTAAATAAAAACAACAATGCAAATGTGACAACATTTATTAAGTCTAGTGCCCCCTCCAATTGATCAATTTTGATGAGATTTTGACTGTCACATCGCAGGCATATACATTCACCAAATATGATTAAAATCGTTTGATTAAAATTATTAAAGCCGTTTTTGAGAAAATAAAAGAAAAACACGTGCAAATGGGAAAACATTTATTAACTCCCCCTCCGTTTGACTAATTTATGAAATTTTAACTGCCACATCGCAGGCATATACATACACCAAACATGAAGTTTGATCAAAATCGTTAAATCGGTTTTTGAGAAAATCGAGAAAAACGTAAAAAATAGACAAAATTCTTTAAATAATGTACCCCCTCCGTTTAAACCAATTTTGATGAAATTTTTGCTGTGACATTGCAGGCATATACATACACAAAATATGAAGTTTGATCAAAATCCGTTTTTTAGTAAATAAAAAAAATACACGTGCAAATGTGACATTTATTAAGCAAAGTTCCCCTCCAATAGATCAATTTTGATGAAATTTTTACTGTAATATCGTGGGCATATACATACACTCAATAACGAGTTTATTTAAATTCGTTAAAGCCGTTTTTAAGTTAAGTGCCCCCTCAAATTGATCACTTTTGATAAAATTTCGACTGGCATATACATATGGAATATTTTTTTAGTAAATAAAAAAAAAAAACTTGCAAATGTGACAACATTTATTAAGTAAAGTTCCCCCTCAATTAATCAATTTTAATGAAATTTTTATTCTCACATCGCAGGCATATACATACACCAAATATGAAGTTACATAAAAATCGATTAAGCAGTTTTTGAGGAATAAAAAAAAAAACATGTGGAAAGTTTTCAAAATTTATTAAGTCAAGTGCCCCCTCTAATTGATCAATTTTAATGAAATTTTGACTGTCACATCGCAGGCATATACATACACTAAATATGATGGTTGATCGAAATGGTTAAAGCCGTTTTTGAGTAAATTAAAACAACAATGCAAATGTGACAACATTTATTAAGTCAAGTGCCCCCTCTAATTGATCAATTTTGATGAGATTTTGACTGTCACATCGCAGTCATATACATACACCAATTACCGAGTTTAATCAAAATCGTTAGAGCCGTTTTTGAGAAAATCCAGAAAAACGTACAAATAATTGATCAATTTTGATGAGATTTTGACTGTCACATCGCCGGCATATACATACACCGAATATGAAGTTTGATCTAAATCGTTAAAGTCGTTTTTTATTTAATAAAAAAAATACCCGTGCAAATGGTAAAATATTTATTAAGTAAAGGGCCCCCTCTAATTGATCAATTTTAATGAAATTTTGACTGTCACATCGCAGGCATATACATACACTAAATATGAAGTTTGATCGAAATGGTGAAAGCCGTTTTTGAGTAAATAAAAAAAACAATGCAAATGTGACAACATTTATTAAGTCAAGTGCCCCCTCCAATTGATCAATTTTGATGAGATTTTGACTGTCACATCGCAGGCATATATAGTACATACACCAATTACCGAGTTTAATCAAAATCGTTAGTGCCGTTTTTGAGAAAATCCAGATAAACGTACAACATAGACAAAGTTCTTTAAATAAGTACCCCTTACGTTTGACTAATTTTAATGAAATTTTTGCTGGTACATAGCAGGCATATACAAACACAAAATATAAAGTTTGATCAAAATCGTTAAAGTTACCTACACTAAATATGAAGTTTGATCAAAAAGGTTAAAGCCATTCTCGAGCAAATAAAAAAAAAATACATGAAAATGTGATAACATTTATTATGTCAAGTGTCGCCTCCAATTCATCAATTTTGATGAAAATTTTGCTGTCACATCGCAAGCATATACATACACTAAATATGATGTTTGATCAAAATTTTTTTAAGCAGTTTTTGAGTTAATAAAAAAAAAAACACGTGGAAAAGTGACAACATTTATTAAGTCAAGTGCCCCCTCTAACTGATCATTTTTAATGAAATTTTGGATGTCACATCACAGGCATATACTTACACCAAATATGAAGTTTGGTCAAAAAGGTTAAAGACATTCTCGAGCAAAAAAAAAAAAAAAAAAACACGTAAAAATCAGAGAAAATTCTTTAAATAAGTACCCCTTCCGTTTGACTAATTTTTATGAAATTTTTGCTGTCACATCGCAGGCATATACAAACACAAAATATAAAGTTTAAACAAAATCGTTAAAGCCGTTTTTTATTTAATAAAAAAAATACCCGTCCAATTGGAAAACATTTATTAAGTAAAGTGCCCCCTCCAATTGATTAATTTTAACGAAATTTTTACTGTCACATCGCAGGCATATACATAAAAAAATATGAAGTTTGATCAAAATCGTTTAAGCGGTTTTTTAGTAAATAAAAAATACCCGTCCAATTGGAAAACATTTATTATGTCAAGTACCTCCTCCGTTTGACCAATTTTGATGAAAATTTTGCTGTCACATCGCAGGCATATACATACACTAAATATGATGGTTGATCAAAATTGTTTAAGCAGTTTTTGAGTAAATAAAAAAAAAAACACGTGGAAAAGTGACATACATTAAATATGAAGTCTGATCAAAATCGTTAAAGCGGTTTTTTAGTAAATAAAAAAAACACGTGAAAATGTGATAACATTTATTATGTCAAGTGCCCCTGCCAATCTATCAATTTTGATGAAATTTTTACTGTCACATCGCAGGCATATACATACACCGAATATGAAGTCTGATCAAAATCGTTAAAGCGGTTTTTTAGTAAATAAAAAAACACGTGAAAATGTGATAACATTTATTATGTCAAGTGCCCCTGCCAATCTATCAATTTTGATGAAATTTTTACTGTCACATCGAAGGCATATACATACACCGAATATGAAGTATGATCTAAATCGTTAAAGTCGTTTTTAAGTAAATAAAAAAAATACCCGTGCAATTGAAAAACATTTATTAATTAAAGGGCCCCCTCTAATTGATAAATTTTAATGAAATTTTGACTGTCACATCGCAGGCATATACCTACACTAAATATGAAATTCGATCAAAAAGGTTAAAGCCATTCTCGAGCAAATAAAAAAAAAATACATGAAAATGTGATAACATTTATTATGTCAAGTGTCGCCTCCAATTCATCAATTTTGATGAATATTTTGCTGTCATATCGCAGGCATATACATACACTAAATATGATGTTTGATCAAAATTGTTTAAGCAGTTTTTGAGTTAATAAAAAAAAAAAACACGTGGAAAAGTGACAACATTTATTAAGTAAAGTGCCCCCTCTAATTGATCATTTTTAATGAAATTTTGACTGTCACATCACAGGCATATACCTACACCAAATATGAAGTTTGGTCAAAAAGGTTAAAGACATTCTCGAGCAAATAAAAAAAAAAAAACACGTACAAATCAGAGAAAATTCTTTAAATAAGTACCCCTTCCGTTTGACTAATTTTTATGAAATTTTTGCTGTCACATCGCAGGCATATACAAACACAAAATATAAAGTTTAAACAAAATCGTTAAAGCCGTTTTTTATTTAATAAAAAAAATACCCGTCCAATTGGAAAAAATTTATTAAGTAAAGTGCCCCCTCCAATTGATTAATTTTAACGAAATTTTTACTGTCACATCGCAGGCATATACATAAACAAATATGAAGTTTGATCAAAATCGTTTAAGCAGTTTTTGAGTAAATGAAAAAAAAAAACATGTGGAAAGGTGACAAAATTTATTAAGTCAAGTGCCTCCCCTAGTCGATATATTTTTATGAAATTTTGACTGTCACATCGCAGGCATATACATACACTAAATATGATGTTTGATCGAAATGGTTAAAGCCGTTTTTGAGTAAATAAAAACAACAATGCAAATGTGACAACATTTATTAAGTCTAGTGCCCCCTCCAATTGATCAATTTTGATGAGATTTTGACTGTCACATCGCAGGCATATACATACACCAATTACCGAGTTTAATCAAAATCGTTAGTGCCGTTTTTGAGAAAATCCAGAAAAACGTACAACATAGACAAAGTTCTTTAAATAAGTACCCCTTACGTTTGACTAATTTTAATGAAATTTTTGCTGGTACATAGCAGGCATATACAAACACAAAATATAAAGTTTGATCAAAATCGTTAAACCTTTTTTTATTTAATAAAAAAAATACCCGTCCAATTGAAAAACATTTATTAATTAAAGTGCCCCCTCCAATTGATTAATTTTAACGAAATTCTTACTGTTACATCGCAGGCATATACATCAACCAAATATGAAGTTTGATCAAAATCGTTCTTGCAGTTTTTAAGTAAATAAAAAAATAATACGCGTGGAAAGGTGACAACATTTATTAAGTCAAGGGCCCCCTCTAATTGATCAATTTTTATGAAATTTTGACAGTCACATCTCAGGCATATACTTACAACAAATATGAAGTTTGATCAAAATCGTTAAAGCCGTTCTTTAGAAAAAAAAAAAAAAAAATACGTGCAAATGTTACAATATTTATTAAGTAAAGTGCCCCCTCCGATCGACCAAGTCTGATGAAATATTTACTGCCACATAGCAGGCATATACATACATTAAATATGAAGTCTGATCAAAATCGTTAAAGCGGTTTTTTAGTAAATAAAAAAAACACGTGAAAATGTGATAACATTTATTATGTCAAGTGCCCCTGGCAATTTATCAATTTTGATGAATTTTTTACTGTCACATCGCCGGCATATACATACACCGAATATGAAGTTTGATCTAAATCGTTAAAGTCGTTTTTTATTTAATAAAAAAAATACCCGTGCAAATGGTAAAACATTTATTAAGTAAAGGGCCCCCTCTAATTGATCAATTTTAATGAAATTTTGACTGTCACATCGCAGGCATATACATACACTAAATATGAAGTTTGATCGAAATGGTGAAAGCCGTTTTTGAGTAAATAAAAACAACAATGCAAATGTGACAACATTTATTAAGTCAAGTGCCCCCTCCAATTGATCAATTTTGATGAGATTTTGACTGTCACATCGCAGGCATATATGGTACATACACCAATTACCGAGTTTAATCAAAATCGTTAGTGCCGTTTTTGAGAAAATCCAGATAAACGTACAACATATACAAAGTTCTTTAAATAAGTACCCCTTACGTTTGACTAATTTTAATGAAATTTTTGCTGGTACATAGCAGGCATATACAAACACAAAATATAAAGTTTGATCAAAATCGTTAAAGTTACCTACACTAAATATGAAGTTTGATCAAAAAGGTTAAAGCCATTCTCGAGCAAATAAAAAAAAAATACATGAAAATGTGATAACATTTATTATGTCAAGTGTCGCCTCCAATTCATCAATTTTGATGAAAATTTTGCTGTCACATCGCAGGCATATACATACACTAAATATGATGTTTGATCAAATTTTTTTAAAGCAGTTTTTGAGTTAATAAAAAAAAAAACACGTGGAAAAGTGACAACATTTATGAAGTCAAGTGCCCCCTCTAATTGATCATTTTTAATGAAATTTTGACTGTCACATCACAGGCATATACTTACACCAAATATGAAGTTTGGTCAAAAAGGTTAAAGACATTCTCGAGCAAAAAAAAAAAAAAAAACACGTAAAAATCAGAGAAAATTCTTCAAATAAGTACCCCTTCCGTTTGACTAATTTTTATGAAATTTTTGCTGTCACATCGCAGGCATATACAAACATTAAATATAAAGTTTAAACAAAATCGTTAAAGCCGTTTTTTATTTAATAAAAAAATACCCGTCCAATTGGAAAACATTTATTAAGTAAAGTGCCCCCTCGCATTGATTATTTTTAACGAAATTTTTACTGTCACATCGCAGGCATATACATAAACAAATATGAAGTTTGATCAAAATCGTTTAAGCGGTTTTTTAGTAAATAAAAAATACCCGTCCAATTGGAAAACATTTATTAAGTAAAGTGCCCCCTCCAATTGATTAATTTTAACGAAATTTTTACTGTCACATCGCAGGCATATACATACACTAAATATGATGTTTGATCAAAATCGTTTAAGCAGTTTTTGAGTAAATAGAAAAAAAAAAACAAGTGAAAATGTGATAACATTTATTATGTCAAGTACCTCCTCCGTTTGACCAATTTTGATGAAAATTTTGCTGTCACATCGCAGGCATATACATACACTAAATATGATGGTTGATCAAAATTGTTTAAGCAGTTTTTGAGTAAATAAAAAAAAAAAACACGTGGAAAAGTGACATACATTAAATATGAAGTCTGATCAAAATCGTTAAAGCGGTTTTTTAGTAAATAAAAAAAACACGTGAAAATGTGATAACATTTATTATGTCAAGTGCCCCTGCCAATCTATCAATTTTGATGAAATTTTTACTGTCACATCGAAGGCATATACATACACCGAATATGAAGTATGATCTAAATCGTTAAAGCCGTTTTTAAGTAAATAAAAAAAATACCCGTGCAAATGGTAAAACATTTATTAAGTAAAGGGCCCCCTCTAATTGATAAATTTTAATGAAATTTTGACTGTCACATCGCAGGCATATACCTACACTAAATATGAAATTTGATCAAAAAGGTTAAAGCCATTCTCGAGCAAATAAAAAAAAAATACATGAAAATGTGATAACATTTATTATGTCAAGTGTCGCCTCCAATTCATCAATTTTGATGAATATTTTGCTGTCATATCGCAGGCATATACATATACTAAATATGATGTTTGATCAAAATTGTTTAAGCAGTTTTTGAGTTAATAAAAAAAAAAAACACGATGAAAAGTGACAACATTTATTAAGTAAAGTGCCCCCTCTAATTGATCATTTTTAATGAAATTTTGACTGTCACATCACAGGCATATACCTACACTAAATATGAAGTTTGGTCAAAATCGTTTAAGCAGTTTTTGAGTAAATGAAAAAAAAAAAACATGTGGAAAGGTGACAAAATTTATTAAGTCAAGTGCCTCCCCTAGTCGATATATTTATATGAAATTTTGACTGTCACATCGCAGGCATATACATACACTAAATATGATGTTTGATCGAAATGGTTAAAGCCGTTTTTGAGTAAATAAAAACAACAATGCAAATGTGACAACATTTATTAAGTCTAGTGCCCCCTCCAATTGATCAATTTTGATGAGATTTTGACTGTCACATCGCAGGCATATACATACACCAATTACCGAGTTTAATCAAAATCGTTAGTGCCGTTTTTGAGAAAATCCAGAAAAACGTACAACATAGACAAAGTTCTTTAAATAAGTACCCCTTACGTTTGACTAATTTTAATGAAATTTTTGCTGGTACATAGCAGGCATATACAAACACAAAATATAAAGTTTGATCAAAATCGTTAAACCTTTTTTTATTTAATAAAAAAAATACCCGTCCAATTGGAAAACATTTATTAAGTAAAGTGCCCCCTCCAATTTATTATATTTAACGAAATTCTTACTGTTACATCGCAGGCATATACATAAACCAAATATAAAGTTTGATCAAAATCGTTAAAGCGGTTTTTTAGTAAATAAATAAAAACACGTGAAAATGTGATAACATTTATTATGTCAAGTACCTCCTCCGTTTGACCAATTTTGATGAAAATTTTGCTGTCACATCGCAGGCATATACATACACTAAATATGATGTTTGATCAAAATTGTTTAAGCAGTTTTTGAGTATATAAAAAAAAAAAAACACGTGGAAAAGTGACATACATTAAATATTAAGTCTGATCAAAATCGTTAAAGCGGTTTTTTAGTAAATAAAAAAAACACGTGAAAATGTGATAACATTTATTATGTCAAGTGCCCCTGCCAATCTATCAATTTTGATGAAATTTTTACTGTCACATCGCAGGCATATACATACACCGAATATGAAGTATGATCAAAATCGTTAAAGCGGTTTTTTAGTAAATAAAAAAAACACGTGAATATGTGATAACATTTATTATGTCAAGTGCCCCTGCCAATCTATCAATTTTGATGAAATTTTTACCGTCACATCGCAGGCATATACATACACCGAATATGAAGTATGATCTAAATCGTTAAAGCCGTTTTTACGTAAATAAAAAACCGTGCAAATGGTTAAACATTTATTAAGTAAAGTGCCCCCTCTAATTGATCATTTTTTATGAAATTTTGACTGTCACATCACAGGCATATACCTACACTAAGTATGAAGTTTAGTCAAAAAAGTTAAAGACATTCTCGAGCAATTAAAAAAAAAAATACATGAAAATGTGATAACATTTATTATGTCCAGTGCCCCCTCCAATTCATCAATTTTGATGAAATTTTTACTGTCACATCGCAGGCATTACCTACGCCGAATATGAAGTTTAATTTAAATCGTTAAAGCCGTTTTTGAAAAAAAAAAAAAAAAAAAACAAGTGGAAAGGTGACAACATTTATTAAGTCAAGTGCCCCCCCCCCCAATTGATCAATTTTGATGAAATTTTTAATGTCACATCGCAGGTATATACATTCACCAAATATGATTAAAATCGTTTGATTAAAATCATTAAAGCCGTTTTTGAGAAAATAAAATAAAAACACGTGCAAATGGGAAAACATTTATTAACTAATTAATAACCCCATTAATTTATTAACCCCCTCCGTTTGACTAATTTATGAAATTTTAACTGTCACATCGCAGGCATATACATATACCAAACATAAAGTTTGATCAAAATCGTTAAATCGGTTTTTGAGAAAATCGAGAAAAACGTAAAAAATAGACAAAATTCTTTAAATAAAGTACCCCCTCCGTTTAAACCAATTTTGATGAAATTTTTGCTGTGACATTGCAGGCATATAAATACACAAAATATGAAGTTTGATCAAAATCCGTTTTTTAGTAAATAAAAAAAATACACGTGCAAATGTGACATTTATTAAGCAAAGTTCCCCTCCAATTGATCAATTTTGATGAAATTTTTACTGTAATATCGTGGGCATATACATACACTCAATACCGAGTTTATTTAAATTCGTTAAAGCCGTTTTTTAGTAAATAAAAAAAAAACACGTGCAAATGGGAAAACATTTATTAAGTTAAGTGCCCCCTCTAATTGATATATTTTTATGAAATTTTGACTGTCACATAGCAGGCATATACATACACTAAATATGATGTTTGATCGAAATCGTTTAAGCCGTTTTTGAGTAAATTAAAACAACAATGCAAATGTGACAACATTTATGAGGTAAAGTGCCCCCTCCAATTGATCAATTTTGATGAGATTTTGACTGTCACATCGCAGTCATATACATACACCAATTAACGAGTTTAATCAAAATCGTTAGAGCCGTTTTTGAGAAAATCCAGAAAAACGTACAAAATAGACAAAATTCTTCAGGAGTTCGTGTTTATACTCGGTGGAGTGAGGACGTGCGTTTGAAGCTCCTGAGGATTAAGGACACAAACAGTGATAAGTCACCTTTTTTTAACCATTTCAAATTATTTTATTTATTTTTTTTCTAGTTAGAAATTATTATTTTTTGTTCTTCAGAGAAGGTTCTTAAATTTATTTTTATATTTTATTTCATTGGTAAAGTTTCTTTTGGTTTATAATTTTCATTAGATGAAATGGCGGAATCACCGCCTTTAAAAAGGAAAAAAGGGAGATTTAGAGCATTAAATTCAATTAGCGAAGGATGTACATCCAAAAACATAGCAAAGTTTTTCATTATAAAACGAATTGAAACAGACGAGGAAGGTAACGCGTTAGACTTCAAAAAAGTTTCACCGTTTTTTATCAATAAAAGTCTAAAGAGTGTAATCGGCGAACCAAAAACTATAAAGAAATTAAGGGATGGAACTCTTTTAGTTGAAACACTAACTGAAATTCAATCGGAAAAGCTTTTAAAATGTAAAAACTTTTTAAATAACCTCCCCGTTATCGTTGAGCCACATGGCAAGTTGAACTCAAGCAAAGGGATAATTTGGTGTCCAGACCTAAATAATTGTTCGATGGACGAAATAAAAGAAGAGTTGAAAATCCAAAATATCGCAGACGTGAAAAGAATGACCTATTTCAAAAATAACGAAAAACAAAACAGCCATAATTATCTACTTACTTTCAATAGTCCCACCATACCGAACGAAATTAAAATAGGTTTTTACAATATCAATGTGAGGCAATTTTTACCAAACCCTACCCGCTGCTATATATGTTTAAAATTCGGACATACCAAAACTGTATGCAAAAAAGAACCTCTGTGTAGGTACTGTGGTAAAAATAAACATGAAGGAATAGAGTGTGCTAGCCCCGTAAAATGTGTAAATTGTGGCGAACAACACGATTCCTTCACTAAAAAGTGTTCGGTATTTCAAAAGGAAAAAGAAATTAAAGGCATTCAGGAGGCCGAAAAAATAACATACTTTGCGGCGAAAAACAAATATGAATCGTTACACCCGTTATCAACACGTATGACATTTTCTAATGTAGTTAAAAATATGAAAACAGTTAGTGTTTAAACAGACAACATAAATGAAAATATTAACATTTTTAAGACACCGTTAGTGCCAACTGCCACAAGTGCATCTTTATTTACCAATCGCCCGTATACCATTGACTATTCCCGGGCCCCCACTCCTTCCCATCCCCACCACCCCCCTCCTTCCCATCCCCACCAGCCCCCTCCTCCTGCTCCCTCTATCTCAGCTGGACATTCCATTCCGCCTGTGGCTACGTCCCAGGCTTCACCTCCAGCGGAGCATAAGTTCCCCTCTCTCCCTACTTTACCTTCCCAACCGACTCCTTCCGTGGCTCGAGAACCGGCCAAAATTTCGGAAGCCGAGTCCATAACTCCCGAGCTTCCCGCAGAACACGTAGTTTTATCTTCGGATAAAACTACTTCCAATGAAATCACCTTAAGTCGCGAGAACCCAGGCGACTCACAAGGTGACTGGACAACAGTTCGAGAAAGAAGATCAAGCATCAGAACGCGAAACAAATCACAAACCCGAAAGCAAAGCAAAGAAAAAATGGAAACAAACTAAATAAAATAATACTAATTATTTATTATATGTTTATTTTAATTTAATTTTTAATTATTTATTATAGGTTTATTTTCATAGTTTAAGCATTTAAACAAATTAATTTCATCTATATGTTACCTTTAGTAATTTCAGTATTTATTTATTTTTTACTTTACTTGGTCATATATATTTATTTACATTTACTCAAAACATATGATTCCTACAACCAATATAATTCAATGGAATTGTAATGGTATAACAGGAAAAATCGAAGAATTGAAATTAATAATAAATAAATACCAACCAATAGCCATATGCCTACAAGAAAGTAAGTTGCTCCCCAATAAAAAATTTAACCTTAAGGAATATAATATCTACCGACAGGATTTCGAAAACAGTAGTATAGCCTGTGGAGGTGTGCTAACCGCGGTACACAAAAACGTTGTATCCGAGCTGGTTTTAACGGAAACTTCTCTCCAGGCGGTAGTTGTTAAAGTTTTCCTCAAATTCCCCGTTTATCTCTGTAATATATACCTACCTCCTCATAATATTTCGGAAAACAGTATAACTAATCTTTTGAACAACTTACCATCTCCATATATCTGTGTAGGCGACGTCAACGCGCACCACTCTTCGTGGGGCTCCTCTCATTGTTCGGCACGGGGAAATTTTATTAAACGAATAATCGATTCCACTGACTCAGTTGTCTTAAATTCAGGAGACCCAACCTACTTAAGCCCGGCTTACAACATCTTTTCTTCCATAGACTTATCATGGTGCTCGTCGAGCATTTTTCCGCATTTGTGTTGGCAGGTTGCCCAGGATCAGTATTCCAGCGATCACTTCCCAATAATCATCTCCCTCCCTAACGGAAACCCCAGTAAGTCAAAACATCCTAGGTGGATCATAGAAAAATCGGATTGGTCGGTCTTTCAAAATAACTTACATATAACAAACTCAGACATAATATCATCCAACAGTAGTGACGAGATAAACCATAAAATAACAACAGCGATTCTTGAAGCAGCAAGCCTTTCAATTCCAAAAACATCAAACAAAACGAGACCTCACAAATGCGTACCATGGTATGACGAAGAATGCAAAGCCGTAATAAAAAGAAGAAGAAAAGCTCTCAAAACCTTTCAAAAGGAACCGTCTCTAAGCAACCTAATAGAATACAAGAAGAGCCGTTCACTTTCCAGGAGAATAATAAAAAGCAAAAAGAGAGCATCCTGGGAAATTTTTTTAAATTCCATCTCAACAAACACTTCTCCAAACACTTTTTGGAAAAAGATAAAAGGCATTTCAGGGACCCATAAAGAAAATCAGGTAGCACTTTTAATAGGCGAAACAGTAGAACAAAAGGAAGAGTTGTTAGCAGAACACTTTGCTGAATTTTTTTCAGGACTATACACCGCTCAATCCCAACATGAACTCGATAACGATCTAAACTCAACCGAAAACCAAACCGAAAAAGAATATAACCACCCTTTCACTAAAACCGAATTACTAGCCTGCCTGAAGAAGCTGAAACCTACTTCACCAGGAATCGATAATATTCATAACGACATGTTAAAAAATTTACCACAGCAGCCCCTGAATGCCCTTTTGACCCTATATAACCACGTCTGGTGCAAAGGAGATTTTCCAAGCATCTGGAGAAGATCCGTAATAATTCCAATACCCAAACCTGGAAAAAACAAGCTCTATCCTCCAAGTTACCGGCCTATCTCTTTGATTAGTTGCATTTCTAAACTGTTGGAAAAGATGGTGTACAAACGACTAGCGTGGATTTTGGAAGAAAAAAAGCTAATAGCGAAGGAACAAAGTGGCTTTAGAAAAGGACGCTCTACGTTAGACCATCTTGTAACGATGGAATACGAAATAATGAACTGTTTTGCAAAAAAAAAAGAGTGCATAGGCATTTTCTTCGACATCGAAAAAGCATACGACAATCTAAACCCGATGCTCGTCCTGCAACAGTTAAAGGAATGGGGATTCGAGGGCCGCATTCTCACAATGATAGGAAACTTTCTTCGGCACCGCACGTATCAAGTGAGGATAGGAGACTACTTATCTTCGGTCAAACCAATGCCAAAAGGAATACCTCAAGGAAGCGTCCTAAGTTGTGCCCTTTTCGCTATCGCCATCAACAAAATTACTCAAATTATTCCCAAACCCATTAGGACCTTTTTATTCGTTGACGACCTGGCCCTGCTACTTCCGTTCGAAAATCAAAACTACGCTGCTAAAACATTACAAAATTGTCTATTGAAATCAGAATCATGGTCAATACAATCCGGACTATATTTTTCAGTTGAAAAAACTAAATGCCTGCTCTTCTCTAGACGCAGAACACCAACACTGCCCCCAGAGTTAACATATAGAGGCATGAAATTAAATTTCGAACCAAAAGTAAAGTTCTTGGGATTATTCCTTAACGGCAAATTAGACTGGAAGGATCATATCAGATGGCTAAAAGAAGAATCTGGAAGAAGGATAAATATACTGAAAGTTCTTGCAGGAAGCTCGTGGGGAGCTGACAGAAAAAGCATGCTAAAAGTGTACACTTCTTTAATCAGATCAAAATTAGACTATGGAAGTTTCATTTATGCCTCAGCCAGTCCCAAATTGCTCACCATCTTAGACTCAGTTCACCATGCAGGAATCCGTCTCGCGACTGGTGCCTTTAGAACTAGCCCAGTAACCAGTCTATGTGTCGAAGCCGGTATAGCTCCACTGACCGTTAGAAGACACCAACTTGCGTGCGGGTATATAGCAAAACTAAAATTTAACGAAGGAAATCCAGCGTGGAAACCAGTTTTTCAACCCAGCACCAGAGGATTTAGCGAAAACCAAAGGCTCCCAACCCCACTCGGAATAAGAGCAGGAAGGCATATAGAAGAAATCAGACACCTTCAAACTTCAACCTATGAATATAACTACCCACCATGGACTCTCAAATTACCTACAATAGACCTAACGCTTAGCAAGTTCAAAAAGAGTAACACCCCGGATTCTAAATACTTAACAGAATTTCAAAACATGAAAGACAAACACAGCAGTAGTTGTTATCTCTATACAGACGGCTCCAAAACAAACTTCAATGTAGGATGCGCTATTATCTCAGGCAAAAACACAATTAAATATAAGCTTCCCTCCACCTCAAGCAACTTCACCGCGGAGTGTTATGCTATCAGTGCAGCACTTTACAACATCATGCAAAGTAACGAGGAAAATCATCTAATCTTCACTGACTCCCTTTCCGCAATTATGGAATTGAGCAATATATATACCGAAAATTCAATAATTAAAAAAGCGCAACGGTACTCAACGATGATAAAAAGTCTCAACAAAAATATAATAATCGCTTGGATACCGTCCCATGTAGGAATCAAAGGTAACGAGGCAGCAGATCTAGCAGCGAAGGAAGCAGCCATGTCAGCATTGGATGAAATAAGCATCTACACTCCGTCGGATCTCAGCAACAACCTGAAAAGCCAAGCAAAGAAGACGTGGGACCAGCTTTGGGAAAGTATAGAAGATGCTAATAAACTAAAAGGCATTAAAAAGGAAACCTCAGCCTGGGAAACCTCCAACCGTGTTAAAAGAAGGGAAGAAGTAGTACTAGCACGACTAAGAATAGGCCACACCCGCCTTACCCACGGACACCTCATAGAGAAAGAAGCTCCACCAAAATGCACAACCTGCAAAGTACAAATGACCGTCGTTCATATTTTAGAGGATTGCCCACGTTACGCTGACTACTTTCAAAAATTTAAAATTAAAAGAAAACTCCACAAGCTATTGGGAAATAATGTTCCTAGTGCAAATACTCTCATCGAATTTCTAAAAAAATTTAATCTCTACAACAAAATATAAAAATATAAAAATAAATCATTGAGCAAAAGGACACAATGACCTTCGAAGTTGAGTGTCCGTAAACAACAAAACCTAACCTAACCAAAATTCTTCAAATGAGTACCCCTTCCGTGTAACTAATTTTGATGAAATTTTTGATCTCACATCGCAGGCATTTACAAACACAAAATAAAAAGTTTTATCAAAATTGTTAAAGCCGTTTTTTATTTAATAAAAAAAATACCCGTCCAATAGGAAAACATTTATTAAGTAAAGTGTCCCCTCCAATTGATTAATTTTAACGAAATTCTTACTGTCACATCGCAGGCATATACATAAACCAAATATGAAGTTTGATCAAAATCGTTTTAGCAGTTTTTAAGTAAATAAAAAAAAATACATGTGGAAAGGTGACAACATTTATTAAGTCAAGGGCCCCCTCTAATTGATCAATTTTTATGAAATTTTGACAGTCACATCTCAGGCATATACTTACAACAAATATGAAGTTTCATTAAAATCGTTAAAGCCGTTCTATAGAAAATAAAAAAAAAAAAAATACCTGCAAATGTTACAACATTTATTAAGTAAAGTGCCCCCTCCGATCGACCAAGTCTGATGAAATATTTACTGCCACATAGCAGGCATATACATACATTAAATATGAAGTCTGATCAAAATCGTTAAAGCGGTTTTTTAGTAAATAAAAAAAACACGTCAAAATGTGATAACATTTATTATGTCAAGTGCCCCTGCCAATCAATCAATTTTGATGACATATTTACTGTCACATCGCAGGCATATACATACACCGAATATGAAGTATGATCTAAATCGTTAAAGCCGTTTTTAAGTAAATAAAAAAAATACCCGTCCAATTGAAAAACATTTATTAAGTAAAGTGCCCCCTCCAATTGATTATATTTAACGAAATTCTTACTGTCACATCGCAGGCATATACATAAACCAAATATAAAGTTTGATCAAAATCGTTAAAGCCATTCTCGAGCAAATAAAAAAAAAAATACATGAAAATGTGATAACATTTATTATGTCAAGTGTCGCCTCAAATTCATCAATTTTGATGAAAATTTTGCTGTCACATCGCAGGCATATACATACACTAAATATGATGTTTGATCAAAATTGTTTTAGCAGTTTTTGAGTTAATAAAAAAAAAAAACACGTGGAAAAGTGACAACATTTATTAAGTCAAGAGCCTCCTCTAATTGATCATTTTTAATGAAATTTTGACTGTCACATACCTACACCAAATATGAAGTTTGGTCAAAAAGGTTAAAGACATTCTCGAGCAAATAAAAAAAAAAATACATGAAAATGTGATAACATTTATTATGTCAAGTGCCCCCTCCAATTCATCAATTTTGATGAAATTTTTACTGTCACATCGCAGGCATATACCTACACCGAATATGAAGTTTAATTTAAATCGTTAAAGCCGTTTTTGAATAAATAAAAAAAAAAAACAAGTGGAAAGGTGACAACATTTATTAAGTCAAGTGCCCCCCCCCCTAATTGATCAATTTTGATGAAATTTTTAATGTCACATCGCAGGTATATACATTCACCAAAAATGATTAAAATCATTAAAGCCGTTTTTGAGAAAAGAAAAGAAAAACACGTGCAAATGGGAAAACATTTATTAACTCCCCCTCCGTTTGACTAATTTATGAAATTTTAACTGCCACATCGCAGGCATATACATATACCAAACATAAAGTTTGATCAAAATCGTTAAATCGGTTTTTGAGAAAATCGAGAAAAACGTAAAAAATAGACAAAATTCTTTAAATAAAGTACCCCCTCCGTTTAAACCAATTTTGATGAAATTTTTGCTGTGACATTGCAGGCATATACATACACAAAATATGAAGTTTGATCAAAATCCGTTTTTTAGTAAATAAAAAAAAAAACTTGCAAATGTAACAATATTTATTAAGTAAAGTTCCCCCTCAATTAATCAATTTTAATGAAATTTTTACTCTCACATCGCAGGCATATACATACACTCAATACCGAGTTTATTAAAATTCGTTAAAGCCGTTTTTTAGTAAATAAAAAAAAAAAACACGTGCAAATGGGAAAACATTTATTAAGTTAAGTGCCCCCTCTAATTGATATATTTTTATGAAATTTTGACTGTCACATAGCAGGCATATACATACACTAAATATGATGTTTGATCGAAATCGTTTAAGCCGTTTTTGAGTAAATTAAAACAACAATGCAAATGTGACAACATTTATTAAGTAAAGTGCCCCCTCCAATTGATCAATTTTGATGAGATTTTGACTGTCACATCGCAGTCATATACATACACCAATTACCGAGTTTAATCAAAATCGTTAGAGCCGTTTTTGAGAAAATCCAGAAAAACGTACAAAATAGACAAAATTCTTCAAATAAGTACCCCTTCCGTGTGACTAATTTTGATGAAATTTTTGATCTCACATCGCAGGCATATACAAACACAAAATAAAAAGTTTTATCAAAATTGTTAAAGCCGTTTTTATTTAATAAAAAAAATACCCGTCCAATAGGAAAACATTTATTAAGTAAAGTGTCCCCTCCAATTGATTAATTTTAACGAAATTCTTACTGTCACATCGCAGGCAAATACATAAACCAAATATGAAGTTTGATCAAAATCGTTTTAGCAGTTTTTAAGTAAATAAAAAAAAAATACATGTGGAAAGGTGACAACATTTATTAAGTCACATCTCAGGCATATACTTACAACAAATATGAAGTTTCATCAAAATCGTTAAAGCCGTTCTTTAGAAAAAAAAAAAAAAATACGTGCAAATGTTACAACATTTATTAAGTAAAGTGCCCCCTCCGATCGACCAAGTCTGATGAAATATTTACTGCCACATAGCAGGCATATACATACATTAAATATGAAGTCTGATCAAAATCGTTAAAGCGGTTTTTTAGTAAATAAAAAAAACACGTGAAAATGTGATAACATTTATTATGTCAAGTGCCCCTGCCAATTTATCAATTTTGATGAATTTTTTACTGTCACATCGCAGGCGTATACATACACCGAATATGAAGTTTGATCTAAATCGTTAAAGTCGTTTTTTATTTAATAAAAAAAATACCCGTGCAAATGGTAAAACATTTATTAAGTAAAGGGCCCCCTCTAATTGATCAATTATAATGAAATTTTGACTGTCACATCGCAGGTATATACCTACACTAAATATGAAGTTTGATCAAAAAGGTTAAAGCCATTCTCGAGCAAATAAAAAAAAAATACAGAAAAATGTGATAATATTTATTATGTCAAGTGCCGCCTCCAATTCATCAATTTTGATGAAATTTTTACTGTCACATCGCAGGCATATACATACACCGAATATGAAGTTTAATTTAAATCGTTAAAGCCGTTTTAGAGTAAATAAAAAAAAAAACCAAGTAGAAAGGTGACAACATTTATTAAGTCAAGTGCCCCCCCCCAATTGATCAATTTTGATGAAATTTTTACTGTCACATCTCAGGCATATAACTACACCGAATATGAAGTTTAATTTAAATCGTTAAAGCCGTTTTTGAATAAATAAAAAAAAAAAAAAAAATACGTGCAAATGTTACAACATTTATTAAGTAAAGTGCCCCCTCCGATCGACCAAGTTTGATGAAATATTTACTGCCACATAGCAGGCATATACATACATTAAATATGAAGTCTGATCAAAATCGTTAAAGCGGTTTTTTAGTAAATAAAAAAAACACGTGAAAATGTGATAACATTTATTATGTCAAGTGCCCCTGCCAATTTATCAATTTTGATGAATTTTTTACTGTCACATCGCAGGCGTATACATACACCGAATATGAAGTTTGATCTAAATCGTTAAAGCCGTTTTTTATTTAATAAAAAAAATACCCGTGCAAATGGTAAAACATTTATTAAGTAAAGGGCCCCCTCTAATTGATCAATTATAATGAAATTTTGACTGTCACATCGCAGGCATATACCTACACTAAATATGAAGGTTGATCAAAAAGGTTAAAGCCATTCTCGAGCAAATAAAAAAAAAATACATGAAAATGTGATAACATTTATTATGTCAAGTGCCGCCTCCAATTCATCAATTTTGATGAAATTTTTACTGTCACATCGCAGGCATATACATACACCAATTACCGAGTTTAATCAAAATCGTTTGAGCCGTTTTTGAGAAAATCGAGAAAAACGTACAACATAGACAAAGTTCTTTAAATAAGTACCCCTTCCGTTTGACTAATTTTAATGAAATTTTTGTTGGTACATAGCAGGCATATACAAACACAAAATATAAAGTTTGATCAAAATCGTTAAAACCGTTTTTATTTAATAAAAAAAAATACCCGTCCAATTGAAAAACATTTATTAAGTAAAGTGCCCCCTCCAATTGATTATATTTAACGAAATTCTTACTGTCACATCGCAGGCATATACATAAACCAAATATAAAGTTTGATCAAAATCGTTAAAGCCATTCTCGAGCAAATAAAAAAAAAAATACATGAAAATGTGATAACATTTATTATGTCAAGTGTCGCCTCCAATTCATCAATTTTGATGAAAATTTTGCTGTCACATCGCAGGCATATACATACACTAAATATGATGTTTGATCAAAATTGTTTTAGCAGTTTTTGAGTTAATAAAAAAAAAAAAAACACGTGGAAAAGTGACAACATTTATTAAGTCAAGAGCCTCCTCTAATTGATCATTTTTAATGAAATTTTGACTGTCACATACCTACACCAAATATGAAGTTTGGTCAAAAAGGTTAAAGACATTCTCGAGCAAATAAAAAAAAAAAAATACATGAAAATGTGATAACATTTATTATGTCAAGTGCCCCCTCCAATTCATCAATTATAATGAAATTTTGACTGTCACATCGCAGGCATATACCTACACTAAATATGAAGTTTGATCAAAAAGGTTAAAGCCATTCTCGAGCAAATAAAAAAAAAATACATGAAAATGTGATAACATTTATTATGTCAAGTGCCGCCTCCAATTCATCAATTTTGATGAAATTTTTACTGTCACATCGCAGGCATATACATACACCGAATATGAAGTTTAATTTAAATCGTTAAAGCCGTTTTAGAGTAAATAAAAAAAAAACCAAGTAGAAAGGTGACAACATTTATTAAGTCAAGTGCCCCCCCCCCCAATTGATCAATTTTGATGAAATTTTTACTGTCACATCGCAGGCATATAACTACACCGAATATGAAGTTTAATTTAAATCGTTAAAGCCGTTTTTGAATAAATAAAAAAAAAAAAAAAATACGTGCAAATGTTACAACATTTATTAAGTAAAGTGCCCCCTCCGATCGACCAAGTTTGATGAAATATTTACTGCCACATAGCAGGCATATACATACATTAAATATGAAGTCTGATCAAAATCGTTAAAGCGGTTTTTTAGTAAATAAAAAAAACACGTGAAAATGTGATAACATTTATTATGTCAAGTGCCCCTGCCAATTTATCAATTTTGATGAATTTTTTACTGTCACATCGCAGGCGTATACATACACTCAATACCGAGTTTAATCAAAATTGTTAAAGCCGTTTTTTAGTAAATAAAAAAAATACACGTGCAAATGGGAAAACATTTATTAAGTAAAGTTCCACCTCCAATTAATCAATTTTGATGAAATTTTTACTGTCAAATAGCAGGCTTATACATACATCAAATATAAAGTTTGATCAAAATCGTTAAAGCCGTTTTTTAGTAAATAAAAAAAATATACGTTCAAATGGGAAAAAATTTATTAAGTAAAGTTCCTTCTCCAATCAATCATTTTGATGAAATTTTTACTGTCACATCGCAGGCAAATACATACTAAAAATATGAAGTTTGATCAAAAAGGTTAAAGCCATTCTCGAGCAAATAAAAAAAAAATACATGAAAATGTGATAACATTTATTATGTCAAGTGCCGCCTCCAATTCATCAATTTTGATGAAATTTTTACTGTCACATCGCAGGCATATACATACACCAATTACCGAGTTTAATCAAAATCGTTTGAGCCGTTTTTGAGAAAATCCAGAAAAACGTACAACATAGACAAAGTTCTTTAAATAAGTACCCCTTCCGTTTGACTAATTTTAATGAAATTTTTGTTGGTACATAGCAGGCATATACAAACACAAAATATAAAGTTTGATCAAAATCGTTAAAACCGTTTTTATTTAATAAAAAAAATACCCGTCCAATTGAAAAACATTTATTAAGTAAAGTGCCCCCTCCAATTGATTATATTTAACGAAATTCTTACTGTCACATCGCAGGCATATACATAAACCAAATATAAAGTTTGATCAAAATCGTTAAAGCCATTCTCGAGCAAATAAAAAAAAAAATACATGAAAATGTGATAACATTTATTATGTCAAGTGTCGCCTCCAATTCATCAATTTTGATGAAAATTTTGCTGTCACATCGCAGGCATATACATACACTAAATATGATGTTTGATCAAAATTGTTTTAGCAGTTTTTGAGTTAATAAAAAAAAAAAACACGTGGAAAAGTGACAACATTTATTAAGTCAAGAGCCTCCTCTAATTGATCATTTTTAATGAAATTTTGACTGTCACATACCTACACCAAATATGAAGTTTGGTCAAAAAGGTTAAAGACATTCTCGAGCAAATAAAAAAAAAAAAAATACATGAAAATGTGATAACATTTATTATGTCAAGTGCCCCCTCCAATTCATCAATTTTGATGAAATTTTTACTGTCACATTGCAGGCATATAACTACACCGAATATGAAGTTTAATTTAAATCGTTAAAGCCGTTTTTGAATAAATAAAAAAAAAAAAAAAAAAAAAATGGAAAGGTGACAACATTTATTAAGTCAAGTGCCCCCCCCGAATTGATCAATTTTGATGAAATTTTCAATGTAACATCGCAGGTATATACATTCACCAAATATGATTAAAATCGTTTGATTAAAATCATTAAAGCCGTTTTTGAGAAAATAAAAGAAAAACACGTGCAAATGGGAAAACATTCATTAACTCCCCCTCCGTTTGACTAATTTATGAAATTTTAACTGCCACATCGCAGGCATATACATACACCAAACATGAAGTTTGATCAAAATCGTTAAATCGGTTTTTGAGAAAATCGAGAAAAACGTAAAAAATAGACAAAATTCTTTAAATAAAGTACCCCCTCCGTTTAAACCAATTTTGATGAAATTTTTGCTGTGACATTGCAGGCATATACATACACAAAATATGAAGTTTGATCAAAATCCGTTTTTTAGTAAATAAAAAAAATACACGTGCAAATGTGACATTTATTAAGCAAAGTTCCCCTCCAATTGATCAATTTTGATGAAATTTTTACTGTAATATCGTGGGCATATACATACACTCAATACCGAGTTTATTAAAATTCGTTAAAGCCGTTTTTTAGTAAATAAATTTTTTTTTTATTTTATTTTTATTTTTATTTTATTTATTTTTTATTTTATTTTTTTTTTTTTGTAAAAAAAAAACACGTGCAAATGGTAAAACATTTATTAAGTTAAGTGCCCCCTCCAATTGATCACTTTTGATAAAATTTCGACTGGCATATACATATGGCATATTTTTTAGTAAATAAAAAAAAAAACTTGCAAATGTGACAACATTTATTAAGTAAAGTTCCCCCTCAATTAATCAATTTTAATGAAATTTTTACTCTCACATCGCAGGCATATACATACACCAAATATGAAGTTTGATCAAAATGGTTAAAGCTGTTTTTGAGTAAATAAAAAAAAAATACATGGAAAGGTAACACATTAATTAAGTCAAGTGCCCCCCACAATTGATCAATTTTGATTAAATTTTTACTGTCACATCGCAGGCATATACATACACCAATAACCGAGTTTAATCAAAATCGTTAGAGCCGTTTTTATTTAATAAAAAAAATACCCGTCCAATTGGAAAACATTTATTAAGTAAAGTGCCACTCTAATTGATTATATTTAACGAAATTCTTACTGTCACATCGCAGGCATATACATAAACCAAATATAAGTTTGATCAAAATCGTTAAAGCGGTTTTTTAGTAAATAAATAAAAACACGTGAAAATGTGATAAAGTTTATTATGTCAAGTACCTCCCCTAGTCGATATATTTTTATGAAATTTTGACTGTCACATCGCAGGCATATACATACACTAAATATGATGTTTGATCAAAATCGTTAGAGCTGTTTTTGAGAAAATCGAGTAAAACGTACAAAATACACAAAATTCTTTAAATAAGTACCCCTTCCGTTTGACTAATTTTGATGAAATTTTTGCTGTCACATCGCAGGCATATACAATCACAAATTATAAAGTTTGATCAAAATCGTTAAAGCCATTTATTATTTAATAAAAAAAATGCATAAGCAAATTGCAATACATTTATTAAGTAAAGTGCCCCCTCTAACTGATCAATTTTAATGAAATTTTGACTGTATCATCGCAGGCATATACATACACCAAAAATGAAGTTTGATCTAAATCGTCAATCTTTAATGCCGTTTTTGAGAAAATTGAGAAAAACGTAAAAAATAGACAAAATTCTTTAAATAAAGTACCCCCTCTGTTTAAACCAATTTTAATGAAATTTTGATGTCAAATCGTGGGCATATACATACACTCAATACCGAGTTTAATCAAAATCGTTAAAGCCGTTTTTTAGTAAATAAAAAAAATATACGTGCAAATGGGAAAACATTTATTAAGTAAAGTTCCCTCTCCAATCAATCATTTTGATGATTTTTTTACTGTCACATCGGTGGCATATACATACACAAATTACCGAGTTTAATCAAAATCGTTAGAGCCATTTTTGAGAAAATCGAGAAAAAAGCACAAAAAAGACAAAATTCTTAAGTAATGTACCCCCTCTGTTTGACAAAGCCGTTTTTTAGTAAATAAAAAAAAAAAACACGTGCAAATGGGAAAACATTTATTATGTAAAGTTTTCCCTCCAATTCATCAATTTTTAAGAATGTTTACTGTCACATCGCAGGCAAATACATAAACCAAATATGAAGTTTGATTAAAACCGTTAAAGCCGTTTTTTAGTAAATAAAAAATAACATGTGTAAATGGGAAAACATTTATTAAGTAAAGTTCCCCCTCCAATTCATCAATTTTTAAGAATTTTTACTGTCACATCGCAGGCAAATACATAAACCAAATATGAAGTTTGATTAAAACCGTTAAAGCCGTTTTTTAGTAAATAAAAAATAACATGTGTAAATGGGAAAACATTTATTAATTGAAGTTCCCCCTCCAATTCATATGAGGAGGATCCATCATCAATTTTTAAGAATTTTTACTGTCACATCGCAGGCAAATACATAAACCAAATATGAAGTTTGATTAAAACCGTTAAAGCCGTTTTTTAGTAAATAAAAAATAACACGTGGAAAGGTGACAACATTTATTATGTAAAGTGCCCCCTCCGATTTATCAATTTTTATGAAATTTTGACTTTCACATCGCAGGCATATGCATACACCAAATATGAAGTTTAATCAAAACCGTTAAAGCTGTTTTTTAGTAAATAAAAAAAAAAAAAAAAACACGGGCAAATGGGAAAACCTTTATTAAGTTAAATGCTCCCTCTAATTGATCAATTTTAATGAAATTTTGACTGTCATATCGTGGGCATATACAT
This sequence comes from Aelia acuminata, assembly GCA_911387785.2. NCBI lineage: Eukaryota > Metazoa > Arthropoda > Insecta > Hemiptera > Pentatomidae > Aelia > Aelia acuminata. The sequence goes on along the minus strand of OU426980.1, from coordinate 90,095,085 downwards.
ACCTCAGTACTGAGTTTATTCAAATTCGTTAAAGCCGTTTTTTAGTAAATACAAAATAACACGTGGAAAGGTGACAACATTTATTATGTAAAGTGCCCCCTCCGATTTATCAATTTTTATGAAATTTTAAATTTCACATCGCAGGCATATGCATACACCAAATATGAAGTTTAATCAAAACCGTTAAAGCTGTTTTTTAGTAAATAAAAAAAAAAAAAAAAAAACACGGGCAAATGGGAAAACCTTTAACTGTCATATCGTGGGCATATACATACCTCAGTACTGAGTTTATTCAAATTCGTTAAAGCCGTTTTTTAGTAAATACAAAATAACATGTGCAAATGGGAAAACATTTATTAAGTAAAGCTCCCCCTCCTATTTATCAATTTTGATGAAAATTTTTACCGTCACATCGCAGGCGTATACATACATCAAATATGATGTTTAATCAAAATCGTTAGAGCCGTTTTTTAGTAAATAAAAATAAAACACGTGCAAATGTGGCAACATTTAATAAGTCAAGTTCCACCTCCAATTGATCTATTTTGATGAAATTTTTACTGTCAATTAGCAGGCCTATACATACATCAAATATAAAGTTTGATCAAAATCGTTAAAGCCGTTTTATTAAATAAAAAAAATATACGTGCAAATGGGAAAAAATTTATTAAGTAAAGTTTCCTCTCCAATCAATCATTTTGATGAAATTTTTACTGTCACATCGCAGGCAAATACATACTAAAAATATGAAGTTTGATCAAAATCGTTAAAGCGGTTTATTGGTAAATAAAAAAAAACACGTGCAAATGTGACATCATTTATTAAGTCGATTGCCCCCTTCAATACATCAATTTCGATAAATTTTCACTGTCACATCGCAGGCATACCTCAGTACTGAGTTTATTCAAATTCGTTAAAGCCTTTTTTTAGTAAATACAAAATAACATGTGCAAATGGGAAAACATTTATTAAGTAAAGCTCTCCCTCCAATCGATCATTTTGATGAAATTTTTACTGTCACATCGGTGGCATATACATACACAAATTACCGAGTTTAATCAAAATCGTTAGAGCCATTTTTGAGAAAATCGAGAAAAAAGTACAAAATAGACAAAATTCTTAAGTAATGTACCCCCTCTGTTTGACAAATTTTAATGAAATTTTTGTTTTCACATCGCGGGCATATACATACACCAAATATGAAGTTTGAACAAAATAGTTAGAACCGTTTTTAAGTAAATTAAAAAAAAAAAACACGTGGAAAGGTGACAACATTTATTATGTAAAGTGCCCCCTCCGATTTATCAATTTTTATGAAATTTTGACTTTCACATCGCAGGCATATGCATACACCAAATATAAGGTTTAATCAAAATCGTTAGAGCCGTTTTTTAGTAAATAAAAAAAAACACGTGCAAATGTGACAACATTTAATAAGTCAAGTGCCCCCTCAAATTGATCAATTTTGATGAAATTTTGATTGTCATATCGTAGGAATATACATACACCAAATATGAAGTTTGAACAAAATGGTTAGAGCCGTTTTTTAATAAATAAAAAAAAAAAACACGTGCAAATGGGAAAACATTTATTAAGTCAAGTGCCCCCTCCAATTCATCAATTTTGATGAAATTGTAACTATCACATCGCAGGCCTATACATACATCAAATATAAAGTTTGATCAAAATCGTTAAAGCCGTTTTTTAGTAAATAAAAAAAATATACGTGCAAATGGGAAAACATTTATTAAGTAAAGTTCCGTCTCCAATCAATCATTTTGATGAAATTTTTACTGTCACATCGCAGGCATATACATACACCAATTACCAAGTTTAATCAAAATCGTCAGAGCCGTTTTTAAGAAAATCGAGAAAAACGTAAAAAATAGACAAAATTCTTTAAATAAAGTACCCCCTCCGTTTAAACCAATTTTTATGAAATTTTGACTGTCATATCGTGGGCATATACGTACACTCAATATCGAGTTTATTGAAATTGGTTAAAGCCGTTTTTTAGTGAATAAAAAAAAAAAATAACACGTGCAAATAGGAAAACCTTTATTAAGTAAAGCTCCCCCTCCAATTCATCAATTTTGATGAAATTTTTACCGCCACATCGCAGGCATATACATACATCAAATATGATGTTAATCAAAATCGTTAGAGCCGTTTTTTAGTAAATAAAATAAAAACAAGTGCAAATGGGAAAACATTTATTAAGTAAAGTGCCCCCTATAATTGATCAATTTTAATGAAATTTTGACTGTCATATCGTGGGCATATACATACCTCAGTACTGAGTTTATTCAAATTCGTTAAAGCCGTTTTTTAGTAAATACAAAATAACATGTGCAAATGGGAAAACATTTATTAAGTAAAGCTCCCCCTCCAATTCATCAATTTTGATGAAAATTTTTACCGTCACATCGCAGGCATATACATACATCAAATATGATGTTTAATCAAAATCGTTAGAGCCGTTTTTTAGTAAATAAAAAAAAAACACGTGCAAATGTGACAACATTTAATAAATCAAGTGCCCCCTCAAATTGATAAATTTTGATTGTCATAACGTTGGCATATACATACACTCAATACCGAGTTTAATCAAAATTGTTAAAGCCGTTTTTTAGTAAATAAAAAAAACCACGTCCAAATGTGACAACATTTATTACGTCAAGTGCCCCCTCCAATTGATCAATTTTGATGAAATTGTAACTATCACATCGCAGGCATATACATACACCAAATATGATGTTTGATCAATATCGTTAAAGCCGTTTTTTAGTAAATAAAAAAAAACACTTGCAAATGGGAAAACATTTATTAAGTAAAGTTCCCCCTCCAAAACATCAATTTTGATAAAATTGTAACTATCACATCGCAGGCATATACATACACCAAATATGATGTTTGATAAAAATCGTTAAAGCCGTTTTTTAGTAAATAAAAAAAATCACTTGCAAATGGGAAAACATTTATTAAGTAAAGTTCCCTCTCCAAAACATCAATTTTGATGAAAGTTTGAATGTCATATCGTGGGCAAATACACAAACCAATTACCGAGTTTAATCAAAATCGTTAAAGCTGTTTTTTAGTAAATAAAAAAAAAAAAAAAAAACACGTGCAAATGGGAAAACATTTATTAAGTAAAGTGCCCCCTCTAATTGATCAATTTTAATGAAATTTTGACTGTCATATCGTGGGCATATACATACCTCAGTACTGAGTTTATTCAAATTCGTTAAAGCCGTTTTTAGTAAATACAAAATAACATGTGCAAATGGGAAAACATTTATTAAGTAAAGCTCCCCCTCCTATTTATCAATTTTGATGAAAATTTTTACCGTCACATCGCAGGCGTATACATACATCAAATATGATGTTTAATCAAAATCGTTAGAGCCGTTTTTTAGTAAGTAAAAATAAAACACGTGCAAATGTGACAACATTTAATAAGTCAAGTGCCCCCTCAAATTGATAAATTTTGATTGTCATAACGTTGGCATATACATACACTCAATACCGAGTTTAATCAAAATTGTTAAAGCCGTTTTTTAGTAAATAAAAAAAATACACGTGCAAATGGGAAAACATTTATTAAGTAAAGTTCCACCTCCAATTAATCAATTTTGATGAAATTTTTACTGTCAAATAGCAGGCTTATACATACATCAAATATAAAGTTTGATCAAAATCGTTAAAGCCGTTTTTTAGTAAATAAAAAAAATATACGTTCAAATGGGAAAAAATTTATTAAGTAAAGTTCCTTCTCCAATCAATCATTTTGATGAAATTTTTACTGTCACATCGCAGGCAAAAACATACTAAAAATATGAAGTTTGATCAAAATCGTTAAAGCGGTTTATTGGTAAATAAAAAAAAACACGTGCAAATGTGACATCATTTATTAAGTAAAGTTCCCTCTCCAATTGATCACTTTTGATGAAATTTTTACTGAAACATCGCAAGCATATACATACACCAAATATAAAGTTTGATCAAAATGGTTAAAGCTGTTTTTGAATAAATAAAAAAAAGACACATGTAAAGGTGACAAAATTTGTTAAGTCGATTGCCCCCTTCAATACATCAATTTCGATAAATTTTCACTGTCCATCGCAGGCATACCTCAGTACTGAGTTTATTCAAATTCGTTAAAGCCTTTTTTTAGTAAATACAAAATAACATGTGCAAATGGGAAAACATTTATTAAGTAAAGCTCTCCCTCCAATCGATCATTTTGATGAAATTTTTACTGTCACATCGGTGGCATATACATACACAAATTACCGAGTTTAATCAAAATCGTTAGAGTCATTTTTGAGAAAATCGAGAAGAAAGTACAACATAGACAAAATTCTTAAGTAATGTACCCCCTCTGTTTGACAAATTTTAATGAAATTTTTGTTTTCACATCGCGGGCATATACATACACCAAATATGAAGTTTGAACAAAATAGTTAGAGCCGTTTTTGAGTAAATTAAAAAAAAAAACACGTGGAAAGGTGACAACATTTATTATGTAAAGTGCCCCCTCCGATTTATCAATTTTTATGAAATTTTGACTTTCACATCGCAGGCATATGCATACACCAAATATGAAGTTTAATCAAAATCGTTAGAGCCGTTTTTGAGTAAAAAAAAAAAAAAAAAAAACACGTGCAAATGGGAAAACATTTATTAAGTCAAGTGCCCCCTCCAATTCATCAATTTTGATGAAATTATAACTATCACATCGCAGACATATACATACACCAAATATAATGTTTGATCAAAATCGTTAAAGCCGTTTTTTAGTAAATAAAAAAAATATACGTGCAAATGGGAAAACATTTATTAAGCAAAGTTCCCTCTCCAATCAATCATTTTGATGAAATTTTTACTGTCACATCGAAGGCATATACATACATCAAATATGAAATTTGATCAAAATCGTTAAAGCTGTTTTTTAGTAAATAAAAAAAAACACTTGAAAATTGGAAAACATTTATTAACTAAAGTTCCCCCTCCAATTTATCAATTTTGATGATTTTTTTACTGTTACATCGCCGGCATATATATACACCAAATATGAAGTTTGCTCAAAATCGTTAAAGCGGTTTTTTAGTAAATAAAAAAAAAAACACATTCAAATGTGACAACATTTATTAAGTCAAGTGCCCCCTAAAATTGATCAATTTTGATGAAATTTTGATGACAAATCGTGGTCATATACATACACTCAATACCGAGTTTAATCAAAATCGTTAAAGCCGTTTTTTAGTGAATAAAAAAAAAAAATAACACGTGCAAATAGGAAAACCTTTATTAAGTAAAGTTCCACCTCCAATTGATCAATTTTGATGAAATTTTTACTGTCAAATAGCAGGCATATAAATACATCAAATATAAAGTTTGATCAAAATCGTTAAAGCCGTTTTTTAGTAAATAAAAAAAATATACGTGCAAATGGGAAAAAATTTATTAAGTAAAGTTCCCTCTCCAATCAATCATTTTGATGAAATTTTTACTGTCACATCGCAGGCAAATACATACTAAAAATATGAAGTTTGATCAAAATCGTTAAAGCGCTTTATTGGTAAATAAAAAAAAACACGTGCAAATGTGACATCATTTATTAAGTAAAGTTCCCACTCCAATTGATCACTTTTGATGAAATTTTTACTGTCACATCGCAAGCATATACATACACCAAATATGAAGTTTGATCAAAATGGTTAAAGCTGTTTTTGAGTAAATAAAAAAAAGACACATGTAAAGGTGACAAAATTTATTAAGTCGATTGCCCCCTTCAATACATCAATTTCGATAAATTTTCACTGTCACGTCGCAGGCATACCTCAGTACTGAGTTTATTCAAATTCGTTAAAGCCTTTTTTTAGTAAATACAAAATAACATGTGCAAATGGGAAAACATTTATTAAGTAAAGCTCTCCCTCAAATTGATCAATTTTGATGAAATTTTGATTGTCATATCGTAGGCATATACATACACCAAATATGAAGTTTGAACAAAATGGTTAGAGCCGTTTTTGAGTAAATAAAAAAAAAAAAAAACGTGCAAATGGGAAAACATTTATTAAGTCAAGTGCCCCCTCCAATTCATCAATTTTGATGAAATTATAACTATCACATCGCAGGCATATACATACATCAAATATGAAATTTGATCAAAATCGTTAAAGCTGTTTTTTAGTAAATAAAAAAAAACACTTGAAAATTGGAAAATATTTATTAACTAAAGTTCCCCCTCTAATTTATCAATTTTGATGACTTTTTTACTGTCACATCGCCGGCATATATATACACCAAATATGAAGTTTGATCAAAATCGTTAAAGCGGTTTTTTAGTAAATAAAAAAAAAACACATTCAAATGTGACAACATTTATAGGGCATATACATAAACCAATTACCGAGTTTAATCAAAATCGATAATGCTGTTTGTTAGTAAATAAAAAAATAAAAAAAAAACACGTGCAAATGAGAAAACATTTATTAAGTAAAGTGCCCCTCTAATTGATCAATTTTAACGAAATTTTGACTGTCATATCGTGGGAATATACATACCTCAGTACTGAGTTTATTCAAATTCGTTAAAGACGTTTTTTAGTAAATACAAAATAATATGTGCAAATGGGAAAACATTTATTAAGTAAAGTTCCCCCTCCAATTTATCAATTTTGATGATTTTTTTACTGTCACATCGCCGGCATATATATACACCAAATATGAAGTTTGCTCAAAATCGTTAAAGCGGTTTTTTAGTAAATAAAAAAAAAAACACATTCAAATGTGACAACATTTATTAAGTCAAGTGCCCCCTAAAATTGATCAATTTTGATGAAATTTTGATGTCAAATCGTGGGCATATACATACACTCAATACCGAGTTTAATCAAAATCGTTAAAGCCGTTTTTTAGTAAATAAAAAAAAAAACACGTGCAAATGGGAAAACATTTATTATGTAAAGTTTCCCCTCCAATTCATCAATTTTTAAGAATGTTTACTGTCTCATCGCAGGCAAATACATAAACCAAATATGAAGTTTGATTAAAATATGTTAAATAATGTTTTTTCGTGACATTAATTGTTTTCCTATTATTCGCAAAAATATTCTAGATTTTCGAGTTAAAATTCGCATTGGAATTAGTTTTTAAGCAACAGATCTTTTATTTCAAATAATACACAAAAATGGTAGAAATAAAAGTTGTAGGACATGTCTTGCTGTTTTAAAATATGTAACTAAAATTAAATATATTTTGGGGGCGGGGAACCCTCGCAGATTTGCTATGTTGCGTGGTCGGTAGAAGCGGCCTGGCTCGCTCTTTATTATTTCTGCAGGCGAAGATTCATTTGGGCATTTTATCCTTTAGAAAAAATGATTTAGAAAGGTAAGTGCAGTGTAAAAAAAAATATTTCAATTAATTTTAAATAAATTTTTTTATTTAATATTTTTTTATTAAAAATTGATTTTTTTCTAAACATTTTATAAGTCCCTCATATCATGAAGGGTGGTCTAAGTCGCATCATGTGGTGGTAGTTTGGGATGTGACTTAGATACAAAAGCCTATTTTCCAACCTTGGCAGCCCCCTCGATCACTTTTGAATTTCTCAAAACCTGCAAAATGTTTGCACTTTTTTAGGTTTTTCGCCGTTTTGACCAGAAAGAACCAAAACCTATTCTCAGTATTTTTAAGCTAGATTTAATCACCTACTATATGAGCCCAAAGTAGCAGAGTTCCTGAGATAAAGATTTTCCAAATTGGGCCAATTTTCCAAACTTGTAATTTTTATGCTTATTTTCGTGTTTGATGATATGGAATCGTCTTTCTCAAAACCCCTCTTATACGATTCAGTGAAGTAAACATTTATCGAATTAAATAAATAAACATAAACAAAATAAACATTTTGGAGAGGAGCGGTGAATTAGGGGGGAAGGTTTGGTGAGGGGGAGGTCACTGTACACAACCAGTCGAATGCTTAGGAAAACATCTTCCAATTATTTGGATTTTTGTTGTTTCTCGTAAACTGTTTTCTTTTTATTCGTATTTGTATGGTATATACCTTCAACTTAAAGGTAAGGCACAAACCAACTTTTGTGAATTAAGTGGACTGTATTTGAAGGTTAGAGATGTTAAAAATGAAATGGAGTTAACAGATTACATAGATTTATTGAGAAAAAAAAGAACAAAAAGGACCCTACAAAATGTTGTTTGTTAGTAGGTATTTTAATTTTAAATGAGATGGCCATGCTGACTCACTAATTAGTTTTCCAATATGCCCTATCTTCTCCATATTGTCTCTGTAGTTCTTCAAGATCTCTCTCTGCTCTTCATCGCCTCCAGCCGGGGAACCGGCTCCTCTTTTTATTCACTCATGTCTTGAGTAATTTTGATTGAAAAGAAAAAAAGAAATGGATGGGCCAGGCCTGGTCTCTTTCAGGAATCTATCTCACCAAGTTCCTTCTCAGCCTCTGCCCCCAGCAGAGTTCGCCGGTGGGGCATTCAAATCTTGGCGGTCCCGCCATGTGATTTGCCCACCCCTGCTTCTGCAATTGGTATGAACTTTCGGGAAGCCGAAACAGTATTACTATTATTGCATCGACTAAACTGTTTTCTTTTTATTTGTGATTGCCGTAAGTGTTTGTTAAATAATTTTTGTATTTCAATTTCAGTCTGCTGGTTGTGAACGATGACCTCCCCCTACCTCTAAACCTCTCTCCCCCCCTCTCCTCCATCCCACTTCAAAATGTTATTTTAATAATCAATTTCTCCTAGCACCTAGCTACTTAGATAAGTAGTTATATATATATTTTGCTATCATATCTTCTTATAATTCACAAAAAGAAGTCGTATCAGAAAGTTCGCGCAATGGATATTTTAACGTTTCAATTAGTTTCTCTACTCAAGAATAAGTTACAATTAAATTTATAATCTCGTTTAACGCAGAACTTATATTTTCACAACCTTTGTATGGAGCATTTTTCATCTGGCGTATCCGTTTTCAAGTTGCTGGCGTTGGAACATAAACCAAATTCATATTTCTCTAAAAAAGTAAAAAAATTTCCGAATTTCGGAAATGGGTTTCGGCGCAACGACTTTTTTATTTGAAGTTGCTCATTGTATGTGAAACGTATGGTGTATTATACTGAAAGCAATACAATTTGCTTTGCGTTGAATTGTTTTCGAATTATATGCAAAAAAATGAAAAATGACCAAAGAGTTTCCACAAAAATAGTAAAAATTACCGATATTTGATGTTCGATTTTGGCTAAACCGCTCAACCTATTTTAATTTCAAATATATCATTTTATTTTTAACAGTAATCTCTTTTATTGTAAGTAAAATACAAAACAGTGTGATCCGTAGTTTGTGATAAACCGGAAAGATTCCAAAAATATCGCGAATTTTACGCCACTATGCCCAAAAAATACTTTCACATTTTAATGAGTTTCTCTACATAGTTTACAATTATGGGCTCTTTATACACATAACTTAATGTTTTACAAGTTTTATATGGAACATTTTTCATTTGGAGTATCCCTCTTTGAGTTGCAGTCTTTGTAGCATGAGCTTAATGCAGAAAAGTTAAAAATTTCGGTAATTGTTATGGCGAAATGACTTAAACGATTCCAATTTTATGCAACTCGTTTGACGCGACAATTTATAATTTTACCTTTTTTAGGGTTTTCATAGTTTTATAGATACACCTCCTTTTGTGACCTCCCACCTTTAAACCTTACTCCAAAATATTAAATTGGATAAATGTTTACTTCAATGACTCACATCAGACAAGTAATTGATGATATATGATTAAAGATGAAAATAAGCATAAAAATTTCAAGATTGCGAAATTGGCCCAATTTAAAAAATCTGTATGTCAGGAACTGTGTAGTCTACTCAGCTGGTATTGGTCTGTTATAGTAGGTAATTCAATATTTTAAATTGAAAATATTGAGAATAGGTTTGCTTATTCCTAGTCAAAACGGCTAAAAGTGCTAGCAAGACTAGAAAAAAGTGCTAACATTTTGCAGATTTTGGGAAATTTAAAAGTGATCGAGGAGGCTGGCAAGGTCGGAAACTTGGCTTTTGCATATCAGTTAAATCCCATCCAAGAAAAAATGAAACCTACTACGACCAATTGATGTAACTTAGACCCGTCCCCCTTCATGATACAGTTACTGGACTAATAAAAACGTTATAAGAAAATCAATTTTTATTATAAAATTTTTAAATGAAAACATTTTTTCCTTAAAATTAATTGAAATATTTTTTTTTACACTACACATACCTTTCATAATCATTTTTCCCGAAAGAATACTTCGCCAGAAGAAATAATAAAGAAAGAGCGAGCGAGGCCGCTTCTACCGACCTGGTAGAAATGGAAATCAAGGCTAGATTAAAGGCGGGAAATACAAGCTACTTTTCGGTAGCAAAATTACTAAGCTCACAAAGCATTCTTTCCCGAAACTTAAAAAATCAGATTATTATTATTATTACTATTATTCTCCCAATAGCCCAGGCAATGAAGGTTTTGTGTCGGGAATAATTAGAGACAAGCTGAACTTTTGCCAGTTGTTAGTACTTACTAAAAACAGTATTTTGTCAGAAGTCCCCGCTCCTCCCATTTTCGCTAACTTGGGGACCCCCCCCCCATTTTATGTATCATTTTATTCCTCTTTATCTATTCTTTAAAATATGTTAAATAATGTTTTTTCGTGACATTAATTGTTTTCCTATTATTCGCAAAAATATTCTAGATTTTCGAGTTAAAATTCGCATTGGAATTAGTTTTTAAGCAACAGATCTTTTATTTCAAATAATACACAAAAATGGTAGAAATAAAAGTTGTAGGACATGTCTTGCTGTTTTAAAATATGTAACTAAAATTAAATATATTTTGGGGGCGGGGAACCCTCGCAGATTTGCTATGTTGCGTGGTCGGTAGAAGCGGCCTGGCTCGCTCTTTATTATTTCTGCAGGCGAAGATTCATTTGGGCATTTTATCCTTTAGAAAAAATGATTTAGAAAGGTAAGTGCAGTGTAAAAAAAAATATTTCAATTAATTTTAAATAAATTTTTTTATTTAATATTTTTTTATTAAAAATTGATTTTTTTCTAAACATTTTATAAGTCCCTCATATCATGAAGGGTGGTCTAAGTCGCATCATGTGGTGGTAGTTTGGGATGTGACTTAGATACAAAAGCCTATTTTCCAACCTTGGCAGCCCCCTCGATCACTTTTGAATTTCTCAAAACCTGCAAAATGTTTGCACTTTTTTAGGTTTTTCGCCGTTTTGACCAGAAAGAACCAAAACCTATTCTCAGTATTTTTAAGCTAGATTTAATCACCTACTATATGAGCCCAAAGTAGCAGAGTTCCTGAGATAAAGATTTTCCAAATTGGGCCAATTTTCCAAACTTGTAATTTTTATGCTTATTTTCGTGTTTGATGATATGGAATCGTCTTTCTCAAAACCCCTCTTATACGATTCAGTGAAGTAAACATTTATCGAATTAAATAAATAAACATAAACAAAATAAACATTTTGGAGAGGAGCGGTGAATTAGGGGGGAAGGTTTGGTGAGGGGGAGGTCACTGTACACAACCAGTCGAATGCTTAGGAAAACATCTTCCAATTATTTGGATTTTTGTTGTTTCTCGTAAACTGTTTTCTTTTTATTCGTATTTGTATGGTATATACCTTCAACTTAAAGGTAAGGCACAAACCAACTTTTGTGAATTAAGTGGACTGTATTTGAAGGTTAGAGATGTTAAAAATGAAATGGAGTTAACAGATTACATAGATTTATTGAGAAAAAAAAGAACAAAAAGGACCCTACAAAATGTTGTTTGTTAGTAGGTATTTTAATTTTAAATGAGATGGCCATGCTGACTCACTAATTAGTTTTCCAATATGCCCTATCTTCTCCATATTGTCTCTGTAGTTCTTCAAGATCTCTCTCTGCTCTTCATCGCCTCCAGCCGGGGAACCGGCTCCTCTTTTTATTCACTCATGTCTTGAGTAATTTTGATTGAAAAGAAAAAAAGAAATGGATGGGCCAGGCCTGGTCTCTTTCAGGAATCTATCTCACCAAGTTCCTTCTCAGCCTCTGCCCCCAGCAGAGTTCGCCGGTGGGGCATTCAAATCTTGGCGGTCCCGCCATGTGATTTGCCCACCCCTGCTTCTGCAATTGGTATGAACTTTCGGGAAGCCGAAACAGTATTACTATTATTGCATCGACTAAACTGTTTTCTTTTTATTTGTGATTGCCGTAAGTGTTTGTTAAATAATTTTTGTATTTCAATTTCAGTCTGCTGGTTGTGAACGATGACCTCCCCCTACCTCTAAACCTCTCTCCCCCCCTCTCCTCCATCCCACTTCAAAATGTTATTTTAATAATCAATTTCTCCTAGCACCTAGCTACTTAGATAAGTAGTTATATATATATTTTGCTATCATATCTTCTTATAATTCACAAAAAGAAGTCGTATCAGAAAGTTCGCGCAATGGATATTTTAACGTTTCAATTAGTTTCTCTACTCAAGAATAAGTTACAATTAAATTTATAATCTCGTTTAACGCAGAACTTATATTTTCACAACCTTTGTATGGAGCATTTTTCATCTGGCGTATCCGTTTTCAAGTTGCTGGCGTTGGAACATAAACCAAATTCATATTTCTCTAAAAAAGTAAAAAAATTTCCGAATTTCGGAAATGGGTTTCGGCGCAACGACTTTTTTATTTGAAGTTGCTCATTGTATGTGAAACGTATGGTGTATTATACTGAAAGCAATACAATTTGCTTTGCGTTGAATTGTTTTCGAATTATATGCAAAAAAATGAAAAATGACCAAAGAGTTTCCACAAAAATAGTAAAAATTACCGATATTTGATGTTCGATTTTGGCTAAACCGCTCAACCTATTTTAATTTCAAATATATCATTTTATTTTTAACAGTAATCTCTTTTATTGTAAGTAAAATACAAAACAGTGTGATCCGTAGTTTGTGATAAACCGGAAAGATTCCAAAAATATCGCGAATTTTACGCCACTATGCCCAAAAAATACTTTCACATTTTAATGAGTTTCTCTACATAGTTTACAATTATGGGCTCTTTATACACATAACTTAATGTTTTACAAGTTTTATATGGAACATTTTTCATTTGGAGTATCCCTCTTTGAGTTGCAGTCTTTGTAGCATGAGCTTAATGCAGAAAAGTTAAAAATTTCGGTAATTGTTATGGCGAAATGACTTAAACGATTCCAATTTTATGCAACTCGTTTGACGCGACAATTTATAATTTTACCTTTTTTAGGGTTTTCATAGTTTTATAGATACACCTCCTTTTGTGACCTCCCACCTTTAAACCTTACTCCAAAATATTAAATTGGATAAATGTTTACTTCAATGACTCACATCAGACAAGTAATTGATGATATATGATTAAAGATGAAAATAAGCATAAAAATTTCAAGATTGCGAAATTGGCCCAATTTAAAAAATCTGTATGTCAGGAACTGTGTAGTCTACTCAGCTGGTATTGGTCTGTTATAGTAGGTAATTCAATATTTTAAATTGAAAATATTGAGAATAGGTTTGCTTATTCCTAGTCAAAACGGCTAAAAGTGCTAGCAAGACTAGAAAAAAGTGCTAACATTTTGCAGATTTTGGGAAATTTAAAAGTGATCGAGGAGGCTGGCAAGGTCGGAAACTTGGCTTTTGCATATCAGTTAAATCCCATCCAAGAAAAAATGAAACCTACTACGACCAATTGATGTAACTTAGACCCGTCCCCCTTCATGATACAGTTACTGGACTAATAAAAACGTTATAAGAAAATCAATTTTTATTATAAAATTTTTAAATGAAAACATTTTTTCCTTAAAATTAATTGAAATATTTTTTTTTACACTACACATACCTTTCATAATCATTTTTCCCGAAAGAATACTTCGCCAGAAGAAATAATAAAGAAAGAGCGAGCGAGGCCGCTTCTACCGACCTGGTAGAAATGGAAATCAAGGCTAGATTAAAGGCGGGAAATACAAGCTACTTTTCGGTAGCAAAATTACTAAGCTCACAAAGCATTCTTTCCCGAAACTTAAAAAATCAGATTATTATTATTATTACTATTATTCTCCCAATAGCCCAGGCAATGAAGGTTTTGTGTCGGGAATAATTAGAGACAAGCTGAACTTTTGCCAGTTGTTAGTACTTACTAAAAACAGTATTTTGTCAGAAGTCCCCGCTCCTCCCATTTTCGCTAACTTGGGGACCCCCCCCCCATTTTATGTATCATTTTATTCCTCTTTATCTATTCTTTAAAATATGTTAAATAATGTTTTTTCGTGACATTAATTGTTTTCCTATTATTCGCAAAAATATTCTAGATTTTCGAGTTAAAATTCGCATTGGAATTAGTTTTTAAGCAACAGATCTTTTATTTCAAATAATACACAAAAATGGTAGAAATAAAAGTTGTAGGACATGTCTTGCTGTTTTAAAATATGTAACTAAAATTAAATATATTTTGGGGGCGGGGAACCCTCGCAGATTTGCTATGTTGCGTGGTCGGTAGAAGCGGCCTGGCTCGCTCTTTATTATTTCTGCAGGCGAAGATTCATTTGGGCATTTTATCCTTTAGAAAAAATGATTTAGAAAGGTAAGTGCAGTGTAAAAAAAAATATTTCAATTAATTTTAAATAAATTTTTTTATTTAATATTTTTTTATTAAAAATTGATTTTTTTCTAAACATTTTATAAGTCCCTCATATCATGAAGGGTGGTCTAAGTCGCATCATGTGGTGGTAGTTTGGGATGTGACTTAGATACAAAAGCCTATTTTCCAACCTTGGCAGCCCCCTCGATCACTTTTGAATTTCTCAAAACCTGCAAAATGTTTGCACTTTTTTAGGTTTTTCGCCGTTTTGACCAGAAAGAACCAAAACCTATTCTCAGTATTTTTAAGCTAGATTTAATCACCTACTATATGAGCCCAAAGTAGCAGAGTTCCTGAGATAAAGATTTTCCAAATTGGGCCAATTTTCCAAACTTGTAATTTTTATGCTTATTTTCGTGTTTGATGATATGGAATCGTCTTTCTCAAAACCCCTCTTATACGATTCAGTGAAGTAAACATTTATCGAATTAAATAAATAAACATAAACAAAATAAACATTTTGGAGAGGAGCGGTGAATTAGGGGGGAAGGTTTGGTGAGGGGGAGGTCACTGTACACAACCAGTCGAATGCTTAGGAAAACATCTTCCAATTATTTGGATTTTTGTTGTTTCTCGTAAACTGTTTTCTTTTTATTCGTATTTGTATGGTATATACCTTCAACTTAAAGGTAAGGCACAAACCAACTTTTGTGAATTAAGTGGACTGTATTTGAAGGTTAGAGATGTTAAAAATGAAATGGAGTTAACAGATTACATAGATTTATTGAGAAAAAAAAGAACAAAAAGGACCCTACAAAATGTTGTTTGTTAGTAGGTATTTTAATTTTAAATGAGATGGCCATGCTGACTCACTAATTAGTTTTCCAATATGCCCTATCTTCTCCATATTGTCTCTGTAGTTCTTCAAGATCTCTCTCTGCTCTTCATCGCCTCCAGCCGGGGAACCGGCTCCTCTTTTTATTCACTCATGTCTTGAGTAATTTTGATTGAAAAGAAAAAAAGAAATGGATGGGCCAGGCCTGGTCTCTTTCAGGAATCTATCTCACCAAGTTCCTTCTCAGCCTCTGCCCCCAGCAGAGTTCGCCGGTGGGGCATTCAAATCTTGGCGGTCCCGCCATGTGATTTGCCCACCCCTGCTTCTGCAATTGGTATGAACTTTCGGGAAGCCGAAACAGTATTACTATTATTGCATCGACTAAACTGTTTTCTTTTTATTTGTGATTGCCGTAAGTGTTTGTTAAATAATTTTTGTATTTCAATTTCAGTCTGCTGGTTGTGAACGATGACCTCCCCCTACCTCTAAACCTCTCTCCCCCCCTCTCCTCCATCCCACTTCAAAATGTTATTTTAATAATCAATTTCTCCTAGCACCTAGCTACTTAGATAAGTAGTTATATATATATTTTGCTATCATATCTTCTTATAATTCACAAAAAGAAGTCGTATCAGAAAGTTCGCGCAATGGATATTTTAACGTTTCAATTAGTTTCTCTACTCAAGAATAAGTTACAATTAAATTTATAATCTCGTTTAACGCAGAACTTATATTTTCACAACCTTTGTATGGAGCATTTTTCATCTGGCGTATCCGTTTTCAAGTTGCTGGCGTTGGAACATAAACCAAATTCATATTTCTCTAAAAAAGTAAAAAAATTTCCGAATTTCGGAAATGGGTTTCGGCGCAACGACTTTTTTATTTGAAGTTGCTCATTGTATGTGAAACGTATGGTGTATTATACTGAAAGCAATACAATTTGCTTTGCGTTGAATTGTTTTCGAATTATATGCAAAAAAATGAAAAATGACCAAAGAGTTTCCACAAAAATAGTAAAAATTACCGATATTTGATGTTCGATTTTGGCTAAACCGCTCAACCTATTTTAATTTCAAATATATCATTTTATTTTTAACAGTAATCTCTTTTATTGTAAGTAAAATACAAAACAGTGTGATCCGTAGTTTGTGATAAACCGGAAAGATTCCAAAAATATCGCGAATTTTACGCCACTATGCCCAAAAAATACTTTCACATTTTAATGAGTTTCTCTACATAGTTTACAATTATGGGCTCTTTATACACATAACTTAATGTTTTACAAGTTTTATATGGAACATTTTTCATTTGGAGTATCCCTCTTTGAGTTGCAGTCTTTGTAGCATGAGCTTAATGCAGAAAAGTTAAAAATTTCGGTAATTGTTATGGCGAAATGACTTAAACGATTCCAATTTTATGCAACTCGTTTGACGCGACAATTTATAATTTTACCTTTTTTAGGGTTTTCATAGTTTTATAGATACACCTCCTTTTGTGACCTCCCACCTTTAAACCTTACTCCAAAATATTAAATTGGATAAATGTTTACTTCAATGACTCACATCAGACAAGTAATTGATGATATATGATTAAAGATGAAAATAAGCATAAAAATTTCAAGATTGCGAAATTGGCCCAACTTAAAAAATCTGTATGTCAGGAACTGTGTAGTCTACTCAGCTGGTATTGGTCTGTTATAGTAGGTAATTCAATATTTTAAATTGAAAATATTGAGAATAGGTTTGCTTATTCCTAGTCAAAACGGCTAAAAGTGCTAGCAAGACTAGAAAAAAGTGCTAATATTTTGCAGATTTTGGGAAATTTAAAAGTGATCGAGGAGGCTGGCAAGGTCGGAAACTTGGCTTTTGCATATCAGTTAAATCCCATCCAAGAAAAAATGAAACCTACTACGACCAATTGATGTAACTTAGACCCGTCCCCCTTCATGATACAGTTACTGGACTAATAAAAACGTTATAAGAAAATCAATTTTTATTATAAAATTTTTAAATGAAAACATTTTTTCCTTAAAATTAATTGAAATATTTTTTTTTACACTACACATACCTTTCATAATCATTTTTCCCGAAAGAATACTTCGCCAGAAGAAATAATAAAGAAAGAGCGAGCGAGGCCGCTTCTACCGACCACGCATGATAGCAAGTGCCGGACGCGCGCTTACTCAGTTCCATCTGTGAGGGTTCCCCACCCACAAAATATAATTTTAGTTACATATTTTAAAACAGCGAAACGGGAGGAGCGGGGTCTTTTGACAAAATACTACTTTTAGAAAGTACTAACAACTGGCAAAAATTCAGCTTGTCTCTAATTATTCCCGATAAATGGTCATTTTAGGCCTTCATTGCCTGGGCTACAGGGATTACGGATTACGGATGCGAAACGTGGTCGCTCACATAGAGGAATGAAAAACGGCTTAGGGTTTTTGAAAATAAAATACTGCTTAGAATATTAGTACCGAAGAGGGATGAGCTAACCGGAGAATTTATACGCTTACACAACGCCGAACTGAGTTAACTGTACTTGGTAAATATAATTGACGTGATAGCTGCGAGACGAATAAAACGGGCGTGTAAAATTGCGTAACTTAGTAGGGAACGAATTCCAAAAATAATAATAGGCGGGGTGCCGAATGGAAAACGTCCGAGGGGTAGACCTAGAAGAAGTGGGAGGATTGCGTTCAGACAGATCTATCAAAATTAGGTTGGACCGCGGTCATTGGTTGAAGGTGTGTAGGAAGCGAGTGATGGTGTCGGCATCGAACTTTCAGGTTCACTAAGCCTTTTATTATTATTATTTTTATTATCTAGCATTTATAGTGCTTTTAACTTTTCTTTTTACAGGATCAGATTCAAGAGGGTCTGTATCTTCTTCGTGATAAGTTAGCCTTGTGTAGAAGAAGAGCATTGACCTCATTTATAACAACTTTAGTTCATTGTAAGGATGTTTGCCAAAATCTATGGAAAAATAATATCTACATGGAGTCGGATTTTTTATGGATTTCACAACTACGGTAAGAAATTTTTACTGAATTCAATATAATGTACATAATTTACAGCACCAGTACCTTTATTTATCGTTAAAAGTCCAGTTCTATTGAGTAATCTACTATTTTCAAAATACTAATCAACCCTTCCTAGGATTAATTGATAACATAATAGTTTATTTTTCTTTCAAATTCTATATCAATTAATTTTTCACAACTAATTCAAGTTAATAATTAGTAAAAAATAGTTTAAATTTATATTTTTCTAACTTAACTTTACTATGGCAAGTCAAAAATTATTCTGAGGGTGTTTCAAAGAACCACGACATATCTGTGTTGGTTCTTTGTTGAATATACCAAGAAACGGTAGAGCAGAAGGTATGCTTTGTACTCAGGCATGCCTACTAAGGATAAATAATTTAACTTCAATTATTCTTCTTTTTTTTAGTTATTATTGGGAAGATGACATTAAAGTTAAAACTTTAAATGCAAAAATTAAGTATGGGTATGAATACTTGGGTAGCCCACAGCGCTTAGTCATAACTGCTTTAACAGAAAGGTGCTATAACATCTTGATCAATGCTTTTCATCTTCAGTATGGAGGAGCATCAGAAGGTCCATCAGGAACTGGAAAAACTGAAACAATAAAGGATCTAGCTAATGCAGTAGGGGTACAGTGTCGAATTTTCAACTGCTCATTGCGTCTTAGTGTTCTAGATATGACTAAGGTGACTTTAAACAATTTATTATTCTAATTTATTAATAGCAGCGTTTTATTATATCAAGATAACATTTTTTTTTTCAAATAAAAGTGGAATGATGATGATATACTTTGTATTGAATTTTTAAAAAATTAGAAAAATGTTAATTTTTTTTTTTTTAAATTTCTGTCAGTTTATTCTTCCTTTTTTTCTGTAGCTCCTGAAAGCTTTTTTTTTTTTTTTTTTAAACGCATATATATTTTTCTAAAATTTAACTGCCCATTATATAACAACAAAGAAGTATATTGATTTACATTTATAACTTTATGATAAGCTATTTTATTAACTTCTTTATGAACAATTCTTTTCATATATCTAATGAATTTTTTCTAGTTTTTAAAAGGTTTAGCTTCATCAGGATCTTGGGCATGTTTTCATCTATTGGATCATAGTCATATGGAGACATTATCAGTTGTTGGTCAACAAATATTATGCATAGTACAGGCTAAAAGGAACAATCTAGCGGTATTTACATTTGCAGAATCAACATTAATACTTAACCCTTCATGCTATGTATGCATTACCATTGATCCTAGTTCAAATAAAAAAAAATCCTTGCCAAGTAATTTGAAGGTAAAATATAAATACTACATTTATTTTTTTTTTGTATTTATCATGTATTTTTATTTCAAGAATAGTAATTCTTTAAATAATGCCCATACACTTAGCACTTAAGTAAAAAAAAAAATATTGCACCTTGCCTTATATAAAATATAAAAATGGCTGAAATATGATGCATTTTACTTATGTAAATAATTATGTCAGTTGCATACAAACACTGGCACTGGGATTCACACTGGCACTGAAATTCATGCTCCTCGCTCATTGGCGGCTGAGATTAATGTTTTTCGATCTAATGGATGGGAGTCATTTCAGTACATTATGCAGTATGGACAATCCAACAATAATAAAATAGACAATACAATCCTACCTAATTCCAAGAGTCATGGAAAGTTTTATGATTGACTAAAGTGTCCGATGCGGCAGTCTTGGGAGTACCAACAAGGTTACACGCTGGCATGAACATGTTAATAAGGCTGAACAGTGATGGAATGGACTGAGAATGATGTATGGAGTATCAATATTGATTTTCAGAATTGAGTGTCTCAAGATTACCATGACCTTGTAGAGAATGATGATTAAAAATCACATATGATTTTAGTCATTATTGAAAATAGTGGAGTTTAATTAAAAAGGCAAAAAAAAGCAAAATTTCGGACTTGAGCTCGGAAAATAAAAAACTGTGGCGAACGCACTGCGACACCTGCAAGTGGGCGAGAACGAACTTATCGTTGTGGTATGTACGAAAGTTCTTTATAACAACCAAAGACAATATATTTATATTTACATTTTTAATTCTTTATTGAGAAATAAATCTTTTTCATTAATCGTTATATTTATATTTTTATTGGGGTACCTTCTGATACATGAGTTAGCTCCATTGTAGCTTAGATCCTATAACCCCGATAAGTGGTGACCCCGACGTGATCAAATAAGAGGTAATGATGCCTGCAGATAGAAACGTAAGCGAAACCCAGCAACAGCTACCTATAGCGGAACATTCCGCGTTTCACTCTGAGATAGCTTCTTTTACGGGAGCTACATCCCGCCTACCTCCATTTTATAAAACAAACCCGAACCTTTGGTTCCTACAAGCAGACGCCGTATTTGCAACTTCACGGGTTACATCGTCCCGAATCAAATTCCAGTCAATCATAGCCAGCCTGGATCTCGAGGTGCTTACACAGGTAGCGGATCTTCTTACATCTCCCTCTGATGACCCGTATAAGCAGCTGCGTGATAGGTTAATTTCGATTTATGGCGAATCCGAAACTCGGCGAATCAAAAAGCTTTTAGAAGAAACCCAGCTCGGAAGTCAGCGGCCATCTCAGCTCTTCCGTCAGATGACCCAGCTGGCTGGTTCGACAATTAGCGCGGATGTCGTCCGAACATTGTGGCTTCGAAATCTACCCCCACGCGTTCAGGAAATTTTGGCTGCGACCAAGCAGGAAGACGTGGATGCCCTTACAAGCGTAGCCGATAAGATCATGGAGGTCGATCGTCCTGAGGTTTACGCTCTTTCATCACAGGTTCCTTCGGTTCCCAAGGCGAGTTCCAGTAACGATGAAATCTTGGAAGAGCTTAGGAAACTTAGGGTAGAGGTAGCAGATCTTAAGAAGAGGTGCAGGTCTACGAGTAGGGATCGCCCCAGCAATTCCCAGCAGCGAGAACGCTCCAAGTCCCCTAATGATGGACTCTGCTTCTTTCATCATAGATTTCGCTCCAAGGCTAGAAACTGTAGACCCCCTTGCAGCTGGAAGTCCCAACCACCACGGGATTTTTAGAAGGGCCGATGAATCAAGCGGCCGTCATCGAAGTCCAACCTCAGCGCCGCCTTTTTATTACTGACAAGAGGTCCGGTCTTTCCTTTCTGGTGGATACCGGTGCCTCTATTTCCATTGTTCCTCGCAATCCTCGTACTCATCGCAAAGCGACCGACTACAGCCTCATCGCCGCAAACAACACCACCATATCAACGTATGGCGAGAAAACGCTTTACCTCGATATTGGTCTTCGTCGCATCTTTCCATGGACCTTTTTGATCGCGGATATCTGCAGGCCTACACTCGGAGCGGATTTTCTTTTTCATCATAGGCTCACCGTCGACGTCGGCAGCAGGCGGCTCATCGATCAGCATACGGGATTGAAAGTAATAGGGAAGATCTCTTCCATCGCTTCACCTTCGATTTCGACCATACCCGATGGTTGCGCTTACGCACACATTCTACGGGACTTTCCTAACATCACACGTCCCTCGCCCATCCGTGGACCACCAAGGCAAGTCGTAGATCACCAAGTAGAGACTAAGGGACACCCTGTGAAGAGCAAAGCCAGGCGATTACCACCGGAGAAATACAAGGCTGTCAAAGAAGAATTCCAGAGAATGATGGATGAAGGAATCTGCCGGCCATCGAAGAGCAGCTGGTCCAGTCCACTTCACGTTGTGACGAAACGGGACGGGAGTTTTAGAATCTGCGGAGATTATCGCAGGCTGAACGAGCTTACTGTTCCGGACAGATACGCGGTTCCGAACCTGATGGACTTTACCAACCATCTCGACGGGAAAACAATCTTTACGACCCTCGATATTACACGCGCGTACCACCACATTCCTATAGCCGAGCAAGATATTGAGAAAACGGCAGTTATCACCCCATTTGGTCTTTTTGAATTCCCCAGGATGACATTTGGCCTAAAGAAAGCTGCCCAGACTTTTCAACGGTTTATAGACAACATGTTGCGAGACCTGCCTTTCGTTTTTGCATATTTAGACGATTTCCTCGTCGCTTCCCAAACAGTTGAAGAACACGAAAAGCATTTACGGGAAATATTCGCACGCCTGGATGAATTCCACTTGTCGCTGAACGTCGGTAAGTGTGTTTTCGGAAAGCGAGAAGTTGACTTCCTTGGTTACAGGGTAGATGCAGACGGGATCCAGCCCCTTCCTTCGAAGGTGCAGACAATCCTAGATTTTCCCCAACCAAAAACCAAATGCGAACTAAGGCGTTTCCTGGGTATGCTTAATTTCTATAGGAAATGTCTACCGCATGCAGCCCATATCCAGGGACCTCTCAATCGGCTTCTTCATAACGCGAAAAAAGGTGATAAAACTCCAATAGAATGGACAGAAGAGACTACAAATTCGTTTGAGGAAAGCAGGCGTAGCCTGTCAGAAGCGGTAAAACTTGCGCATCCCGCATCTAATTGCGAACTTTCTTTAGTCTGCGACGCATCGGACAACGGCATTGGTGCAGTCCTGCAGCAGCATAAGAATGGGTTTTGGCGTCCACTAGGATTTTTCTCCAAAGCTCTCTCACAGACGCAGAAAAACTACGCCACTTACGATAAGGAGCTCCTTGCGATCTACGAAGCAGTGAAGCATTTTCGCCCACTCGTCGAAGGCCTCAATTTCTTCATTGTGACAGACCACAAGCCACTCACACACGCTTTTGTCCAGCATTCAGAGTCGACATCTCCGCGTCGAATACGACACCTTAATTTCATAAGTCAGTTCTCCACTGACATCCGTTACCGACCAGGGAGTGAGAACGTTGTGGCTGATGCCCTTTCGAGAATCGAAGAAGTGGACCTTCCTAATGATCTGGAGGCTCTTGCTGAAGCACAGAAGAATGATCTAACCATCCAGGATCTTAAGAGGAATACCTCGATAGAACTGAAGCTGATGTCAATGCCCGGAACCGAGTCGAAGCTACTTTGCGAGACCTCAACGAAAACAGCTAGACCCTACGTTCCTCCTGAATTTCGGCGCTCCACTTTTAATAGGCTCCACGGTTTAAGCCATCCAGGGATCAAGGCAACAAGGAAACTTATCTCCGAACGTTACTTTTAGCCTGAAATGAACGCAGACATAGGCAACTGGGCTAAGACTTGTATACAGTGTCAAAGGGCTAAGGTTCATCGACATACCACAGCACCACTAGGCACGTTTGCTCCTGCGAACCGTTTCCAGCAGGTCCACTTGGATATTTTAGGACCTTTGCTGCCATCGGAGGGGATGCGATATCTTCTTACCATGGTGGACCGAACGACCCGCTGGCCGGAAGCCGTGCCCATCCCCGATATCACCGCCTCTACTATCGCACAGAATTTTTACTCTTCGTGGATATCACGATTTGGTGCACCACAACGTGTTACCACTGACCAGGGTCGCCAATTTGAAGCGGAGTTGTTCCAGCGACTCAGCATTCGCATGGGGATTCACAGACAGCGAACCACCGCTTACCATCCGCAAAGCAATGGGTGCGTCGAAAGGTGGCATCGTTCGCTAAAAGCTGCCCTAATGGCACATTTGGCGTCAACACGATGGACCCAAGTCCTACCCACCGTTCTCTTAGGTCTACGATCAGCTTTCCGAGAAGACATGGGCGCGAGCGTTGCCGAAGCGGTTTATGGACAACCACTGCGTCTTCCAGGAGACTTCCTGGAAACACGGGATTCACCAGAACCCTGCGTCGCACTACAAGCTCTTAAGGACGATTTGGCGCGCTTGAAGCCCGTAGACCCACGAACAACAGTGAGGAAGACATTCCGGCACAAGGATTTATCCTCCTGCACTCACGTTTTTCTACGCGAAGATGCGGTTCGTAAACCTCTTGTGCCACCTTATTCTGGACCACATAAGGTTATAGAGCGAGATGAAAAGATTTTTACGGTCCTTCTTGGCGACAGGAACGTAAACGTCTCGATAGACAGGGTCAAGCCGGCGTATTTGTTAGAAGATAATAACGACTGCATGCCGCAAACGCCTCCTCAGGAACATTCACCAACACAGGAAGTGGCCAACGAATTCACAGTCCAGCAGCCCATTTCTGGATCGACCAATCCTCCCCAAGCACATGCAAGACGGGTGTGTTTCGGTGACTCCGTCACCCGAGGGGGAGCGATGTAGAGAATGATGATTAAAAATCACATATGATTTTAGTCATTATTGAAAATAGTGGAGTTTAATTAAAAAGGCAAAAAAAAGCAAAATTTCGGACTTGAGCTCGGAAAATAAAAAACTGTGGCGAACGCACTGCGACACCTGCAAGTGGGCGAGAACGAACTTATCGTTGTGGTATGTACGAAAGTTCTTTATAACAACCAAAGACAATATATTTATATTTAAAATTTTAATTCTTTATTGAGAAATAAATCTTTTTCATTAATCGTTATATTTATATTTTTATTGGGGTACCTTCTGATACATGAGTTAGCTCCATTGTAGCTTAGATCCTATAACCCTGATAACCTATTTTATCTTTGGTTGTTCATATAAGTGATTATGGAGAAACCTTATATTGGAAATAATGGTACTAATTTTTCAGTTGAGATCGGAAGCAGATTTCTTTCATTCAGTTCGGGCCTTACTGTGAAGGGCAAGAAGCTGAACTGTGAATTAAGTAAGATACTGAACGGTACCCGAGCCACTGTTCAGAAGTGCTACTGAAATAATTTATTCATGAAGGTAATTAAAACCTTGGTGGAAATACATTGTTTAGACTGACACAAGAAATCTGCTTGGTCTGCGAAACTAGATTGTGATTGAGGTACAAGCTAGGATTACAAGATAGGGAGAGATGGCAAGCCTTGACTCACTATGTGGGTTGTCATGCCTAGGATGCTGATGATCACTATTGAAACATTTCTTAATATGATAGCAATATAACTAGATAAATTATTAAACCCTGGATTGATCCTTACATGGCACTTTACTTTTTTTCTAAATAATATATTTGTTGGATTTGTCTGGGAGGAAATTAAATGGAAAATGTTATAAATTTAACGGTTTGGTACAGTTTCACATAAGCTCTCACAAGTAAGGTCCTACAAGGCCCTTAATATTAGACCACGTAGACAAACATTTTTCAATAGCTGCCTAAATTATTATTTTTTAAGCCCTATTTATGTAAAAAAATGTTTATCCTAATTAAATAAAAATATTGGGATGTCTTTAGCCATTGACTGAATTTATCAGGTCATATTAAGAAGTTTTAAATTTGATTTAAGAAATCCCTTTCTAATTTCTCTATGATTTATTTAATTTTCAGGTTCTTTTTAGAGCAGTAGCCATGATGGTTCCTGATTTTCATTTGATAGTACAAACAATTTTGTATTCCAGTGGATTTAATGATTTCATGACACTTTCTACCAAATTGGTTGCTATGTTTAGACTGTGTGCAGAACAGTTATCTTCCCAAACACATTATGATTATGGTAAATGATTCATTTCTCTCTCTCTCTCTCTCTCTCTCTCTCTCTCTCTCTCTCTCTATATATATATATATATATATATATATATATAAAGTAAACTTTTTCTTTTCTTTTTAAAGTTATTTTGTAATATACTATACTTTTTTTTTCAATGTTATTTATTGGATTATATATTCTATAACTTTATATATTTTGTAACTTTGTTTCTTGTTTTTGTACATTACTGTATGTATGATGTAAGATATTGTACAACATTAAGCACAAGTTATGTACATTACTTGTATGGCACTTGTGGAAAATAAACTCCCTTCTTATAGGGCTACTATAAGAAGGAAATAAATAAAAAATAAAATAAAAAATATATATATATTTATATATAGGGGAAAATGCCCTAATATGGGATGGTTGCCTAATATGGGATATGTGGTTTCTGGATATAGTTTGTACTGCAACCTTGATTTTATTCAATAAAATTTAAGATTAAGGTCTCATTGGCACATTACCCTCTCACATGGTTATACATTCTCATTCTGTTCGAATATTTTCAGTAGTTATTATTTTACTGTTCAGAAACTTTTTTCGGGATTATTTTAAACTGATATTAGAGGCCTTAAGGTAAGTCGAATTCCCTTAATCATTGTTTTATCTTAAATGTTGAACTGTTCATTACAATATTTGCTAAATATATGCTAAATGCTTTCTTTTTTATATTACATACTGAAGCACACTAACCTCTAAAAAAAAGATGTCGTTTCCCCTAATATGGGATACCCACTATGTCCTAATATGGGATATCCCATATTGAGGCACCTTTTTATCACTGAAATAAAAATTGATTTATTGATATTATTTATTAATGCATTATAGTGATTGTAATGAAATATTAATTGAATTACTTAATACATTTTGTTTATAATTATTTGTTCACCATTATAAGGTCTTTTTTGGCTTTATTTTAGATGTATAAGAACTGAAGAAAAGCAAGACAACAATGGTCGGAGGAGCCTTTAAAAAATGCAATGAAGGCAATTGAAAATAAAGAGATGGGCTACTTAAAGGCTTTAAAGACTTTCGGTGTGCCTCAAAGTACAATAGAGAGGTATATTAAAGCTAAGGCATCTAACATAATTAAAAAGTTGGGAAGAACAACAGTTTTTTCGACGGAGATGAAAAAGAAATAGTTTCCCATTGTTTACTAATGGAGGAGAGGTATTTTGGCTTCAGACTCAAAGACATAAGAAGCTTGGCCTACCAGCTTGCACAGAAACATAGCCTGAAAAACCCATTTAAAAATGAAGAGGCTGGTAAAAAATGGTTGAAATGTTTTTTAAACCGCCACAAAAATTTAGCAGTCAGGAAACCTGAAGGCATTTCAGGGGCTAGAGTTAAAGGTTTTAATAATGAAATTGTTGAGAAATTTTTCAACCTGTTTGAAAATGAAATGGATAAAATTGGCCATGTCCCAGCAAAACTTTTTAAATGTGATGAGACAGGCATTACAATAGTACAATCGAAGAAAAATAAAATAATAGCTTTAAAGGGTAAAAAGCAAATAAGCACATTGACATCTGCTGAGAGAGGAGGCCTTATAACAGTTGTGAGTTGCATGAGTGCGAGAGGTTTTTACGTCCCCCCGTTTCATTTTTCCACGAAAAAATATGAAAAGTGAGCTTTCGGATGGTCTACCACCTGGATCAATTACGGCTTTCCATCCATCTGGCTGGATACAAATGGATATATTTACTCAGTGGTTTGAACATTTTTTTTAAAACCAACCATCTGATCCAGTCTTGCTTATGTTAGATGGCCATTATTCCCACACGAGGAATATTTCATTAATTGAAAAAGCAAGGGAAAATGGAGTAAGTCTTTTGTGTTTGCCTCCCCATAGCACCCATAAAATGCAGCCGTTGGACATTTCATTTATTGGCCCACGCAAAACATATTATAGCAGGGAAGTTGAAAACTGGCTAAGAGCTCACCCTGGGAGAGTTGTCTCTGCCTTTCAAGTAGAAGACCTTTTTGGAAAAGCTTTATTGACCGAATCACCCTATAAAAAAAAATTAGAAAAGTCAATGAAATTAGAAAATTAGAAAAATCAAAAACAAATGCAAAAGAAAGTGCTTCGCCACAATAAAGAGCAAAAAAGACACAAAAAAAAACAAAACAGCGAATCTGTCTCTGCTACCAATAGCGAAATTATTTATATGGAGAGTGATAGCAGTAACACTGACTTTTTAGAAACGTGTGGTTTTTGTGATACAAATGGTGAAAATGAGGAAACTAAAGTTAAATGTCCCTACTGTGAAGTGTCCTGCCATGAGAACTGTGTTGAAAGCTCCTCATCATCAACAAATTTTCTTTGTAATTTGTGCAAAAATATTTCATATAAAGGACTTATCAAATTTTGATTATTTTAAAATTATCAAAAAAAGTGATATTTTTTTCTTTTGTAAAATAATAAAGATGTATTTATTTTTGTAATACCTTCTATGAAATAAACATATTTTCCTTCATATACTTCATTTTATATCATGGTCCCTAATATGGGATATATCCCATAATAGGAGTACCCACTATCCCATATTAAAAGCCTATTCTCAAAAAGCACAAATTTTACTTTTTTCACATTAACCATGATTACAAATTTATAAAAGGAGATATGGGATGTTTTTCATTTTTGATGTGGTCTACAGTTAATACTTAATGTACAACAACATTTATTGAATCGTCTAAACTATTTAGAGCCAACCAATTAAATCTTAAAAAAGTATCCCATAATAGGGCACTTTCCCCTATATATATATATATATATATATATATATATATATATACATATATATATTGATACAATCTCCTTACCCTCACTCAATTAAAACCTTACCTTTTCAAGGAAATATTTACCATTTGGCTGCTTATTCTAGGTACTGGTCTCTCATGGAATACCCATATTAAAATTATATTCTTTATCAAATTGCAAATTATAAATATGAGAGGTAAAATTTATTCATCAAAAAGAAAAGCGGAATACATTTAATTTTTTTTTACATCCAGTTATTAAAATGGTTTAAATAAAAAAGTTACTTAACTAAACATGATGAAGAATACTGTCTACAAGTTGATTTTTGATGCTCATGCATCTCTCCAAGAGATTACTTTTGTGCTTTAGATGTGAACAGTGTGTTTAGATGCAAAGTACTGAACACTTATTTGGTTTATTATTGTTCGGTATTTTTATTTTGTTTCATGATACATAATCCTTTTTTATTTTTCAAATTGAATTTGCCACCTTAACTGTCACAGAGATAGCAATCGCTGGGCCAACAATTCGTTATCAGTGGCATCACGATGGCATTTGTAAGGGATTAGAGTTCCGGGCTTAGCCATTTTTTTTTTTGCGTCACTTGCCTTTTGAATGTGGAATGGTAAGCAGCATCATCGTTGTGTGTGTGTTTCTCATTTAGAGTCCGCCGCCGATGGTTTTTTTGGGTACCTCTTGGGTGTCAATTTATTTCGATTTTCTGCCTCCTGAGTATGAAATTCATAATTGTTTTGAAGTTTCCTCTTCAATCATCATTGTTTGCCGCTGGCCGCAAAATTCAAGAAGGACGAGCAATAGGTCAAAATTTCCTTTATCCTAGAATCTCCTTTCAATGCCTTTTACCCGATTATTCTCCTTCCTTCCGAAATTCAAATTCAGCTACAGCGCAAGCTTGGTAAGTCTTATTAAAGATTTATTTCATTTTTCTTATTTTACAGTTCATATCATTGTATTAACTGCTTTTCCGAGCTCACTAGAGCGAAATAATTTTTTTATCCATTTTTTTTCGTTAGTGATATTGATCAGATTAAGTGTATTTTTTTCCCTTTTTTCATTTTCACTTAAATTATCGTACAATTATATTCGATACATGCAAATGCAGTATTTCTGTGACTTCTCTTACATATTAATATTACTGCAGTATTTTTAATTTATCATAAAGAACACTTCCTGTATCAGATTTCTGAGTGGAAGGTTTAGGATAAGTTCTGTCTTTGCCATTAATTTTAATCATCTTTGTTTTTATGGATTATATTTTTGGTAATATGATTTCTTAAAAAGAAAAATAATTACAATAATAATGAATTTAATAATGATACAGTTTTCATGGCTGTAATTAGTGAATCTGTGTAAAAAGAAGAGAAGACACATCTCAAAATATATTTAAAAATTAATGGAAGTACAATAATATTTCAACTAAGTGGAATTGTCTTAGGATAATATATTTTAATAAATATCGGTTTATGTTAAAAGATAATCAGCCACTCTTAATTTTTTTATTATATAAGTTTTAATAGTGTTGTCATGATTTTTATAGTTTTTAGGTGTTCATCGCGTTCCAGAGTTATTACAGAGGTCATTGTGATTTCTATGTTAACTCCTATGAACTATAATGGAAGGAATTAGTGTTAGCCTAAAGTTTAGTTAAGAGATTTTATTTTTACTTTTTAAACACACTTGCATAAATTTAAAATTGTAGAATGATACACTTATTGATTGAACCTTTGACCAAAGGAATTTGTTGTATATTTAATTATTTACTGATACTTATACGTAAACAGTTATTACTTAATGAATGAGTCTTAAATTTGCATAGGAATGAGGTCTTTAAAAGCAGTATTGGAGCTAGCTTCAAATTCAAAATTAAAAAATCTTGATGAATCTGAGGAAAGTATCATTATGAACTCACTGTACATTAACAATCTACCAAAACTTGTTATTCAAGATGCATATTTGTTTAAAGAAATATTGAAAGATATTTTTCCAAGTAGGAACATTCCTTTGAATTCATCAGCTCTTTATAAAAATATTTTTAAGGTAACATAATTTTTACTATACACACATATTATTGGAAAAATTTGTAGCTTATCACAAAGTGTATCTATCATTTAGTAAATAATTACTATATAATGGAAAAGAATCTTTCTATACATTTAATTTTTTTTGTACATACAGTATAACATCTATTAAACGGAATGGCTTGGGGCTCAGCCATTTTTCCATTAAACAGAGGTTTCCATTATATAGAAATTTATATTAAAAAAAATGAAATAACTCATTATAACAGTTTATTTGAAATAAATGTATATGTACGTGCAAGTAATACTAAAATGATTAATGTGATAACAACTGACAGTAATCTGAAACAAAACTGGAAAAAACTTGAAGAAAAAAAATATGTAATTGAAAAAATAGATGCATGATGATGACAATAAAATAATGGTTTCAGATAACAAGAATACATACCCCCATATAGGAAAGAGGTTTAAATAAAAATGGGAATCAAATATACTAAGACTTGAAATAGTCCATAATGGATTTTTGTTATTGTGACTGAACACACGCGCGTTCGGCACACTCCCTAGCTCGCGTAGTAAGATCCATGAGTTCGAAATTTGACACAGATGCTGCAAACTTCTGGACGTCCTCGAAGTAAGCAATCGCGGTCCTGTAGTTAGTGGCGGAACTCTGTGGCTCTTCTACTTCCTCTTCATCGTCGTCAGTACTTTCATTTATTAAAAGTGAGCTTGCCGAACTGTAATTTTTGAATGTCTCTAGATCATTATCTATTCCAATGCGCTCTTCTGGATCCAACCCTGGATTCAAGCATTTCTCCTTCATTTCAATTGTCATTGGATTTTCTGGTGCAGGTGCAGAATGAGCAGGAGATTGAAGAAATTTGCTTTTCGAAAACAATTGTAAACTGTTTCTGGCTTGATTTGTATATATGCCAGAGCTATCCAATTTACGGCATTCAAAATATTATTAATAGACTTGGCTATGTATTGATGATGTCTCACCCATTTTGGAAACTAGTGCTTTCAATAGATATTTCCTATAATATGACTTAAAAGTGTAGATTACACCCTGGTCTATCGGTTGCGAAACAGCGGTAGTACTGGGAGGCAGCATGACAATTTTGACGTTGCTTAAGTGAATTTGTGGATGACAAGTAGCGTTGTCCAAAAATAACAAAACATTTTTGTTTTCAGCGCACATTTCCGCATTAAAAAGCTGTAACCACTGTTCCATTATTTCAGTGGTCATCCACACTTTCTTGTTTGATTTCCAAATGACTGGAAGTTTGAAAATCTCAATATTCTTGAAACATTTTGGTTTGGCAAATTTCCCAATAACCATAGGCTCTCGCAGTTCCCCAGCCATTTTACCGCACAAAAAACAGTCAGTCGATCTTTAGCTTTCTTACCTCCTGTACACGTTTTCCCTTCATAACTAACGATTTCGAAGGAATGCCTTTAAAAAAAAAAGGCCGGTTTCGTCACCATTATAGACATCTTTCTTATCATAGTGTTTGATGAGTGAGGCAAGTTTTTTTACCCAGTCACTAACGAGTTCTTCGTCAATATCTTTCCCATTATCACAGATTTGTTTCCAAACAATATTGTGCCGTTTTTTAAATTTTTCTAACCAACCATTTGAAGCTTTAAATTTAGTGTCATTTAATTTTTCAGCTAACTTTAAGGCTTCAGTTTGTAAAATTGGACCAGAAACGGGCAAGTTATTTGATCGAGCGCTAACAAACCATTCATTCAAGTTGTAATTTTTTTCAAAATCGGGGGCCTTTTGTCATTTTACTAAAGAATTTTTTGCACTCACCCATTCATCCATTATTTTTGATTTATTCTTCAGCACATCATAGATTTTAGTTTAGCCACATTTAAATTTTAACACAATATCCTTGATAGGCAGTTTGTCCTCCCTCATTTCAATCACTTTAACCTTATCTGATAGTGTTAGCACACTTTATGATATTTGAACAGGCAATATTTTATGTAATATGAAAGTGTACACTCGGTTTTCAAAGAGCTACTGATTCGATAAAATGTAAAAACGAATATACCTAGGGAAGGGAATGCTAACAATTCGGGGAACTGTTCTCAGAAAATGACATTAGGCATGATACAAAACAAAACCTAATGATTTCAGGAATTTATTTAGAACAAAACTTTCCGTTTCCGTATATGGGAGGTGAATTTATTCTCTGTGAAAACCAGGACTTACGAAATATTCCACTTAATCGAGGTTTCGTTATGAAGAGGTTCCGCTTACAGAAGGTTGTACTGTATTAATCTTATTTTTACCTAGATCAAAATTATTTAATTTATCTCTTATACCTTTGATGATTGTACCTTCAATGTTTCTATGAATTTGTAGAGCTAATTAATAATCTCTCAAAATGTTTAAATTTTGATAATGCATTATTAATATATTTAAGATACATAAATACCTTTAAAAACATAATTTTAAAATTTTCATAAAAGAATAAAAAGAATGATGCTGTTTTAAAAAAAAAAATCACTTTCATGAAACAAAGAATGATTTTTACTTTCACTTACCTATATATGAAACATACAGTAAGTGGAAGTATTGCGATCGTGAAAAATTTCGACTTCCGGTTTTCAACGGAAATACACGTTTTGGGGTCCCTGAGTCCAAATAACCAAGTCCCGCGAAATGGTCTGCGTGAACAGGCTAGCTCAAAAACTATAAACCGTGCGAACCTGGAATTGGGTATTCAGTGTATGTATATGCTCGCGATGTGACAGCAAAATTTTCATCAAAATTGGTCAAAGGGAGGGGGTACTTTATTTAATAACTTTTACGTTTTTTTCGATTTTCTCAAAAACGGCTCTAACGATTTTGATTAAACTTAGTATTTGATGTACTAATATGCCCGAGATATGACTGCAAAAATTTCATCAAAATTGATCAACCGCAGGGGGCACTTTACTTAATAAATTTTGTATCATTTTCTATCATATCATTTTGTTCGATTTTCTCAAAAGCGGCTCTAACGATTTTGATTAAACTTAGTATTTGATGTACTAATAGACCAAATATTCTCTCTTCGCCAAATATTAGAGAAAAAATTAGAATATAACGGAATCGTACATCAGCTTTTTATCGATTTCAAAAAGGCATATGACTCTATTAACCGCCAAAAGTTGTATAACATTCTGGTCGAGCAGGGAATACCAAAAAAAATAGTAAACTTAGTAAAAATGTGTATGACTGAAACGTTCAATAAAGTTAGAATCGGTAATTATTTTTCTGAGAAGTTCGAGGTCCGCTCTGGTCTGAAACAAGGAGATTCTCTCTCACCTGTTTTATTTAATTTAGCACTGGAATATGCCATTAGGGAGGTGACACGTACCGGAAAGGGTTTGAATTTGGGAGGGAATATACCCGTGCTCGGATATGCCGATGATTTGGTATTGCTTGGGGATGACGTGGAAACCATAGAAATAAACACAAAAACGTTGATGAAAGCCGGACAAGAACTTGGACTGGAAATGAATACGGATAAGACAAAATATATGGTTAGTCGCAGAAGTGGTGAGGATTTCGCTGATATCAATGTAGGGGGGTATACGTTTGAACAGGTAGAGAAATTTAGATATTTAGGGGCGATGGTAACTAGAAAAAACGAAATCGATGAGGAAATTAAGGCTAGATTAAAAGCCGGTAATGCTTGCTACTTTTCAGTCGCGAACTTAGCTCCCGCCTTCTGTCCAAAAACTTAAAAATTAGGATTTACAAAACTATTATTCTTCCAACGGTCGTTTACGGATGCGAAACTTGGCCGCTGACATTGAGGGATGAGCAACGGCTTAGAGTTTTTGAAAATAAAGTACTGCGTAAAATATTTGGACCGAAGAGGGATGAAATAACCGGAGAATTTAGACGCTTACACAACGCCGAACTGAGTGAACTTTACCCAGTAAATATAATTGACGTGATTGCAGCAAGACGAATAAAATGGGCGTGTAAAATTGCAAAACTTGGCTGTGAACGTATTCCGAAAAGATTAATAAGCGCGGTGCCGAATGGGAAACGTCCGAGGGGCAGGCCGAGACGGAGGTGGGAGGATTGCGTTAGGGCGGATCTATCGAAGTTAGGTCTGGAAGACGGTCGATGGATGGAGGTGTGCAGGGAGCGATTGGTGGTGTCGGCATCGAACCTTCGGGTTCGTTAAGCCTTTATTATTATTATTATTATTATTATTATTATTATTATTTGATGTACTAATATGCCCGAGATATGACTGCAAAAATATCATCAAAATTGATCAACCGCAGGGGGCACTTTACTTAATAAATTTTGTATCATTTTCATGTGTTTTTTTTATTTACTAAAAAACGGCTTTAACGATTTTGATCAAACTGGGTATTTGATGTATGTATATGCCAAAGATGTGATAGCCAACATTTCATCAAAATTGATTAACCTGAGGGGGGTGTTACGGCTTCCCGAAAGATCATACAAATTGCAGAAGCAGGGGTGGGCCAGAGTTGGGCATATTTATATTTATAAATACGAATATGAATTTATTTTTATCTTAATTTTAATGTGAATATGAATATAAATTTATTTATATCACAATATTTGTGAATATGAATATAAATAAATTCGTATTTACAAGTGTGAATATAAATAAATTCATATTCACAGGTGTGAATACGAATTTATTCATATATACAAATTTTTCTGTAAATAAAAAAAAATTCACAGGGAAAATTGTGAATATTCACAAAAAAATGTGAATATTTATATCTCAGTCTGTGAATTCGGCCGTATTTACAAATAGAGATGTGAATATGGAAAAAATTCACAAATTGAGATATGAATTTCTACTAAATTCATAATTTCCCAATAAATTTACAAATTTTTTTCGGATTTCTCCATATTTATACAAATTATAGAGTTAACCCTTTTTATGGAAATCACTTCAGATATTACCTGATATCGATTACTAGGTTTTTTGGGATGCTGATTATGAAAAAAATATCGATTTTGAGATTCCCGCCAGGTATCGATTTATTACAACTTGCGCGATATAATCGATCTTGGTGTCGGCTATAGGGTTATCTGAGGTGCTGATTATGAAAATGATATCGATTTTGAGATTCCGCCGTCAGGTATCGATTTATTACAACTTGCGCGATATAATCGATCTTGGTGTTGGCTATAGGGATAGCTGAGGTGCTGATTATGAAAATGATATCGATTTTAAGATTCCGCCGTCATGTATCGATTTATTACAACTTGCGCGATATAATCGATCTTGGTGTCGGCTATACGGTTATCTGAGGTGCTGATTATGAAAATGATATCGATTTTGAGATTCCGCCGTCTGGTATCGATTTATTACAACGTGCGCGATATAATCGATCTTGGTGTCGGCTTTTGGGTTATCTGAGGTGCTGATTATGAAAATGATATCGATTTTGAGATTCCGCCGTGAGGTATCTATTTATTACAACTTGCGCGATTTAATCGATCTTGGTGACGACTATAGGGTTATCTGTGGGTACAATAATGATAATAATAATAATAATGATTAAATTTGAAATCATATCGACAAAGAAATCAGAGTAGAATTAAATTCATATTCGTATTTCAAATTAAAAATTTACCTATAAACCTATAGTTTACCCTAAGGCCGATACCAAGATCGATTAAATCGCGCAAGTTGTAATAAATCGATACCTGACGGCGGAATCTCAAAATCGATATCATTTTCATAATCAGCACCTCAGATAACCCTATAGCCGACACCAAGATCGATTATATCGCGCAAGTTGTAATAAATCGATAACTGGCGGTGGAATCTCAAAATCGATATTTTTTTCATAATCAACATCCCAAAAAACCTAGTAATCGATATCAGGTAATATCTGAAGTGATTTCCATAAAAAGGGTTAACTCTATAATTTGTATAAATATGGAGAAATCCGAAAAGAATTTTATAAATTTATTGGGAAATTATGAATTTAGTAGAAATTCACATCTCAATTTGTGAATTTTTTCCATATTCACATCTCTATTTGTAAATACGGCCGAATTCACAGACTGAGATATAAATATTCACATTTTTTTGTGAATATTCACAATTTTCCCTGTGAATTTTTTTTTATTTACAGAAAAAATTTGTATATATGAATAAATTCGTATTCACACCTGTGAATATGAATTTATTTATATTCACACCTGTAAATACGAATTTATTTATATTCATATTCACAAATATTGTGATATAAATAAATTTATATTCATATTCACATTAAAATTAAGATAAAAATAAATTCATATTCGTATTTATAAATATAAATATGCCCAACTCTGGGGTGGGCAAATAACATGGTGGGACCGCCAAGATTTGAATGCCCCACCGGCGAACTCTGCTGGGAGCAGAGGCTGAGACGGTATTCGAAAAGGATTCCTGAAAGAGACCAGGCCTGGCCCATCCATTTCTTTTTATTATCTTCCATCAAAATTACTCAAGACATGAGTGAGTAAAAAGAGGAGCCGGTTCCCTGGCTGGAGGCGATGAAGAGTAGAGAGGGATCTTCTGGAAGAATTACAGAGCCAATATGGAGAAGATA
Organism: Aelia acuminata; assembly: GCA_911387785.2. Taxonomy (NCBI): domain Eukaryota; kingdom Metazoa; phylum Arthropoda; class Insecta; order Hemiptera; family Pentatomidae; genus Aelia; species Aelia acuminata. The sequence goes on along the minus strand of OU426980.1, from coordinate 90,057,589 downwards.
GGGCATGTTAGAAAACTAATTAGTGAGTCAGCATGGCCATGTAATTTAAATATATTAAATAACTACTAACATGCAATATTTTGTTTGTTTTCTGTTTCTCAATAAATCTATGCAAATTGTTAAAATTCACACATATATACATCAGTATGTAATATATTCTTTAATTGTAGCACTATGGAGTAATAGATAGATAATTAGACAATATTATTCGTTTCCACCAGCCCAAATTTCAAGAATATTGAAGGGAATATCCATCCCTTTCATATCTTAGCTAGAAGCCTTCCTCTACAGATAACCTCAACAGGTTGCTTGTTCTGTTAGCTCATTCCAAGGAGGTCGGCCTAGATACGTTGGCGCGCTGTTTTCAACTTCAACTTTAATTTCTCATGGTGACGTCACTACACTTTTCTTTTGTTGACGCTTCACCGTATTTCACTCATTTAAATATTGCTGCAATTTTAATTTATGTGATCTACGATTTTATAAGCTGCATGTAATTCCTACTTCCTATTTATTTATTTTTTCTATTGTTCAGTTCTAGTCAGGGATTTCTTTTCTCTTTCATATTTGACTTCTTATTTGTTCACATTCTTGGATTAAGTGTTCTGCTAGCTCATTTAATGCCTTATTAAGTTAAACATGGTATTTATCTCTACTGATGAAAATCATTTTAATTTAAATATCTTATTCATTTCGATGTTCAATATTTTGTTCTGGTCATGTTTCTTGTTTTTTGATTTATTGCTTCGACCTTTAACCCTAGAAGTACCAAGGGGGGGGGCTCCTCGAGCCCACAACTTTTTGTTTTTGTTCCCTATCACCCAATTTTAATGGGATATTTTTGATATTTTATGTATTCCTCAGAAAAACATCCTAGAATGAGAGTATAACAACAAAATGAAATAAAACAATTTCTATGTTGAGAAAAAAATTTGTTAATGCACGGGGTAGTTATACACTTCAGTACCAAGGGGGGGGGGGCTCCTCGAGCCCACTGATATTTAGATATTTAATACTACTTTTAACTAGTAATTCAAGTGTTATTAATTATATTGCTCAAATAATAATTACTTTGATATAATTTTAACATACCTTCTCAAGTTTTTTTTTCCAATAAAAAATATTCTCCCCTTATAATTTTTTTTCATATAAAAATATATTACTGAGATGGTTATAATTATTGGGAGGAATAGATACAATCGATTCCATGGTGAGACAATATTCATGTAAAAGGTGGCTATTATCTCTTTTCTACTCCCTCTTGGATATAACAGCTCTCAATTCTTATACAGTATTTACTCTTAAAAACACAACATGGAAAAGAAATAGTGCTGGCCGTAGAAAGTACTTTTTATTTGAACTATCTAAGAGTTTAGTAAAATTGTGTGTTGCTGAAAGGACTGAAAATCTTGTGGGCATTCCTAGATCTTCAGTGAAGGCCATGGAGCATGTTCTAGGGCGAGAACTGACTTATCCCCAATTGGAGGAACAAGGTTCATCAAGTGGAAGGCTAAGGTGTTACACTTGTGTTAGAGAAGCCAAATCAAAAAAAGAAAAATACAACAACCTATCAAAATCTAAGCAGCTTTGCTTCAAATATTAACGTTCAGTGTGTAACAAACACTCGGAAAAAAAATCATTGTGCAAAAGAGCGCCTTAAGCATTTAAGGTGCAGAAAAGCACCTTAATTGCATTTACGAATCTGATAATTAGATTTTCTTAAATTATTATTCAATTATAATGTTATAATAACTTAGATATAGATAACTTTTTATTCTAACAATGTTTTCGCCTCGTGATGCCGAGTCTTAAAAGGTAACCTCACTACGAATTTTCCTTTTTCTGTGCGACCGTGAGTGTTAACGGAGAGCTGCTCGCACTGAATATCGTCAGGTTGTAATCTGTCCTCGGATGCGGATTTTTCCAGCTCCCAAGATGCTTTTGACCGCGATTCGATACTGTTCTTGGACACCGCCAGAAAAGAATACGAATTACTTGGGGTCATGAAGGAATCCGGACACTACCAAGCCGAATACCGTCGGAGTAAAATACAACCCTTGTACTCCAGTGGAGTAAGGAACTCCGGTGAGGATGCGAGGAAAAATATCTCCCCCGATAAGCAGGTCGATGGTTGCCGATTCTCCAAATTGCTGATCAGCAAATAAATGATGCATTATCTCGTTTATGATCGAGGCAGGAAGATCGCGTGTAGGTAGCGAAGAGGTAATGCTGTCAACGACGACGGGTGAAATATTGTATTCTGTATCGGACTTAAGATGCAGGATGAGGAACCCTGAAGATGCGACCATGTAACGGCGGACTCGCAGAGGCTTGTAATGCATCCTCTGAATGGTGATATTTTAGCACCGATCTTGCGGGCTAGAGCGCTCGTGACGAAGGTGTGCTGGCTCCCTGAATCCAATACAGCACGGGCCGAATAGTACGCTCCCCCTGCAGACCTTATAAGTGCACATACAGTACCCAAAAGTACCGTCGTGCTCTCTGAAGAAGATTGCGGCGTCGCTCGAAAGGAAAATTCGTAGTGAGGTTACCTTTTAAGACTCGGCATCACGATGCGAATAGGAAGAGGTCAGTAGCGCTTCGAAGATTTCTTGCTTTGAAATCAAAATTCCCAAAGGATCGAAAACTTTTGGAAAAGTAACCATTCGTGACGGACTATAGCGAGCCAGGACATATATCCCATTCCGTCACAAATTCATCAGATTTATTTCCTGTATTTGACCCAACACGTCGTTCGACCCATAAAGACGTACTTCGTACCGGTTCTAAGCTGCAAGAAGGAGTTGTGTTAAGCAGGGGGCATCGAACATTTCAAAGGTGTTGAAAAACTTCGGTGAACAAGTTAAGTTGGTAGCTATCTCCTTTTCCCGACTTGCTGGGTATTTTCACGGTGGGCGGACGTTGGGAAGAATCTTTCCTGCCTTGTAATATGAAGCATCCCTTTACTTGTTTCCGCGACCTCACAATTATCGCTTACCCTTACGCGTACTACCTCAAGCAACTTAATCAAATGGTAGATTACATCTTTCGTTTTACTTTCTGGGGACGCAGAAGAATAGTGATCCCTGTTTTATTTATTTATTTTTTTTTTTTTGTCATTTGTTTCTATGTTTGTTATTTACTCCATTTGGAGCATTTAAATTTTCTTTCTCTTTATTTCTTCTTCTCAACACTATAGAGGTTGAAGTTGAATTTCCTTAACATTCTTTGTTGGTTATTTCTTATCACTGGTTCACATTCTCTATACGCATTGTCTACAACATGTGACTGTGTGACTGAAGTTTATCCTTTTTTTTTTTAACAAAGCGTAATTTTCTTTTTTTTCTTTTCGACCACTCTGTGAATAGAGTTCATAGATGTATGTATTTTTTTTTTTCGAACACTCTGTGAATAGAGTTCATAGATGTATGTATTTTCTTTTTTTGTTTTATATTGTAACGTTTACTAACACCCCTATCTTCGTTTAATACTGCTCTCACAATTCATCCAAATCCTGAACACTTCCAGCTTCACGTTTGTAACAGCACTTCAACCTCATGTCAACAAAGAGGAGGTTACACCAAGCAGAGTTGCCCGGCCATAGGAGGTTAACCAGTGTTGCCCAGATATATTAATTGAACATTACATAATGATATGCAAGGCATTAATTAGGGTAACCTAACATTACCTGGTTATAGTCGTTAAAGCTGGTGGTGAATGTTGTTTTTTTGTACCGTGATTCAATTCAGTTGTGTGGACAAGTTAAAAACCTTTTATTTCTTTTTAAAGTGACTTTTTATTTATTTATTTATTGTTACAAGCAAGAAGATACTTTTATTTTTGTTTCAGTATTATTTTTTCTTTAGTTACTTTGAAGTTTCAATATAGTGTTTTCTTTTCAATTTGTTTTTATTCCTTTTATTTTTCCTACAAACACTAAACGTTCTTGAAGATTAAATCATCCGCAGCTGATTTAGGTGGGCGGTATGTTTTGGCTTCCCGAAAGGTCATACAAATTGCAGAAGCAGGGCAAATCACATGGCGGGTCCGCCAAGATTCGAATGCCCCACCGGCGAACTCTGCTGGGGGCAGAGGCTGAGACGGTATTCGAAAAGGATTCCTGAAAGAGACCAGGCCTGGCCCATCCATTTCTTTTTATTCTCTTCAATCAAAATTACTCAAGACATGAGTGAGTAAAAAGAGGAGGCGGTTCCCCGGCTGGAGGCGATGAAGGGTAGAGAGGGATCTTCTGGAAGAATTACAGAGCCAATATGGAGATGATAGGGCATGTTAGAAAACTAATTAGTGAGTCAACATGGCCATGTAATTTAAATATATTAAATAACTACTAACACGCAATATTTTGTTTGTTTTCTGTTTTTCAATAAATCCATGCAAATTGTTAACTTTATTTCATTTTTAACATCTCTAACCTTCAAATACAGTCCACTTAATTCACAAAATTGGTCTTGTGCCACACCATTAAGTTGGAGGTATAAACCATACAGGGGGACTTTATTTAATAAATTTTGTATCATTTTCACGTGTTTTTTTTATTTACTCCAAAAAGGCTTTAACGATTTTGATCAAACTGGGCATTTGATGTATGTATATGCCAAAGATATGATAGCCAACATTTCATCAAAATTGGTCAAACGGAGGGGGCACTTTATTTCTTAATTTTTTTCCAATTTTTACCTTTTTTTCGATGATCTCAAAAACGGCTTTACCGATTTTTATCAAATTCGTCATGTTTAATGGAAGCTTAACTGATATTAAAGAAAGCCTAATGTTCTTTAATATCAGGTAAGCTTTATCATTATTAAAATGTTCTGAGGTAGGAGGTAAATGGGGTTTTTTATTAACTAATTAATGTTAAAAAAAATATATTTAATAATGATTTATGATACTGAATACACAGGTCTGTAAAGAGAAAAACATACAGCCCGTGAATTCATTTATTGAAAAGGTCATATATACTTACCAAGTAATGACAGCCCGTCATAGTGTAATGATTATTGGTGGGACTTTTGGAGGAAAAAGCACAACAATAAAGGTAAGAGAATATTGAATTTTAAATGTGTATTTACAGAAACGAACAGTTAAAATTTAAAAATAAATAAATAGATTGTAATTCAAGTCTATAAATAATGCACTAAATGAAATATCAATCTTAAAATAGGGGGAAGAAATTGTGGCAAAAGCTTGCTTACATTGGGCCAGAGTTTAGGGGCAACAAAATAAAACAAATTTTTAGGTTAGATAAAATATTGTGGTCTAAATTCATACAATACTTTATTTATTCGATAATAATTATTTTGAAATATATCAACTAAAATATTGTTATGTTAAATATTCTAACATTACGTTGAATGTTATTTGGGAGGTAGCGAAAGGTTAAATAAGGGAAAGTTGTTTTAGGCTTCCATGGTCTGAATCCATTATATGCATTTCTTTTTCAGGCAATTATAAAGGAGCCATTCCTTACCTAACATTGCAGAGTATTTGGGGTCATTTTTCTGATAAAACCAAAACTTGTCTTTAAACCCCAGATTTTCCGCACTATATTTTAAGTTTTTTTTTTTTTAAAGTCTAGGTAAACATGCTTTTAACTATACCATCTATAAAGTGAAGATTTCCCACACCGGACATCGTCACTAACCCCAACACCATAACACTTCCACTCCCATTTTTCCTTGCAGGGTATAAAACATTTTTTTTTTTTTTTTGGGAGCTCTTCTCCTGGTTACCTCCTCACATAGGAACATCCATCAGCCCCAAAAATATTAAATTTACTCCCATCTTTACTTTATAGATGGTTTAATTAAAAGCATGTTTACCTAAACATTTAAAAAAAAAACTTTAAATATAGTGCGGAAAATCTAGGGCTTAAAGACAAAATTTGTTTTTATCAGAACAATGACCCCAAATATTCTGCAATGTTAGTTAAGGAATGGCTCCTTTATAATTGCCCAAAAGTTGTAAGAACTCCACCACAGTCACCTGACCTTAGTGTAATAGAACACATTGGGGTGAAATCGGAAGTAGAAATTAGAAAACATATAATTTCAAGCAAAGAAGACTTTGAAAAATATCTCCTCGAAGAATGGAACAAGTTAAGCCCAAAATTTGCCAAAAAAATTGATTGACTCCATTCCAAACAGACTCAAAAGAAGTGGTAGAAAATAAAGGCTGGGCCACTAGGTATTGAACTTAATTAATAACATTTACACTTACTAACAAAAGTCTCTGCACACCCTCAAGCTTCAGAATAATTCCTGTTCTTTTTCCTCATCTCAGTCTCTATCAGTTCATACCTTATAAATCTCCAGTAAGTTATAGTCCAAATTAAATGTCAAAACTTCTCATTATTCCACTATCATTTAGGTGTATTAGGAAGTCTCCTTGGGTTAGAAAATAGTCTCAGGAGTGCACAGAAGAGGAATGCATGACGCTACTTGTGTCATCAGAATTTTTAAGGGCTGCGAATTTTGATAGGGTTATTAACTTTTGAAGGAGTTGGACCCAATGCAGCTTAATATTCAGTAAACTAAAATTTTGTTAAATCATCTTTCAATATCACCATGTTTGAAAAGAGGAAAGTAATACATTTTTTTGTAGGGAAAGAAATCTATGGTCCTATTTGGTAGTAGTATTTTACAGATTTTTTATCTCTACTTTGTTCTGTGCTTGTTAATTTATCTAAACCTTTGTATTCTTTGCTACAACTAAGGCGTTAGCTGTACATATTTTCATAATTTCGAAGAGCATAACTAATACCATTTATTAAAACATCATTATTTTAATTATTTAATGAAAACTATCAGAAGAAATTAATGAAAACATTGTATTAAGGTACTTGCAGAAGCACTTGATTATAAAGAAAACACCAAAGTAACTTCAAGTACAACAAAAATTCAAATAATTAATCCTAAGGCTGCTGCTGTAGGACACCTATTTGGCTACTATCATCCACAGACAGAAGAATGGATTGATGGAATTATTGGGAAAGTATTTAGGTATGTTACTATAATGCTGCTTGACCTAATATTTTCAATGCATCTTCAAAATTATTAATGACAGATATTATGTCAGCAGTTTGAAAAAAAAGAAAAAGAAAATATATATATAACTGATATGCAGTCCTGTGAAAGAGTATAAACTCAAACATATAATTTTTTTATTTAATGGCATTCCATGTTATTTTTATGTATTGCATTTTATTTTTAAATTAATCACAATTTTGAAGCCAAAACTATGTTTTAACTTTGAATAATAATCTTTTAAGAATGAATGAATCAATATTTATTTTTACATTATTATGTAGTACAATTAAAAATTAAAAATTATTTATGACAACGGCAAAAGCCGTCTGCCAGAGTCAACTGCCATATTTTACATAGTAAGGAAATAATATAGGAAGTAATATTTTACAATATAAGGGAGTAAGATTTTAGAGAGCGTGGGAAGTAAATTAGAAAATTAAATTAAATTAAAAATAAAAATATATGAATAAAATTAAAACAGTTTACATATCAGACAACCAGTGGAACCTGGATCTCCAAGCATGTTTAACTTTGAATAATAATCTTTTAAGAGATTTAATCCTTTTTATCCTAATATTAATCTATTTATCAAGCTACTAAAAATTTACAAATAATACCTTCCTTACCCTGTGAATTGGTATAGACTCAAGGTACAATTTAATGCTTATTTTTGATTCTTGTTTATATTTATAAATAAAAAAGACTTTAGTTCAATCTTCATTTTAGAAAGAGAGTGTCCATGTTCACTGGTTTTGTTAATTCAATCCCAACTGTTAAGGAGTCACGTTAAGGAGGTCAAACAGCTTGAATATTTGTTTGGTTTTTGAAGACTAAATAAGGCAGACTTCATGAATGTTGGATCAAATTAGGGAATATAAATAAGATTTGGAACAAAACAAATTACATAGGAAGAAGAAAATCAGACCAGCTAGCTGGGCAACTGGGGTGTTATAAACATGAAAACTAGTGACCGACCAAAGTTTCGGTTTCGGTTTAGGATTCGGCTAGTTTCGGCCGAAAAACCTGGTTTCGGCCAAAAATCGGTGTCTGATATCTCCAAGAAGGAAGTAAGACTACACGATTTCAGCTTGTAAGCTCAATCTCTTTCATGGCATTTAACACCCTTGAATTTAATAGTGGAAAGTATCTGTTATTTTAGTTAATTACACTTGTATTGTATTTCGGTAGAACATAGATTTTTCTCATTCTTTTGGTATCTTTACTTGATCAAAAACTTTAATTTGGGTGGGGAGACAAAAATTTGAGAGTGACAAACAGAAATGTCCTCGAAAATCGATGTGATTTTCAGACATTCTGACACATCAAGTCTTAACATGTAATGAAAGCATGCTTTTGATGCAGAATTCTTTACGTAAAGTGTAAAGAATAGTATTTATTCTTTACGTTGAGCATTAAGAACCTTTTTGTGCTTTTAATCATCTCCTCATTAATAATCAAATTTGTTTTCTAAAAAAAAAAAATTAACATAAATAAGATATATATTCTAATATAAAATATATATAATATATAAAATATATAGAATATAAATATATATTTTAAATGCTTAAACTTAAATTAGTCGACATGTCCACAGATTCAATTCAAAATTGAAAAAAATATTTTAGTCAGTAACCTTGTCAATAAAAGTTGCATCAAATGGTGGTAGTAGGTTTTTGTCTTGGTTCTTTATGGAATAGGAATCAGTTTCAAAACCAATTTTTCAACCTTGGCAGCCCCCTTTCCCACAGCGGTTCACCAATGACATCCCAAAAACTTGTCTCAATTTTTACCATGAAGAAGCACGTTTTAGACCAAAAACTATCCATAAATTTTCAAACTAGATTAAATCCACTCACATTTGAGACCAAAACTGTCTCAGTAGATTAAATAGCTTCTGACATACAGCTTTACGTATTCAATAGGCCGTCATTTTGTATTCTATCAGCTTTATTATGGAAAGACTTGTATAGTATTTATTATTTATACATAATAATATGAATTTTTATTAATATCAGCCTGTTATTTCAAGATTATTTCAACTTTTAGGGCTGTACTCGTTAAGGTGGTATGGTCTAACATCCCACGGGGACCAGCCGCACTAGGAAGGAGAGGGCCAGGATTCGATCCTATAACTTAACTAACACACCTGTTTTACCACTCTTGTATACCAGCTCACTTATTTAACGAATAATTGAGTTAAATTACTGTTATTTTATAAGCTGTCATTGATATTATTGCTAAACTAGACATATTACACACTTATATGTATTATATATAGACACGTAAATAAGTTTCGGTTTCAGTTTCGGCCCGAAACTAGGTCTATGGCCGAAAGTCGGTTTCGGTTTCGGTTTCGGCTAAAATTTTGGTTTCGTTCGGACACTAATGAAAACCTTAGTATTCAGTTATAGTGAATAAAATTTAATAATTCATACTAGAATATTTAGCTTATTTTTATTATAAAGTCCTCCAGGTTAGGGCTTGGATGCAGGGTCGACTCCCCTCACCTGTTAAATAATCATCCGTTAAAGAAACCGAACAAGCCCCGGAACATCAGACTGATCAACAGCAAAGATATCGGCAGGGAAACGGACTAAATTATTTGGCGATATGGAACGTAAGGAGTTTACTAAAATGAATAATAAAGTAATAAAAGGAATACTCTGGGGACGGGATTCGCAGTTAAAAATTCCATGTTACATGCTATCATCAGTTATGCAGCGATTAACGAATCAGACTTAAAGGAAAGTTCTGCAATGTCTCTCTAATCAGTGTGGATGCCCCGGAGTGAAGAAAAAGAAGAAGAAGAAAAGGATGCTTTCTACGGCACTCTTGAAAGAACATACAATAGATTCCCCAACTATGACGCAAAAATAATCTTAGGTGATTTTAATGCTAAAATTGGGAAAGTAGAAGCTTTTATTCCAACCATTGGAAGGCATAGTAGGCATGATGAATGTAGTGACAATGTTATTAGACTTGTCGATTTCAGGATAACCCAAAACATGAAGATAAATAGCACTTATTTTGCCCACTAAGATATTCACAAGGAAACATGGTTATGGCCAGATGAAAAACCAGGAACCAAATTGACCATGCACTCGTCGATAAGAGACATGCTACTAATATCCTTTATTACATCTACGAGATTACGATTCGATATAATAGATACGTTACGTATATATAATGTATATTATATATTATATATATTATATATATATATATATATATATATAATATATATTATATATTAATAAATATATAATGTATACGAAAACGTTGGTCGCGGTAGCCAGGAGGGGGGGGGTAAAACCCCACCCGCCCTCCCCCGCCGCTTCACCACATAATAAGGACTTTTTGAATATTTACCTTTGCGAGAGGTAATTAGCTAGGGGAAAAAAAAACCATAGTAATTAGTTAATGAAAATTAACGAGTGCGAGAGGTAACCGGAGCGCGGGGACAACTAGTTGGCGACGGTGGTGGTTCCTGGTGGGGTCGGGGTTAACCCGCCCCCCCTCCCCAATCTATAGTCTTACCTAATAAAGATTTTTGGACTAATTACCTATGCGAGAGGTAACTAGTCGCGAAAAAAAAGCCGTATTAATTATGGTTTTTAAAATTTTAGTTCGCAAGAACTAAAAAGAGATCGCATTGAAAACGTTGGTCGCGGTAGCCAGGAGGGGGGGGGGGGGTAAAACCCCACCCGCCCTCCCCCGCCGCTTCACCACATAATAAGGACTTTTTGAATATTTACCTTTGCGAGAGGTAATTAGCTAGGGAAAAAAAAAACCATAGTAATTAGTTAATGAAAATTAACGAGTGCGAGAGGTAACCGGAGCGCGGGGACAACTAGTTGGCGACGGTGGTGGTTCCTGGTGGGGTCGGGGTTAACCCGCCCCCCCCCCCCAATCTATAGTCTTACCTAATAAAGATTTTTGGACTAATTACCTATGCGAGAGGTAACTAGTCGCGAAAAAAAAGCCGTATTAATTATGGTTTTTAAAATTTTAGTTCGCAAGAACTAAAAAGAGATCGCATTGAAAACGTTGGTCGCGGTAGCCAGGAGGGGGGGGGGGGTAAAACCCCACCCGCCCTCCCCCGCCGCTTCACCACATAATAAGGACTTTTTGAATATTTACCTTTGCGAGAGGTAATTAGCTAGGGAAAAAAAAAACCATAGTAATTAGTTAATGAAAATTAACGAGTGCGAGAGGTAACCGGAGCGCGGGGACAACTAGTTGGCGACGGTGGTGGTTCCTGGTGGGGTCGGGGTTAACCCGCCCCCCCTCCCCAATCTATAGTCTTACCTAATAAAGATTTTTGGACTAATTACCTATGCGAGAGGTAACTAGTCGCGAAAAAAAAGCCGTATTAATTACGGTTTTTAAAATTTTAGTTCGCAAGAACTAAAAAGAGATCGCATTGAAAACGTTGGTCGCGGTAGCCAGGAGGGGGGGGGGGTAATTATTAATTATTAATTAATTATTAATCCCCGACGCCACCAGGAACCATCACCGTCGCCAACTAGTTGTCCCCGCGCTTCAGTTAGCTCTCGCACTCGTTAATTTTCATTAACTAATTACTATGGGTTTTTTTTTTCCCAAGCTAATTACCTCTCGCAAAGGTAAATATTCAAAAAGTCCTTATTATGTGGTGAAGCGGCAGGGGAGGGCGGGTGGGGTTTAACCCCCCCCCCCCTCCTGGCTACCGCGACCAACGTTTTCAATGCGATCTGTTGTCAGTTCTCGCGAACTAAAATTTTAAAAACCGTAATTAATACGGCTTTTTTTTTCGCGACTAGTTACCTCTCGCATAGGTAATTAGTCCAAAAATCTTTATTAGGTAAGACTATAGAATAGGGAGGGGGAGCGGGTTTTCCCCGACGCCACCAGGAACCACCACCGTCGCCAACTAGTTGTCACCGTGCTCCAGTTAGCTCTCGCACTCGTTAATTTTCATTAACTAATTACTATGGGTTTTTTTTTTTCCTAGCTAATTACCTCTCGCAAAGGTAAATATTCAAAAAGTCCTTATTATGTGGTGAAGCGGCGGGGGAGGGCGGGTGGGGTTTAACCCCCCCCCCTCCTGGCTACCGCGACCAACGTTTTCAATGCGATCTGTTGTTAGTTCTCGCGAACTAAAATTTTAAAAACCGTAATTAATACGGCTTTTTTTTTCGCGACTAGTTACCTCTCGCATAGGTAATTAGTCCAAAAATCTTTATTAGGTAAGACTATAGAATAGGGAGGGGGGGCGGGTTTTCCCCGACGCCACCAGGAACCATCACCGTCGCCAACTAGTTGTCCCCGCGCTTCAGTTAGCTCTCGCACTCGTTAATTTTCATTAACTAATTACTATGGGTTTTTTTTTTTCCCAAGCTAATTACCTCTCGCAAAGGTAAATATTCAAAAAGTCCTTATTATGTGGTGAAGCGGCAGGGGAGGGCGGGTGGGGTTTAACCCCCCCCCCTCCTGGCTACCGCGACCAACGTTTTCAATGCGATCTGTGGTCAGTTCTCGCGAACTAAAATTTTAAAAACCGTAATTAATACGGCTTTTTTTTTCGCGACTAGTTACCTCTCGCATAGGTAATTAGTCCAAAAATCTTTATTAGGTAAGACTATAGAATAGGGAGGGGGAGCGGGTTTTCCCCGACGCCACCAGGAACCACCACCGTCGCCAACTAGTTGTCCCCGTGCTCCAGTTAGCTCTCGCACTCGTTAATTTTCATTAACTAATTACTATGGGTTTTTTTTTCCTAGCTAATTACCTCTCGCAAAGGTAAATATTCAAAAAGTCCTTATTATGTGGTGAAGCGGCGGGGGAGGGCGGGTGGGGTTTAACCCCCCCCCCCCCTCCTGGCTACCGCGACCAACGTTTTCAATGCGATCTGTTGTCAGTTCTCGCGAACTTAAATTTTAAAAACCGTAATTAATACGGCTTTTTTTTTCGCGACTAGTTACCTCTCGCATAGGTAATTAGTCCAAAAATCTTTATTAGGTAAGACTATAGAATAGGGAGGGGGAGCGGGTTTTCCCCGACGCCACCAGGAACCACCACCGTCGCCAACTAGTTGTCACCGTGCTCCAGTTAGCTCTCGCACTCGTTAATTTTCATTAACTAATTACTATGGGTTTTTTTTTTTCCTAGCTAATTACCTCTCGCAAAGGTAAATATTCAAAAAGTCCTTATTATGTGGTGAAGCGGCGGGGGAGGGCGGGTGGGGTTTAACCCCCCCCCCCCCCTCCTGGCTACCGCGACCAACGTTTTCAATGCGATCTGTTGTTAGTTCTCGCGAACTAAAATTTTAAAAACCGTAATTAATACGGCTTTTTTTTTCGCGACTAGTTACCTCTCGCATAGGTAATTAGTCCAAAAATCTTTATTAGGTAAGACTATAGAATAGGGAGGGGGGGCGGGTTTTCCCCGACGCCACCAGGAACCATCACCGTCGCCAACTAGTTGTCCCCGCGCTTCAGTTAGCTCTCGCACTCGTTAATTTTCATTAACTAATTACTATGGGTTTTTTTTTATCCCAAGCTAATTACCTCTCGCAAAGGTAAATATTCAAAAAGTCCTTATTATGTGGTGAAGCGGCAGGGGAGGGCGGGTGGGGTTTAACCCCCCCCCCTCCTGGCTACCGCGACCAACGTTTTCAATGCGATCTGTTGTCAGTTCTCGCGAACTAAAATTTTAAAAACCGTAATTAATACGGCTTTTTTTTTCGCGACTAGTTACCTCTCGCATAGGTAATTAGTCCAAAAATCTTTATTAGGTAAGACTATAGAATAGGGAGGGGGAGCGGGTTTTCCCCGACGCCACCAGGAACCACCACCGTCGCCAACTAGTTGTCCCCGTGCTCCAGTTAGCTCTCGCACTCGTTAATTTTCATTAACTAATTACTATGGGTTTTTTTTTCCTAGCTAATTACCTCTCGCAAAGGTAAATATTCAAAAAGTCCTTATTATGTGGTGAAGCGGCGGGGGAGGGCGGGTGGGGTTTAACCCCCCCCCTCCTGGCTACCGCGACCAACGTTTTCAATGCGATCTGTTGTTAGTTCTCGCGAACTAAAATTTTAAAAACCGTTGGCCAAGAAAATTAAAATTTGAAATTTAGCCCAGAATTGGTCCCTGGGTAGAGGATTGAACTGTCAAAACTTCATGAAACTAATTGCAAGGCTATAAAACATTGAAAAATACTAACATAAGTATTAAATCCAAAGCGCAATACAGCATATATTATTTTCTTCCGTTTTTTCCCCATTCTTTATATTGAAATTAATCTAGTACAGGTTATTAAAGCCACTATACATAAATTTACCTTTATTTTTATATCTTGTTAGCATTAAGAAGCTGTGAAATCTTATCACACAACGCTTGCCTAGTGTTGTAATCACTCCCCCACTCTTTGCTATGGTTAGTTCTGTTGTGAACTATTTATTTTAAGTGCATTACTTAATGGAACCCATGCTTCTTCATTTCTGCTTAATTGATATGAATTTTTTGGTCAGTTTTATTGCGGTATTTATATGGACCATAATACTTAGTTTTAAGTTAATAGTTGTAAAAACCTTCATTAAAGGTCAGACCTTTCTAAAGAGATTGGTCTTTATTTGAATGCTTTAGGGTGAGTAAAAGAGGAGATATTAGATTTGATGCAGAGCACTAAAATAGCTAAAAATAGGCGGTTTTTCGAAAATAATATGTCCGCCATTTGATAAAAATGTAATAAAGGTTAAAAGATGTAATAAAAAGGTTAAATTACATCTATTATATTACGATATATTAATTATAATACGTATTATATATAATTATATAATTATATATATTACGTATATTATAATACGATATATTATCGTAATACGATTAATTACGAGATTACGACGAGGGGCCAACTGTGACACTGGCTATTTTCAGCGTTGGTGTCTTTTCCCGAGATACGTGACGATTAGCTGCTTTATATTACGATTTGCTCGATCTGTGGGATTTGCCTGTGAGTGATATAAAGGTGTAGTCTCTCTCTCGATACCGAACTCCTTAGCTACTTCATTTACAAGATTACTAACAAAGTTCTTTGCATTAGCGGTAATTAACTTCTGAGGTGCCCCATACCTTTATAATATTCGTGATTTCAATTTTGATACAATAACTGAAGAGGTAGCTTTTCTAATCGGACACAATTCCACCCCCGGCTAAATAAATCTACGAAAACTAAAAGATACACATTGCCTTTTGAACTTCGAGGGTACCCATAATGTCGACTGACACAATTTCCCAAGGCTGCTTGTTATAGCGAGGGTACATTAATCCGCGAGGTGGTGTATTACTGGGTTTGACTTTCTGGCATTACTCGCATTGTCTGAGATATTGGCTTATATCGCGATATAGTCCAGGCAAATAATATAATCTGCTAACACTAGCAACAGTTTTATCTATTCCCAGGTGGCCCGACTGCGGAAGATTATGATTATCATAGATTATAGATCTACGCAAATGTCTAGGAACAACAACTTTCCATCCTTCCTGGGGTCCTCAAGCTCTCCCTTCAAAGGGTTCTTGCGGTGATATAATAATTGTCCGTCCATTATCAACCATTCAGGATGAAATTCTGGAGACTTTTGGACTTGGTAAAATTTCTGATTATACCGTTCATCGGACGGTATGGAGGTTTCCAAAGAAGTAACCTCACCGGAAGAAGAACCATGATCGGTACTAGAAGATGCGGCAATTCATGATAAAGCATCGGCCACTGTATTAAGTTTGTCCTTACGGTATTCTACTTTGTAATTGTACTGTTGAAAACGAAGAGCCCATCTAGCCAAACGGCCCGAAGGGTTTTTCAAATTCAGTAACCACTGACTTGCATGGTCAGTTATAACGGTAAACGGATATCCCTCCAAGTAATGCCGATTCTTTTCGATACCAAACAGAACTGCGAGAAATTCCTTCTCGGTCACGGTATAATTTCTTTCAGCTGGACTGAGAATGCGGGAGCAAAAAGCGATGACCCTTTCTTTGCCATCTTGTATTTGAGTTAAGACCACTCCCAGACCTGTATCACTGGCATCGGTCTGTAATTGAAAAGGTTGCTCAAAATCTGGTCTGGCTAATATTGGTGCTTCAGTCAGAGCTGACTTGAGAGCATTGAAAGAGGCTTCCTGCTCTTCTGTCCATACCCATTTAGCTTTACGTTTAAGCAAGAATGTAAGTGGAGAAGTGAAGAGAAATCTTTTATAAAACGACGATACCATCCTGCCATTCCAAGAAACCTTCTAAGTTGCCCAACATTAGTAGGAGGAGGAATCGAAGTTACGGAACTAGCCTTGTCTGGATCAACACTCCTGCCATCACTATTAATTAAATAGCCCAAGTACCTAACTTCATTACATCCAAATTCGCATTTTTCGGGGTTGATGCGCAATCCTGAAGCTTTAAGTCGACGGAACACTTTCCTTAAGCATATCTAAATGCAATTCAAAAGTTGGCGTACAAACCAAAATATCGTCAAGGAATACTACAACGTATGGGTAGAGTTCGGCCCAAATATTGAATCTGCTAACCTTTGAAAGGTTGCAGGTGAATTAGTTAGTCCAAACGGCATAACTTTAAATCTAAATAACCCTCTTCCGGGAACTGTAAATGCAGTAATTTCTTTACTGGATTCGTTTGCTAGTGGAACATGCAAAAATGCCTGCTTGAGGTCAAATTTGGACAGATATCTGGCTTGTTGAAGTCCATCCAAGAGAGAAGTCATATTTGGCATGGAATATGAATCTTTTCGGGTAACTTCATTTACTTTACGAAAATCTATACTAAAACGGTAACCCGTTCCCTTGCGAACCATTACTACGGGGGATGACCATGGAGATTGGCAAGGCTCCACTAAGCCTTCTTCCAACATCCGATCTCGCTCTTGGTACATTGCCTCAAGCACTTTGGGCGAGTAGGAGCGTTGTTTGACAGGTTGAGCGCCATTAACGTCAATCTTATGGCTTATCCGCGTTGTTAATCCCGGAGCATCTTGGAGATTTAGCAAACCTTCACTAACTACCCTATCCAGATCCAACTTTTCTGAGGAATCAAGTGAATTAATACCACAGGTTTTGGATGTTTCACTTCCCAAAAATTGAACCTCTTGACGAAACGAGAATTTATGATTAGGATCATCTTGAAACCACCATCTTGCTACAAGAAGGTTTGTGCACATATTAGAGTTAACTATAAAATCTAACCCAAACAAAAACATAAATGGAAGCGTTGTTAAAACAGCGTTGTGTCATACGACCTATCTCCTACGGTAATTGGAATGGAGAACCTTTTATCGACAATACTAGTACTTCTATTAGCGACACAAATATTAAACTTAGGAATTTCCTCAACGACATACCCAAGCTGAAGGAGAATTTTAATCCCTTCTGGTCCAACGAATGAGGTCGTAGAACCAGGGTCAAATAGTGCTAAGTAAGTCAAGCCTCTTTGGCATTGTTTTCCTATTCGGAAAACCATGTAAAGCTGTTTAGGTAAAGATAAGGGATAAAGAGGTACGGAAGAATTTTGAAGAATGCGAGGCGACACATGGAGAAACGAGATCATACTTAGAGGTACACAAAGGTGTGCGATAAGGAACGGTAATAGTTGAATTGATATTTGGTGGGTCAGCTAAAACCATGGGAATAGGAATGACCCTTACTTCCGATTCCCTTGCCCATTTCCCGGAGTACATTTGGGACAGGCATGAATGGAAACTCCTGGGTTACCGCAACGATAACAGAACAACTTACGAGGTAGCGAACATCTAGAATATACATGAGGTCCACCCTAATTCCAGCACTTTAATTTCGTAGCTGGTAGAGCTGGCTGTAGGTCTTTTGGAGCGTTTTTATTGACAATAGGTCCAGGACTATTCCTGGATTGTACTTTAATCGATGGGAATAACCGTTTTGATTTCGTTTTCATTTGTTATAATTCACGATTGCCATTTGATTTGTCGGCAGCAGTGTCTGTTTCTTTTGACATTGAGGAACCCGAAGGTGAAACACTAAAGATTCCCGCTATTTGTTCTTTCACATAATTTGAGTTGTTATAGTGTCTAGTTGTAGTGGGGTTTGTAAATCGGGTTTTCCCTTTTGCATTAGACTTTTCGGATCGGCCTTCTTGAGCCATCATCTTGAAGACTCTAGATCGTTCCGTGACAAAATTTATTTAGTCCTTATAAGAAGGAATTACCGTGGACTTTATTTGTTCTTCGAACGCTTTTCTGGTTCCGGGGTCTAAATTTGTGAGGGCTAAATGAAGTTTGATGAAATCCCCATGTCTTCAATACCTAAAGCCGATAACACAGAAAAATTATTATTATGCTCAGATAAAAATCTTTGCAAGTTACTAGCTGAAGAGTTGTTTAAGGGAGTAAAATCCATCACCCTCTTGATATAAAATTGGGCGAGTCGCCTTTTATTTTGAAACCTATAGACTAATATATCACAAACGAGGGAATAATTAGCTTCATCTAGTGCAAACCCCGAGATAAGGGACAGAGCTTCCCCGCGTAAGTTACTTCGTAAATAATGAAATTTCCTAATGGTCGAAAAAGATTTTTCTCTATGAACCATAGAGTCAAAAAGAGAATAAAACCCACTCCATTCTTCCAATTTCCCCGAGAATAATGGTAAACCAATTTTCGGTAACTTCTGAGATACAGGATAAATGGGGGTAGGCAAAATCTCAGGTTTCTTTTCAGGAGGATTGCACGCTTTTATCAGTTTATAATAATTGGCTTTAGTGGTATCAACTAAATCATTGAATGAGTTTTGCACTGCGGAGGTTTCGATCTTGTCCTTTTTATCCGTCACAGTTGCATTATGTTCCCTTATTTTGGACTGAATATTCTCAAAACGCGACTCGTAATTGACTGGTTTAAAATCTACTACGGTATTGATACTCAAAGAGTTCGATTCGGTGAAAATGTTCTGGACTGCAGCAAATATGTCCTCCCGCTCTGATATTAAAACGTCGGGAACACCCATGATGGAAAAATAAACAAACCAAGAAAAAAATTAAAATAAATGCATAAACTAGCATGAAAAAAAAAATGAATTGTTTTGAATTTATTTATTTTTTGATGAAATTTATATTATGATGAAATTACTGTGCATCAAATGTTATTTTCTGTGGTATATCTGAGAACGAGGTTAAGCACTGGTAAAATTTTCAGATCCTGATAAGGATGTTCCTGACTTGATCCAGTAAGCCAACCTTGCAGTCATGTATCCAGATCTGCTTGCAGAGCCCTTTCTTCAAATCCATCCATCCAATTCATCGAGGACACCAACCCATCAACAGCCATCGAGGACACCAACCCATCAACCAGCCATCGAGAAACCTATTCTTAAACCTACTTATAATCGAAACTAAGCTAAGTACTGTAAAATAACTTTTAATTGTATAAATTTTGGGGGAAAAGTTTAGAAAATATTGTATAAATTTGAATTTGGGCTTAATTTTTTTTTTAAGGAAAAGTGAAATTTTGAAATATTTGAAATTAATTTGAATTAAGGAAAATTTATTATGAAAATATGATAATTTAATATTAAAAGATAAAACAGTCCTTAAATTATTAATTTTGGTCTCATAAAAAAAAGAAAAAGAGACTGAAGTTTTTTTTCACATGTATATAGCTTGATTTAAGGCTTCGAAAGAAGTGAGACAGATCAATCTACATAGATTTTTTTTTTTGCTTCAGTGATTAAGAGACCAAACCATAAATTTTGATACATATTAAAAGAAATTAAAGGACTAATAATAAAATTTTGTTGAGTGGGAGCAAATCATATATTATTGAATGATTCAAATTATTTGGGAATTTTGAGCTTTTCAAGAGTTGAAATAACATTTTATTGTTTTTGTAGGAATGGTCTGAATTTAATAAGCCCTTAAATTAGTATCGAGACTTATATTGTAAAAAAAAAATTGATTATTAATGCCCCACAACGATTATCAGAGCTGCCTAACATTTGCTTACAATGTTCGTTTTTTTATGTGCAATAGGTCTCTTATATTAAGATTAGAATAAGACTAATTTAATATAAGATATATGTTGGTGGCCAATATGCACCATTGGCGGATCCAGGGGGGGAGCTGTGGGGGCTGCAGCCCCTCCCTTTGGAAAATTTTTCGTCATTAAAAGATAGAATTTGACTTCCCTTAAAGTAAGGAAGCAAGTGAAAGAACAAATAATATGCAGAGAAAGTAGAATTTTAGTTTTGGGAAAGTTACATAAAGGTAAAAAAGCTGATTTTCAGATCCAAATGTAGGGCTATGGGAATGCAGCCCCCCCCTTTAGGACTGCAGCCCCCCCTTTACAGTCGGCTGGATCCGCCCATGATATGTACATAAGGTTTCAATATATTTGACATGGTATCACATATGATAACTAACACATGCCAATTTGTTTTGCTGGGCAAACATTTTGAAAGATTAATTTCCATTAAAAAGGGTCCCACATCTCCGATGTGCTATTTTCCTGCATTTGGATAGTTGATATGACCTAGGGTCCTATTAAATTCGTGAAGGGGTATGTTGGATTCCTTGCCTTTCCATATCCTTCTTATATCTTATATTAAATTAGTCTTATTCTAATCTTAATATTAGAGACCTATTGCACATATATATAAAAGAACGAACATTGTAAGCAAATGTTAGGCAGCTCTGATAATCGTTGTGGGGCATTAATCATCAATTTTTTTTTTTTTTACAATATAAGTCTCGATACTAATTTAAGGAATTATTAAATTCAGACTATTCCTACAAAAACAATAAAATGTTATTTCAACTCTTGAAAAGCTCAAAATTCCCAAATAATTTAAATCATTCAATAATATATGATTTGCTCCAACTCAACAAAATTTTATTATTAGTCCTTTAATTTCTTTTAATATGTATCAAAATTTATGGTTTGGTCTCTTAATCACTGAAGCAAAAAAAAATATCTATTTAGATTGATCTGTCTCACTTCTTTCGAAGCCTTTAATCAAGTTATATACATGTGAAAAAAAAATTTAGTCTCTTTTTCTTTTTTTTATGAGACCAAAATTAATAATTTAAGGACTGTATTATCTTTTAATATTAAATTATCATATTTTCATAGTAAATTTTCCTTAATTCCAATTAATTTCAAATATTTCAAAATTTCACTTTTTCTTAAAAAAAAATTAAGCCAAATTCAAATTTATACAATATTTTCTAAACTTTTCCCCCAAAATTTATACAATTAAAAGTTATTTTACAGTACTTGGCTTAGTTTCGATGAGAAGTAGGTTTAAGAATAGGTGTCTCGATGGCTGGTTGATGGGTTAGTGTCCTCGATGGCTGTTGATGGGTTGGTGTCCTCGATGAATTGGATGGATGGATTTTATGATGGCCTATGGTGATGATCAAGAGTTCTTGTAGCCTTACAGTTGAAGAAAGGGCTCTGCTAACAGATCTGGATACATGACTGCAAGGTTGGCTTACAGGATCAAATCAGGAACATCCTTATCAGGATCTGAAAATTTTACCAGCGCTTAACCTTGTTCTCAGATATACCACAGAAAATAACATTTGATGCACAGTAATTTCATCATAATATAAATTTCATCAAAAAATAAATAAATTCAAATCAATTCATTTTTAAAATATCAATAACCATCATTATTAATATTCATAATAACCATCATCAATAATAATGATTCAATTATACATATCAATATATACCAATATATTTTACACCAACATATTATTCTTCAATTTCATATTCCCATAAATGTATTTATTCAAATACCTTTATATCATATATTGTTCTTTGAAGTACACTTGGCCATTTAAATATGCTCAGTTGCGCATTATATAATCAACAAAATTACAAAACAACATTTAAACAAAACATAGATTTACAAACATAAACCTTCCTTTCATACTACAAAAATCATTCATTCAAACAAAATTCAAAAAATAAAATAATATCTAAATTCCTGCCAAATTAAAAAATCATACAAATACTTCTCTCTATGCATATAAAAATAAATGACTTCTTCTCCTTGTTGTAATGATCTTCTTAAATAAAATTACAAATTCAGAATTTCCATTCAAATCTAAAATTCACAAATCAATATTAATTTCAAAGTCATAAAAATATATACATCTTGAATTATTTTTCACTTTCTAAAAAAAAATTAATAATAATACATTTCATATACAGAATACAGAATATCAAAATAGGCCTCAAATTATTATAGGTATATTCATTACAACATGTAAATTATTCAATTAAAGTTTACAAAGGTCATATTCACAATTATTATTTCTAATGAAAATAATTAATTCCAAACTTATCTCTGTGCATCATTGTATAAATAAGGAAACATTCAATTTCTTCAATAAAATCCATCCAATAATAGTAATATTAGAGCCAAAATTCAAGTTTCCAGTATAGCTCTCTCTCTCTCTCTGGCCAAGTTCAAGGTCAAAACTTCTTAATAGATAACAGTATCTGCAACTGAGCTTTATAATACTTTTTTAATTTTACTTAAAACAAAATGCTGCCTCAGGAAAAGACATATGGATTCAAAAGATAGGCCTTCAATATTCAATATTTCATTTTTTTTTTTCAAGAACATATATGTATATATATTTCACCATTAATTATAATCGCCATAAAATTATCATTAAAATATGTGAAGACAATTTCTAATCAATATTATTACCCATCAATTAATTCAATTAAAATATAAGCACGCAGTTCACAATTATTATTAGCCATAATATTTTTTTTTCAAATCATATGAACACAATTTCTTTCTAGACAATCGATTATTACAATAGGGGGACAATATATATATATAAAATATATGGGCCATTCATTTTATTATTAAAAATATATCAAAACAATTTTTCCACAAATATTCGCCATCTAATCACAATAAAAATAGCGAAGATCTAATGCCCTTTTAAACAATACTTATTTATTTTATATAACCCATTACTCGACGCTAATATACACACACATTATAAAATTAATTATATACTAGGCCCCTCGGGTCTTTTTCGTTTAAAGCACGCCAACCGAATCTACAGTTACAAATAACACAACATATGTTTTTAAAAGTAACGATATTTAATAACTATTATTTTATTTGTCCTTTATTATAACTTCCAAAAATTACAGATGTCTTCCAACATAACCTCGAATAAATCTTTGTTTTGATTCCTATGTCTCCACAGAAATTCAGCAAGATACGAATGTGTATCTAGTGTACTTTTTTGTCCACGAATAAATGAAAATCAATGCAGTATTTAATGGAAATTTAGAACCAGTAAACCAAGTACCTTCTCTTAAGCCAATTTCCATACGACAGGATCTATTATTACATCTCCATCTGAATCTATTCTCTCTCTTGCTTAATTTCATGTTATATCCATTGCGGCATATCCTATCTTTATGAAGAAAACCTTTTTCCTATAGAAAATATAGTTTTATCTAAATCTTTGTATTGGTCGTGTAACCTAAACAAAGCCATGTTTACTACCGTAACTAAATATTTTAGCTATATGTTGTATTTGTAAAGAACCGAGTACTACGTAACCAAGTAACGATATCGCAAATAGTAACGTAGTAGTTACCATATGTTCATATTTGTACCTGTAAATTAGGTTGGCGTGCTTTAAACGAAAAAGACCCGGCCCCTCTAATATTTTATTAAAATATTTAATTCGTCGTTAATTGCAATATTGTACTATATAAACCTTATAACCAATATCAAAATTATTATTACTATCAACTTCCATTATTAATTATGGCCATCCATATTTTTTATTATTAACAATTAATATTAACTTAATTTGAACGTAGTCCTCAATTTTGTTTTGTACATAATACACAATTAATGTACAATTGTTAAAAAACCTTAAAACTCGCGTGGTCTTTTTATATTTTTAAATTCCATCCAAATTTATTATTTAACTAATTAACACTTTACCGCCGTTCTTATCTGAACCTAATAAAGCTTTATATTTTTCCTTCCAATAATTTAGATTAGTATTCTGTCCGCGCTTTCTAACACGTTTATTAATATTTTCGCGTCTACTTAATCTATTATAATTACAATCATTATTATAATCACGATTATGGTTCCTAGCATGTTTATTAATCAGATTACTTTTATAAATGCCGTTACAATTTTTATTTCTAAAATATTTCATCATTCGATTATTAATTCGAAGATTCAATCTATTATTATAGTTTCGGCGATTACTACTTTTTTTTGAAAAATTAAATTTATTTCGACGACGATAACTGTGTTTATTCTTCGAAGAAAACAAAATAATCCTCTTAGTTATAACTTGCTAGACAGGATTATGGCAATGGACGGCATTATACTGATTATTTCTATGAATCATGTCTATATTATTTCCGATCGAATATCTAGGTTGGCAGGCCTGTTCATCTCTAAATTCAATTTTATCAGTTGGGCTAATATATAAAATTTTCATTATCTTCAGGGGTATTCTCCATATAAATTATTCGCGCGTTAGATATTTGATTTATTTCAATTAAATCCTCAAAATTGTTATTTTTTTCTTCTGATGGGCTAGATAAATTTAATTCACTTAGGCCACAGTTATTATTTTCTATCTCTAAATTATTTTTATAATTACTAATTGCCTTATCATTCTAATTGTACCCCACTCCTTCTGAATTATTAATATTTTCATACCAATAAATTCAAATATTTCATATTTTCATAGATATTATTAATTTTTGCCATAAAATTACAATGCTGCTCGGCCAATCGTTCTTTCATACTTATTTCCAATAAATCTACCCTTTTATCTAAATCTTCAATATTTAATGCCCTAGATACCATTTTATTAGATTGATCCGCCATTTTAATTTTAATATTACCATGATTAATTCATTAATTATAACTAAATCGCCCTAATAATTATAATACATATTTCAATTAAATGCCGAAATACTTAATAAAAATAATTTAGCCCCAATATTTCACTAAATAAATTTATAAATACACGCGACAAAACTATTTTTTTTTTTATTCGCTATTTAAAAAAAAATCAAAACCACGTCTGTGAACCAATTGCTATGTATATCCCTGATTTTAATTAATTAATAGGGTTTGTAAAAAGGTCCGTTAAGGTCCATGGAATTATCTAAATAATTGGGACAAGCAAAAACAAACAGAATTACGCAGTGGAAGTATATTATAATTGGTAATAATATATACATATATACAGATAAAGAAATATATCAAATTAATATATACAGGCCTTGGCAAAGGAGTGATTTTTTGGCCGGAGCTAGGGCACAATATGTCTATATAGCAGCAAATTCCAACTAAAACTGATCTCTGGGGCCTTTTGGTAATGGGACCATTTGGGCACCTAACTTACAATTATATATAGTCACTCTCATTAATATCTACTTACAGAATATTTATATAATAGCCCTCATATAACATAATATAATAACTATGTGTGTGGTCACATCACATATATATTATTATTATCTTGGCGCTGCAACTTGTCGACGAGTCCTAGCCTCTTCCACCAACTTCCTCCAGTCATCTCTGTTCCGTGCCGCTGTCATCCAGATCCTGACTCCCAGAATATCTCTAGCGTCTCTAGCAACTATTGAGGTAAATGGGTTAAAAAGTCAAATAAAACTAGCAGCGTCATGAAAAACTTCACTATAATTATAAAAGGACTCATAATATATATACATCACCAAAACACAATCAGGCTTGGTTAAACTTCGGTGTAAAAACTGGGCAGGTTACAATCAGTGTTGCCCTTGCTCTCCCGAATTTAGAAAAAGAACTTTAGATAATAAGCATAAATCTTTCAATGAATTTTAAAACAAATTAAGAATTAATAAAATGCAATAAACAATTTATCTCAACACTCCCCCTCATTGAAAAGATTCTGAATTAGGTATTTTATTTCAGTCCAACCTTTTCCAATAATCCTTTTAGTCGTGGTCCATGAAGAGGCTTCTTTAGGAAATACGCCAGTTGGTCCTGGGTCGCGATTGACTCGATTTCAAGTTGTCCGTCTTGCACGACTTCCCGCACGAAGAAGTGTCGAATACGAATGTGCTTCGTCCGACGGTGAAACTCCGGATTCTTTGCAAGCCTAATTGCGGCCTCCTTGTCCACAAATAGAGCAGGAATGGTGGTCGCATCGGATGGTGAGAGAGATTCAATTAGAGACCTCACCCAAACAATCTCTCTAGTGGCTTCACTGGCGGCCACCAGTTCTGCTTCCGTTGTGGAACACGCTACGCTGGTCTGTCTTTAGCTTGTCCATGACACAGGTCCTCCAGAATATATAACAATGACCCCGGTGGTTGATCTACCAGTGGTGATATCTCCACCCAAATCTGCATCACTGTATGCTAAAATTTTATTAATAGAATTAAAATTATACCTTATTACTTTGTCTTGTGTGCCCTTCAGATAGCGGAAGATCCTTTTTACCTTCATTACATCCTGTCCCGTTGGCTTCTCAAGACATCTTGATACGACACTAACGGCATATGCTATGTCAGGCCTAGTAGAGGTTGCAAGATACATTAAGGCACCAACAGCCTCTCTATAAGGGTAATTTGTCGTCTCATCCTTGAAATTATTATAGTCTTGACTATCCAAAATCGGAGTGGACACTTCCCTGTAATCAATCATCCCAAATTTGTTCAGTATTTTCTTAGTATATGATTTGTGTGGACTATAATTCCATCTTCATCTTTACTTATTTCGAGACCAAGTTCATAATAATTGAGTTCTTTAGAGTTAACTTTAAATTCGGATTTCAAATCATTTAAGAACTTTTCTAAGAATTTCTTACTAGTGGATGCAACTAACCCATCATCAACGTATAATGCTACAATCAACTGGTTACCATCTTCATTTTTGATGAATATACAGGGGTCTGCATGAAGAGGAACAAATTTTAATTTAGTCATAAAGTTGTTAAATCTTTCATACCAGCATCGGGCGGCCTGTTTAAGTCCATACAAACTTTTATTTAGTTTACAGACCTTCTTGGAGCCATCATTAAAGCCTTTTGGTTGTTGTATATAAACAATTTCCTTTCATCAAGTGTGCCATACAGGAATGCAGTAGAAACGTCGAATTGAGCTAGATTCATCCGTTTATGAGCTGCAACGCTTAATATGGTTCTAATGGAACTCATACGAGCTACAGGACTAAAAGTTTCATTGAAATTAATTCCCTTTTCCTGATTAAATCCCTTCACTACGAGTATAGCTTTGTATTTTTCAATGCTTCCATCAGGGTTTCACTTGATCTTGTAAATCCATCTGCAAGGCAAAATTTTTGCATCCTTCAGAGGATTCACCAACGTCCATGTCTTGTTAGAATTTTGTGCTGTCATTTCGGTTTTCATAGCCTTTAGCCAATTTTGATGATCTTCAGACTTAACCGCTTCTTCATAAGTTTTGGGGGTTTCTTGATCAGCCGTAATTAAGGTGGTGACAAAATCTGGTGAACCGTTGGGTTGGTTGGATTTTGCTCCGGTCTCTAAGTCCAAGATTCGGTTGTTCATTTTCTTCATTTGAACTAAAATAGTCTCCATCTGCGAATGGAAGGACATCTTCTTCACTCTCAGATTGTTCTTCCTCTTCGGTAGACTCCTCTTCTTTCTTGCTTTCATCATTTTCTTCAGTCTTCTTTCTTTCATCTGTTTCTTTTTTCTCGCTTCCTTCGTCTTGAAGATGAACTGTTAATGACGGAATTAGTGGCTTTTCATTGAACGTTACATTTCTTGACCTTATAATTGTTTTTCCTCCGGTCCATATTCGATAGCCTCCAAAGTTGTAACCGACTAATGTTTCTTTTTGTCCATCTTCTGACTGAACTGCTTAGGAATGTGAACAAAACATTCACAACCAATAATTTTTAAATGTCTAATGCTTGGTTTCTTCCCTGTCCACAATTCAAAAGGAGACTTTCCAGGAACGCCAGACTTGGAAGTTCTGTTTAAAATATATACAACAGAATTAATTAATTCAGCCCATAGTGATTGTGGTAAGTTACCGTGGGAATGTAGGATAGCCCTGGCTGCCTCTACGACTGTACGGTTATCCCGCTCAATAAAACCGTTGATTTCGCTGGAGTAGGGCATAATTAACAAGTATTCAATACTGTTATTTTTCAGAACCTTCATTTTTTGACAATCAAATTCTCCGCCATTGTCACTTTGGAGCGCTTTGAGTATCTCTGTACAGCTTTTTGGCACCCTTTAAGAAAAATTAAAAAATTTTCAAAAACATCAGATTTCTCTTTTAGGAAGAAAATGTGTCGGAAAATCTGGAAAAATCGTCTTTGAAGAGAACATAGTATTTGTACCCAGAAACGGACTTTTCGAAAGGTACACACACGTCAGCATATATGACCTCTCCCGGTACCGTTGCCCTTTTTCGAGTTCCATGCTTTTATTTATGGGCCTTACCATAGACACATCCTTCACAAACTCTAGGATCAGCCTTTAATTTAATACCTAATTCTCTCTCAATCACTTCTATTGTAAGTATCTTATCTTGATGCGCAAGTCTTTCGTGATAGAGTTGCATGAGTCCCTCGCGATTACTAGCTACAGCACTATTAGTCGAGAGCAAGGAATTATGTAAATTAAGTTTATACAAACCGTCATTAATGTTCCGTTGTCCTATTATAACAACTTCATTCTTGACAATAAATTTGACAGTAAATTTCTTTTTAGGAACTTTTTTAATGGTTAAATCTCTCTTAGAAAGGGCAAGTGCCTCCTCGTCAGCCTTAGAGACATTTCTATTTGTATTAACTTCTCTAAGAGCACTTTCGTGAGCACACAATTGACTTGTCAAATTTTCAACAGTTCGTTCTGACTTAGGCATCAATTGCCAACTTGACCTAAAAGAAAAATATTCTGACGGCAAGGTGTCAAGGATTTTACAAATCAGAAGTATCTCTGGCAATTTACTTTCAGTATTTAATACAATATTGAGACTATTCCAAAGATTTTTGACTTTAGAAAGATGACTTGCCATATCATCATCTGACGAATATTTTAAATTAAAGAATTGCATGCACAGGTCAAATGTTTTATCTTGGGATGCGCCATCGTACAATCTGTGCAACTCAAGCCAGATTTCTCTAGAGGAGTTAAATCTCATCACTTTGGTTAATGTTTCCTCCGTCATATTAGAAGTCAAAACCAGCATGGCCTTAGTATCCGCAGCTTTAAACTGTTCATTTTTTATTATTGAAATCCTTTACCTCCTGTTCTGATGCTCCGTTAAGTAGAGGCGTAAGGCATTTAACTTCCCTGTGACAACTTCATCTCCAACAGGAAAACTCCTTAGAAGTATCAGAATCTTAAATTTCCATGTGGCCCAGTTGCTTTTTCCTTCGAGATTACCAATGTTAACCTTTAGACACATCTTGTTTTCCGAAAAACTTCGTTACGAAAACAATATACGGAGACGCAATCACTTTAATAACTGAACCGTCTCTTATCTCCGGTCGGGTGCTGCTAGACCCATAACCTATTGAGATAAATGGGTTACAAAGTCAAATATAACTAGCAGAGTCAAGAAAAACTTCACTATAATTATAAAAGGACTCATAATATATATACATCACAAAAACACAATCAGGCTTGGTTA
This sequence comes from Aelia acuminata, assembly GCA_911387785.2. Lineage (NCBI taxonomy): Eukaryota > Metazoa > Arthropoda > Insecta > Hemiptera > Pentatomidae > Aelia > Aelia acuminata. Next base: position 90,027,830 of record OU426980.1, on the reverse strand, counting down.
AACTTCGGTGTAAAAACTGGGCAGGTTACAATCAGTGTTGCCAGTGTCAACCGAATTTAGAAAAAGAACTTTAGATAATAAGCATAAATCTTTCAATGAATTGTAAAACAAATTAAGAATTAATAAAATGCAATAAACAATTTATCTCAACAGCAACACCATCAGACCACCTGAGTTTCGGTCTCCCCTTTCTCCTAGTGCCATGAAGGGGTTCATTCAGTAACTTTTTAGGGATTGCCTCGTCGTCCATTCTAGTCACGTGGCCAGCACATCGCAGTCTCCCCAGCTTCATTGTCAGAACGACATCTTTTTCATTGAAAATCGAATAAATTTCGTTATTCGTCCGTCTTCTCCAGTTTCCGTCTTTATGGACTCCTCCGAAGATCCTACGAAGAATTTTCCTTTCGAAGACTAAAAGATCTTGTTCAATTCTTTTGCCTGTGTCCATGTGTCCATGTCCATATAGTAGGTTTTGTTTTTGGTTCTTGTATGGAATAATAATCAGATGCAAAAACCAATTTTTCGACCTTGGCAGCCCCTTTCCTCCACCGTATCACCAATAAGATACCAAAAACTTTTTTCCGTTTTGACCATGAAGAAGCACGTTTTCGACAAAGAAACTATGCTATACATTTTTAAACTAGATTATTTTTATTTTATTCTAAATTTGGTAGGAAGATTTTTATATATTATAAGTAATGATTAACTAGCAATTTATCTTCCTTTTTTTCACAACAGCTATTTATTTTCACATTACAATGTGACGTTACAATCATGTTAACGTTTTGGGCCTTTGTCCCCATTTACAAAACATAAAATAATTTCTCAATCCTATGATTGATAGTCTTTTAATAAATTTTCCGAAACTATATCAATGTCAAATGCTAAAATAAAATGAAGGAAGTTTCACAAATTATAAGCTGTAAGGGTCTCGATAGAGTTAGAATAGAATAGAATAGAGGTCTAAAAATTACATAACAATCTACATTATCAATTATTATAATTGACATTTTTATTGATTTATATCAATATCGAACCTCACACACCCATAAAAAGTAAAACCTTATTCCTTGAAGGTTTACGGCTTTGTAAAGAGCACGGTTATTTCAGTTATAATAATAATTTCTATAGACAAACATATGGACTACCTGATGGTAGATTATCTGTAAATTTATTAGGGATCGTGTTAAACTATATTATCAATAATGCTATTAAAAAATGCAATAATAAACCACTTTTTATAGCCAAATATATTGATGACCTGTTAATCATTATAGATATAGATCAAAATTCAGAATTTTTAAACATACTTAATAATGAGCACGAAAAAATAAAATTTACTTTAGAAACAGAAAAACTCAAGTCCATTAACTTTCTTGATATAACATTGTCTCGAAACAACACAAAAATAACAACAAAATGGTATAAAAAAGATATACCATTTAGTTGTTATTTTTGTGTTGTTTCGAGACAATGTTATATCAAGAAAGTTAATGGACTTGTGTTTTTCTAAAAAAAAAAAAAAAAAAAAAAAAAAAAAAAAAAAAAAAAAAAAAAAAATTTAAATCCGGTGGACTGGAAGTGGAATATTAGACAAAAGAACCCACACCATCTATTACAGCTGCCATGACAGACTACATCAATATGGCACAGGATTTGTTATCCACAAACAGTATAGGCAACATCTCATAGACTTTAAACCAGTGAGCCCATGTATTTGCCTGCTGAGAATTAGGGGAAAGTTTAAGAACTATTCCGTCATTGGTGTCCATGCCCCCACCGAAACATCACAAGAGGAGGAAAAAAGATGAGTTCTACGAGCTCCTAGAAGACACATTCGACCGTTGCCCCAATTATGACATTAAGATTGTAGCTGGGGATCTGAATGCTAAAGTGGGACGGGAGCCAGCCTACTCTCCAACAATAGGTCAGCTTGCATGAGTTCACAAACGATAATGGTTTAAGACCTGTTAACTTTGCAGCCTCCAGGGATTTGGTTATCGGATGGACCCTGTTCCCTCACAAGAACATTCACAAAGGAACCTGGACCTCACCGGACGGGACCACAGTTAACCAAATCGATCACCTACTCATCACGGCTCGCAGCCAATCCAACTTATTGGATGTGAGAACTCGTAGGAGAGCCAACATCGACTCTGACCATTACTTGGTGATCGCTAAGCTAAGGGATCGCACAGAGGCGTAAGAAGTACAACACTTTGAAATTGAAAGAAGAAGAAACATGCTCTAGATATCCCTCCAGGCTCGATACTATATTACAAGAAACAGCGATTGGGAATCTTTCTCTGGACAACAAATGGGAAGCAATCTCCACAGGAATTCATAGCACAGCTGAAGAGATCCTTGGCTTTCAGGAAAGAGTACCATCAAATCCCTGCAGTGCAGCTACAGAAGTCAAGAACGAAGCTTATGTAAAGAAGATACAGCGGCGGACACGAAGGACCGTTGTGGAATACATACGGAAGAGGAGAGAAGAGAAAAAACTGCACCGGCAAAAGAAGAGGGAGTGGAAGAAGAAGCAAATGGATGAGATTCAAACCCTGAAAGACTCCAACGAAATCCGGAAATTCTACCACAAAGTAAACGAAGGCAGAAAGCCTTTCAAGCTTAGAACAGCAGTTTGTCGTGATACTGACGGGACCCTGTTATGTGAAAAAGAGAAAATCCTCGAGAGATGGCGTCAGCCATTTCGCGAACCTCCTTCACAATACATTAGACTCTCAGGATAATGTACTAACTATCTTGGAGGAGCATGAAAATTGGGAACCCCCTGACGAGGATGACATCCTCTCATCTATAGAAAGGTTAAAAAACAATAAGGCACCCGGCTTCGACGACCTCCCTGCTGAACTTTTCAAATCCGGTGGAACTGAGCTTGTGAGAGTCCTTCAAGACATCATAATAGACATATGGACCGAGGAGAAACTGCCGGCAGCATGGCAGAAAACCATAATGTGTCCTATTCACAAAAAAGGAGACCAGTTGAATTGCAACAACTACAGAGGCATATCACTCCTTCCAGTGGCACACAAGATAATGTCCAACATACTCTATCATAAGCTTCTCCCATATGCAGAGCGGGCCATTGGTCGGTAACAATGTGGCTTCAGAAGAGGAAGATCTACCAGCGACCACATCTTTACCATCCGACAAATTCTGGAAAAGGGTAGAGAGTACAAAATACAAACTCACCATCTTTTCTTGGACTTTAAGAATGTAGTAGTAGTAAAGAAAATTTTATTTAACAAAATATATAAATTTACAGTTTATAAGCTTGAGTATTTACAATAAGCTTGGTAATATTACCATCAGCTAGAGTGACATCACAATTCATCAAAAATAAATAATTTTGTTGTTTATATAACATAAATAAAGTTAAAATAAACACGATTTTCACAATAACATAAATAAATAAAATCAAATCAAAATTAATCACTTAAATAGCATTGAGAAAAAACAAAATCAGGAATAATCAAATTTATAATCCATTGCCTCTTTTATGTATCGGTAGACACTCTCATAATTTTAACTGACTTTAAGAATGCCTACGACAGCATTGATAGACAGGAACTGTATAAGGCTCTTGAGGACCTAGGCGTACCCAAGAAACTAATTAGACTATGCAGGATGACGATGCTGGGAGTAAGGGGCATGGTGAGGATCCAGAATGATTTATCAAGGGACTTCGACTATGGAAAGGGTGTACTCCAGGGGGATGCGCTTGCCTGCCTACTCTTCAACCTCGCCTTGGAAAAAGACATAAGGGACTCCGAGATTGACACATCTGGCACCATATTCAACAAGCTAGTACAGGTGCTGGGATACGCAGATGATATAGACATCGTAGGAAGATCTTTCAGAGCTGTCAACGAGGCCTTTCAAGCTCTCGAAGGCCAAGCAAGAAAGCTGGGCCTAGTTATCAATGAGAACAAGACCAAGTACTTGGCCACAGGGCAAGAGGATAGACATGGGCAACGCGTTCAATTTGGGAACTACTCCTTTGAGCAAGTAGACAACTTTATCTACCTCGGCTGCCTTGTTAACTCTATAGGAGAAGTGGCAAATGAAATAAGCAGGAGGATCACATTGGCAAACAGGTGCTTTTTTGGTCTCCGGCCAAAACTGCGGAGTGGAATGATAGCCAGAGGTACAAAACTACTAATGTACAAGACCCTCATTCGTCCAGTCTTGATGTATGGCTCTGAGAGCTGGACCATCTCGAATAAATCAGAGCAAAGCCTACTGGTCTACGAGCGGAAAATCTTGCACTACATATACGGACCGCTTCGTATGGAGAATGGAGAATGGAGGAGAAGGACCAACCACGAACTAAGCATTCTCCCTCCTAAATGGTCCTGATATCGTTAAGACCATCAGACTCGGGAGGCTTAGGTGGGCAGGCCATGTTATTAGAATGTCAGAAGAGGACATCCCTCGGAAAGTCCTGTCAGGGCAGCTATATGGCACAAGAAGGATAGGGAGACCTAAGCTTCGCTGGGAGGACGGTGTTGCAAATGACATTCGCCACATCCTTAGAACTCGGAACTGGAGAACGACAGCACTTGACCGGGACAACTGGCGAAGGCTGATTCAGGAGGCCTTGACCCAGTAATGGGTTGTTAAGCCGCTTTAAGTGTAAGTAAGTAAGGTATAAAAAAGATATGTCCTCAAATAGATTGCTAAATTATTATTCCATGCACCCTAGATACCAAATCATAAACGTTGCAAACAACTTAATTCACAGATCAATAGTTTTAACAGATGAAATTCATTTAAATAAGACATAAAACATAATATATAACATTTTAGAAGAAAACTGTTTTCCAAAAAACTTAATTTATAAACTATGGTACACCCAAATAAATATAATACGAAACAACATAGTTAGTCATACAAACAACAATGCACATAGGCATATCACTTCAAAACAACTTATTCTCCCTTCAACAAATTCTTCTATACAAAATGCATTCAATCATTATAAAAGAAACAATAACAAATTTCCAAAACCCTCACAAAAAAGCATCACCAATTATTTTCAAAGTGTCCCCCATAGCTCCAATAATGAAAACATCATAAAATATAATAACAATGACACCACTGAAAATAAGATCAATGAAAGTGTTAAACCAATCATAAAAAAAATCGTTAGCTCAACGTATGTACCCCATTTATCATCAAAAATAAGTAACACCTTCAAAAAATTCAACGAAAGCAGTTTCAAAATAAGTTATAAACCAAAAAACCTGTTAAAAACGGTTTATACAAACATGAAAGATAAAATACCAACGATGAAGAAAACAAACATTGTGTACAATATACCATGCTCTAATTGTGGTAAATCTTATTTGGGCCATACAGGGTGCAACCTGGAAACTAGAATAAACCAACACATATATAGCTTAAAACCAAAATCAAAAATCAACTCAGCCCTAGTTGAGCACCATAGAATTACGGGACATGAATTTAATTTCCAAAAACAAAAATAATCTGCTCACAAAAACACAAGAAAAAAAGAGAAATTATTGAGGGCATATATATAAATGAAAACATCAACAATTTAGTTAACTGTAGAAAGGAATGTTCAGAAATAAAAGAAATTTATGGTAATATTATAAACAAGTTTTAAATTTAAAAACGCGATCTTATATCTTAATTTTATTTTATCTTTAATTTTACAATACTAATATGCTTGTACTTATAATTATATGTATACTTATAAATCAATAAAAATGTCAATTATAATAATTGATAATGTAGATTGTTATGTAATTTTTAGACCTTTATTAATTTTTAAGACTGTGATATTGTTGTTTTTCTGTGAGTTTTTAGTAATTGAGTATAATTTTAATTGTTTTTAATTTTTCTTTTAAAATCTCTGTATTTACTTAGACTCCATCTTAGATCAGTTTCTATTTATAGTTTTTATACCATTTGTGATTACTCCAGCTTAATGCATTAGCTAGATATTTTTTGACCACTATGTTACTTCCTTATATATTTTTTCCCTTATTGTACCAAATGACACAAATTTTTAAATTTGTGAGTTTTTATGATTTGTTGATGAATGTGGTAAGATTATGTTTCCTAAATTTGTACTTTTATTCATAATGTTTTTAATTGTAAAAATAGTTTTAACCACAAGGCTGTGATTTTCCTTTTTGATCTTTTAGCTTGGAAAATGCTCACATACGAGCGAAACGTCAGCCATTATAAATTTTGACTATGACTGTATAAAAGTCAATAAAAGAAAATATTTTCGAGACCCTTACAGCTTATAATTTGTGAAACTTCCTTCATCATTATAGTGGTCTTTTAATTTGCTTCTATTTGAAGATTAATGCTAAAATACAATGTTCTACATTTTTGTATATGTCAGCTCATACTTGTCCATATCCAATTGACTAAAGGCTACAGAGTAGCCATATATATATATATATATATATATATATATATATATATATATATATATATATATATATATATATATATATATATATATATATATATATATATATATATATACAGGGTGACATGCTACTCGTGCGACAAACTTCACCAGTAGATTCTCCACCATAAAATGAATAAAAAAGTTCACATTGACCATGGTCCGATTCTCAACCATTTCGGAATAATTTCGCTTTTTGTCGATTTTGAAAGATATCACGACCTGGCATCGGAAAACCGTGATATCTGTAAATCTGAAAATTTCTCCGAAAAGCTGATAGCACCGTTGAAATCTAAATTAATTTTTCAATAATAAAATGGCCATTTCAAAATTTTTGGTACAATTTTTTGTGTTTTATTTCAGCCAGAACAATAAAATAAGTGAAAAATTTTATAAATCGGAAAGTGTTTAACATAATCCAGAGTTCTAATTTTAGTTTCAAAAGGCAGCAAATTTGAGGGAAAATACCTCATTTAATAACGCTTCTAACGCACCCTTCATTTTTTAATTTGGTCTTTCTAAGACCAAGATATGGATGACAAAAAGAGAAAAAATGATGGTTCAAGGATTGTTAATGTTTGAGAATTTACATTTTAAATTTGAAAAAACAAATACCACTCACCAATATCTTTAAAATAAATTTATTTTTAATCATTTTATTTATGTTCAAATTGGAAGCCGTTCTCTGCAATACACAAACGTGCCCGTTTTCTCATACTCCCAACTGTCACACCAAAAGTGAGAAAACGTCGAAGTTTTACGGACCTTCTTTTACAATTGAGGAGAAACATAATTTTGCAGCATGATGGTGCGTCTCCTAACTCCTCTAGAATAGTTCAGGCGTATTTGAACAGAACATTCGAAATGTGGATCGGTCGTGGTGGGACAGTTCTATGGCCACCAAGATCTCCTGATCTCAGCCCCATGGAATATTTCGTCTGTGGATATCTCAAGGAACTGGTCTATCGCACTGAAGTCACAAACGTAGACAATTTGAGAGCAAGGATCTTCGCCGCTGCTGAAAAACTTCGACGTTTTCTCTCTTTTGGTGTTACAATTGGGAGTATGAGAAAACGGGCACGTTTGTGTATTGCAGAGAACGGCTTCCAATTTGAACATAAATAAAATGATAAAAAATAAATTTATTTTAAAGATATTGGTGAGTGGTATTTGTTTTTTCAAATTTAAAATGTAAATTCTCAAACATTAACAATCCTTGAACCATCATTTTTTCTCTTTTTGTCATCCATATCTTGGTCTTAGAAAGACCAAATTAAAAAATGAAGGGTGCGTTAGAAGCGTTATTAAATGAGGTATTTTCCCTCAAATTTGCTGCCTTCTGAAACTAAAATTAGAAACTCTGGATTATGTTAAACACTTTCTGATTTATAAAATTTTTCACTTATTTTATTGTTCTGGCTGAAATAAAACACAAAAAATTGTACCAAAAATTTTGAAATGGCCATTTTTTTATTGAACAATTAATGTAGATTTCAACGGTGCTATCAGCTTTTTGGAGAAATTTTCAGATTTAAAGATATCACGGTTTTCCGATGCCAGGTCGTGATATCTTTCAAAATCGATAAAAAGCGAAATTATTCCGAAATGGATGAGAATCGGACCATGGTCAATATGAACTTTTTTATTCATTTTATGGTGGAGAATCTACTGGTGAAGTTTGTCGCACGAGTAGCATGCCACCCTGTATATATATATATATATATATATATATATATATATATATATATGTAGCTACAGCTACACAATTGTCTATTGCAGGGTAAATTGTAACCTGACACTATTGCACAATTTTTATTTGCCGCTAATAATTTGCGAATCGATAATTGAATTACTCACTTTTTCGGCGCACTTAATACAATTATCGATTTGCATTACCAGTATTCCCGGGAAAAATTTACTAGTGCAACACACATCTGCTGTCTCTCCAAAGTCTTCTATATTTTGTCAGTCAACGTCGAATGCACCACTGCGTACAGTTCCTAATAGTGTCACTCAATTCTTCCGGTAAGCAATAGTCCTTGATCCAGCTGCATTCACACCATTTCGTCAAAAAAAGAGCAGTAAGTCACACCATACATATTGCAATAGTCTAACCAGCCATTACCTTGTCTACTGTTCACCGCTACATCTAACATCAAGCTCCAAAGATGTCGGAGCCAACGAGTGCGTTTAATTTAATTTGATTTCTTTTACAAGTTGACTTTTATTTTTTTTATATTCAGAGTATTACATAATGTTGTTTAATTATTTTCGTTCAAGTTTTTATTTATTGTCTGTTTTATTTATTTGTAGAAATATATGTATATACCTTTTTTTATATAACACGCAAAATTTTTTTGTTAAGTACCGAAACCACCCATATTTACCACAACATTACTTAACAATTGGTGACCCTGTACGTTGAAATTTACATCATAAGAAATCAAAATGCCCAACGAAAGTAACGCAGCGAAACAAGAAGAGGCCGGATTATCGCCGATGGTGACCACACAACCACAGATTGATATGTACCAAGGACCAGCATCCCGATTGCCTAGATTTTGGAAGACCAACCCGGCATTGTGGTTCGCCACGTGCGAATCTGTTTTCGCAACATCGAAAATTACGTCTAGCGCCATTAAATTCCAACTTTTACTACCCAACATCGACCTAGACGTATTAATTCAGGTTCAAGATCTTGTGACTGACCCGGAAAAGCAGCAATACGAACTCTTGAAAGCGCGGTTGATGCAGATATACGGCGAATCAGAAACCCTACGAATAAAGAAGTTGCTTGAAGATATCCCGTTAGGTGATCAGACCCCTTCGCAACTACTGAGACGAATGCAACAACTCGCCGGAACCAGTGTCAACCAAGATTTCATTCGAACACTGTGGTTGAGAAATCTCCCTAACCGGTTCCAACCTATCCTCGCAGCAACAGGTCATGACAATGTAGAAAAACTGGCCGAGATCGCTGACAAGATTTATGAAGTATCTTCACCATCGGAAACGTACACCGTATCGCAGCCATCGACTTCACAAGCTCTTCCTACACCATCATGTGCTTGCGCTTCAGAAATTCGAGAACTTCGGAAAGATGTCGACGAAATTCTTCGAACCTTGAAGGCGAGAGAACGTGGCAGAACTCCAAGTCGAAGACCTCGCAACGATTCTCGATCACGATCCAAATCTCGAGATGGCAGCATCTGCTACTATCACCGGATCTACAAGGAGAAGGCACGGCGTTGCACCACACCATGCACCTGGAATACCAGAACTTCAAATCAACCTGATTTAAACACCAATCAGTGAAAGTTGTGGCGGAAACTTTCACTCTAGGACCGCACCACCGCCTATTCGTCAAGGATAAAGTCACTGGCCAACCATTTCTAATTGATACAGGAGTGTCCATTTCTCTCCTTCCTACCCCGAAAGGACGTCGAAAAACTCCTTCGGACTTCACTCTTATAGCCGCAAATAACTCCTCAATAGCGACGTATGGTGAAGTCACACCTGAATTGGATCTGGGATTGAAGAAAACTCTTCGATGGTCCTTTATCCTCGCTGATGTTAGCAAGGCAATCCTCGGTGCGGACTTTATTTATTGGCATCAGCTCACGGTGGACCTCAGGAACCGGAAACTGATAGACCAACGAACAGGATGCAGTATTACTGGAACCATCTCTTCCGAAGAAGTGCCTGTTTTCTCGATTTTCCCCGTTCACAACCGTTTCGCGCGAATTCTCAATGAGTTCCCCACAATCACAAAAACCACACCCATTCGTGGACCTTCAAGTGGAGTAGTAGAGCACATAATCGAGACCAAAGGTCGCCCCGTTACGGCGAAGTGCCGACGTCTACCACCGGGAATCTATCAAGACGTGAAGAAGGAGATTGAGAACCTCATCAAAGAAGGAATCTGTCGCCCGTCTAAGAGTCCCTGGTCAAGTCCACTGCATGTGGTGAAGAAAAAGGATGGGAGCCTCAGATTATGTGGAGACTACCGTGCTCTCAACAAGCAAACGATACCTGACCAGTATGGCATCCCTAACTTGCGCGACTTCACAATGGAATTATGTGGTAAGAAAATCTTCTCCAAGATAGACCTGCGGAGAGCATATTATCACATCCCTGTAGCTGAAAAAGATCGCGAGAAAACTGCACTCATCACTCCATTCGGATTGATAGAGTATAATCGCATGAACTTTGGCTTAAGGAACGCTGGCCAAAGTTTCCAAAGATTCGTCGATGACAAATTTCGAGACCTAAACTTTCTCTACAAATTTCTTGACGACTTCCTGATTGCGTCTGAAAACGAAGACCAACATGAAGCTCATCTAAGAGAAGTCTTACAACGTCTCGATATGTATGGGATTGCAGTAAATCCAGCTAAATGCATTTTTGGTGTGTCTGAACTGGAATTCCTCGGTTACCACCTCACCACTACTGGCATAACACCTTTAAAAGACAAAGTAAAGGCTATTCTTGAATACCCAACTCCTAAGGACTTGCGCCAGCTCAGGCGATTTATGGGTATGGTCAATTTTTATAGACCCTGCTTACCAAACGCAGCGAGTATACAAAGGCCACTTAATACCTTAATGCATGGTAAGCCAAAAAACGACAAATCCCCTATTGCGTGGGATGAGGACACCTTAAAAGCTTTCGAAGAAACTAAAAAGAATCTCGCAGAAGCTTCTGAGCTTTTTCATCCGCACCCAAACGCTGAAATGTCCATTGCTTGCGACGCTTCAGATATAGCTATAGGCGCCGTCTTACAACAAAGGAAAGAGAACACGTGGTACCCTCTTAGTTTTTTCTCCAAGGCACTTACATCTGCCCAGAAGAAGTATTCAGTTTATGACAGAGAGCTCCTGGCGATGTATGAGGCTGTTAAGCATTTTCGGCCACTAATAGAGGGAAAAATCTTTTCCTTCATTACGGACCACCGTCCACTCACTCACGCTTTCAGCCAGAGACCAGAAACTACAACTCCTCTTCGCTCTCGTTGGCTTTCATACATAGGCCAATTCACCACAGAGGTAGTCTACAAGCCTGGTACCGACAATGTGGTGGCGGATGCACTGTCCAGGATCGAAGAAATTCATACACCTGATGACTTCGCCGAACTTTCCATTGCGCAGCGCGACGATCCTGAAGCACAAAGACTGAAGAATCAGGACAACCTGCAGCTCAAACTAGTTGATATACCAGGATGCGATAAGTCCATCCTCTGCGAAATGTCAACTAGCAAGGCAAGACCTTATCTACCTCAAGGTTTCAGACGCAGTGCTTTCCTCAAAATACACAACTTGAGCCACCCAGGTGTGCGGGCAACAAGAAAAATGGTAGCACAGCGGTTCTTCTGGCCGAGCCTCAATAAAGACGTAGCAGAATGGGCACGTGCTTGCATACCATGCCAGAGATCAAAGATCCACCGCCACACAGTCACTCCCCCTGGGCAATTTCAAACAGCCGCCAGATTCCAACATGTCCATCTGGATCTGATTGGTCCATTACCAACATCTAATGGATTTAGATATTGTCTGACGATGATCGATAGACATACCCGTTGGACGGAAGCAGTTCCACTTCAAGATATTACCGCAGAGAGTGTTTCCGACGCCTTCTACAACAATTGGATATGCCGTTTTGGAGTACCATCCAGAATCACAACCGATCAAGGCCGTCAATACGAATCCCAATTGTTTAATGAGCTTTCTGCCCTCCTCGGTGTCAAGCGCAATCGTACAACTGCATACCACCCCCAATCGAATGGTTGCATTGAACGTTGGCACCGAACGCTTAAGACTGCAATAACAGCCCACATGAATAGCAACAATTGGACCAAAGTATTACCATCCGTGTTGTTAGGTATTCGAGCCAGCCTCAGAGACGACACCTCAGCCAGCATCGCCGAAGCATTGTACGGATACCCCATTCGACTACCCGGTGACTTTCTTGAAGAAACCAACAGCGAATTAGATCCTCATGCTTCTCTCCTCGAGTTGAAGGAAAAACTAGCAAGATTGAGACCAGCTGAATCCCGCAGTTCAAATAGGAAGACTTTCGTCCATCAAGAACTCAATAAATGCACGCACGTTTTTGTCAGGGAAGACTGCGTTAAACGTCCTTTGATGCCACCCTATTCAGGACCATATAAAGTTCTTGACAGACAGGAGAAATTCTTTTCAGTACAATTACCTGGTCGTGAAGTAAATGTATCTCTGGACCGACTGAAACCTGCATTTCTACTAAAAGATTCACCTGAAGAACTGAAACCAATTTTGAAACCATCCAGTCCTACAGCGAATAAACAACCTACAGTATCACAGGATCACAAATCTGATAATCATATGCCACAAGAAGCTTACAGAACCCGTTCTGGACGTCTAGTCAAACCTAAGGTGACCTTTTGTGACTCCGTCATCCAGGAGGGGAGTCCTGTAGCTACAGCTACACAATTGTCTATTGCAGGGTAAATTGTAACCTGACACTATTGCACAATTTTTATTTGCCGCTAATAATTTGCGAATCGATAATTGAATTACTCACTTTTTCGGCGCACTTAATCCAATTATCGATTTGCATTACCAGTATTCCCGGGAAAAATTTACTAGTGCAACACACATCTGCTGTCTCTCCAAAGTCTTCTATATTTTGTCAGTCAACGTCGAATGCACCACTGCGTACAGTTCCTAATAGTGTCACTCAATTCTTCCGGTAAGCAATAGTCCTTGATCCAGCTGCATTCACACCATTTCGTCAAAAAAAGAGCAGTAAGTCACACCATACATATTGCAATAGTCTAACCAGCCATTACCTTGTCTACTGTTCACCGCTACATCTAACATCAAGCTCCAAAGAGGTCGGAGCCAACGAGTGCGTTTAATTTAATTTGATTTCTTTTACAAGTTGACTTTTATTTTTTTTATTTTCAGAGTATTACTTTATGTTGTTTAATTATTTTCGTTCAAGGTTTTATTTATTGTCTGTTTTATTTATTTGTAGAAATATATGTATATACCTTTTTTTATATAACACGCAAAATTTTTTTGTTAAGTACCGAAACCACCCATATTTACCACAACATTACTTAACATATATATATACACACACACACACACACACACACACACACACACACACACACACACACACACACACACACACACACAGAGGAGTAGTTATATTTAGCCGGTTGAGCAGGAGCACGAAGAAAATGACCTTGAGCGTGCCGTAGTAGAGCTATATGTGACCTTGAGGGTCATTAACCAACCTTGTGAGGGCGAGGGGGGTGTTGTTCTAGGGTGAGGGGGGTGTCCTCGAGGTGTGTTATGAGGTTTTGGTTGACCTAGAAGGGGTCAACGGATGTGAGATGCCCAACATGGCAACGTTGGATAGTAGGTGTGGCAACAGCGCGTGCTTGAGCCGTGCTGTAGCGTGGCACCTGTTTCCGGGCGCAGGTGTGCTACATGCCCAGGGTGTAGCTACAGGTGCATGATTTAATCAGTTTACTGGTGCATGACTCAGCTGTTTCATTCAGAATTGATCATAATTGTCGTTACGAAGCAATGATGTCGGAGTAATAAAGGTCAGTTCCAACCCATACCGTCCTGGTGGCTCCACTCTTATATAGCCCGCTTGCAGTGGCGGGGAGATGTCGTTATGCTCATTCAGCACTGATTACATTCGAGCGATGCCTTGAGCTAGCTCGCTACGGGTCTGTTATCTGTTTAAAAGGACGCCGCCCAGATATCAGCCGCCGCTGAGGGTCAAAGTTATAAACAAGACGACAAAGAACCAGTCATACTTGAGCCGGATAAAGAATCCATCTTATCTACGCCCAGTCAGCACGAGCTGCACTATGATAATCGAGGAGTTAAGACGACAAAGAACCATTCATTCGCTTATCTGTTGTGTTAACCGCGATACGTGTTTTCTATTTGAAGTAGAGTGCTGCCATTTTATCAATGTACAGTTAGTAGATGAGAAGCTATAGCTATACTTGTTATCTATTTGAAAGGATGCTGCCCCGACATTGAAGAGTGCCGCTGAGAATGTTTGTCGAGGAATGATAACAATATTTATCATCCGCCCGGGTGCAATTACGTCATACCTTTCGAGCTCCTCTTCGTTTAAAGGGAATGATGTAACGAGTCGCAAAGTGTCGTCTTTTGAATTCATCGTATCGTATACAAGCTTAGTAATAGCGAGGAATTAAGTTTTTTCTATGGCAACGCCGGACAGTCTCGAGGAGTTAAGGTGTGTGCGTATTTCGAGTTATTTTTAAATTTTTTAGTTTTGGACAATAATGAGGTCTAACATATGGTTTTGAAGGTAGCTGATTTCGAATTTAATGTTGGATTAACGATCGCGCGTGCGCAATTCAAGATATCTGTACTTTTACCGTTTTCAATTGTTTTAAATATAAAAATTACAGATATCACGTCGATATTAAAAAATACGGGCAATGTCGCATGGAATGAGTGAGATGTGGCAACATCGCTTTGTTTACATTCGAGCTGTCATCGACCCCGGGCTGCTAGGGCGGGAGGGATATTTACTGAGGACGGGAGGGGTGTTCTGGGCCAATTTGGAGGCAACCTCCCTGACTGTTACCCTGTAGGTGTAAGGTTAACAGCAAAAATGTTGGTGTCTGTTTCAACATTACTTCTCCTCCTAGAATTGATTGAAGGACATCCGTGGATAATCAGCAGCATCGAATAACATCGCGTGAATTTATTGTTAATTGAAGGCTATATTCCGGACCGCTACTACCTAGTACGAACGAAAGTCGAACGTTGCGGTAAATCAGAACAGACAATTAAACAAGAAATTATTTTATTCTTTAAATAAAAAGCCAATTATTTATTTTTATAATTTTCTTTTAAAAGAAAAATCTTATTTTATTTTCAATTTGTTTAAGATATTTCTTTAGTTTTACAGTTCCAGCATCCCAACAGTTTGTTACTTTCTAATACAGTAGATGTAAGGTTATGTTATTCTTAAAAAACAGTAGGGGTCACCTGTGGTATAGTGGTTAGCATGGCAGCCTATAGCATTAAAATTCAACCAGTCCTCGTGGTTAAAATCTTACATAGAGTATAACACCAGTTTAAGAAAGAAAGCTTTAAATGATTTTGAAAAAGATCAGTATAACCTTTACAACAACGCAGTTTTTGGTAAAACTATGGAATCAATAAGAAAGAGAGTTGATGCGTTGATATGTGTTTAATTACAGACCCTAAAAAACTAGAAAAATTAATATCTAAACCAAATTTTAAGGACCGTACAATTTATTCTGAGAATTTGGCTCTCGTTCATATGGAAAAGACTAAAATAAAATTTGACAAACCAATATACTGTCAATATTTCATATATCAAAAAACATTGTGTATTAATATCATTATGACATAATGTTGGCAAAGTATGGACAAAATGTTAAGCTAATGTATATGGATACTGACTCGTTTGTTTATTCTATATGTACTGAAGACCTCTACGAAGATATGGTAAGTATAAATAATTACTTAGGTCCTTCAGATTATCTTCCAGACCATAAATTATATAATGTTAAGAATAAGAAAGTAATGGGTAAGTTTAAAGATGAGGCAAATGGTGAAATAATTCATAAATTTGTAGCCTTAAGGTCTAAAATGTATGCAATAGACATTAAAAGCAAAATTATAAAAAACAAATAAAAGGAATTAGTAAATCTACTGTTAAAAATAAAATCAAATTTGAACATTATGTTACCTGCTTAAAATAACATATGTAAAATGTAAACATGATGTTACAAACTTCAGATCATTCAACCATAATGTATTTACTATTAAAACAAATAAAATATCATTATCATCTTTCGATGATAAAAGACACATCCTTGATGATGGAGTATCCACCTTGGCCCCACGGCCCTTATAAGATAAAGTAAACTTAATATTTGTTAAATATAATATAGATTTAATAATTTAATGCAATGTTCCATTGGAAAGGCTTTGTAATTTTCTAATTATTAGGGCCACCGCTGGGCGCGAACCTGCGACCTTTAGTATTGTAGGCTGCCATGCTAACCACTATACCACAGGTGACCCCTACTGTTTTTTAAGAATAACATAACCTTACATCTACTGTATTAGAAAGTAACAAACTGTTGGGATGCTGGAACTGTAAAACTAAAGAAATATCTTAAACAAATTGAAAATAAAATAAGATTTTTCTTTTAAAAGAAAATTATAAAAATAAATAATTGGCTTTTTATTTAAAGAATAAAATAATTTCTTGTTTAATTGTCTGTTCTGATTTACCGCAACGTTCGACTTTCGTTCGTACTAGGTAGTAGCGGTCCGGAATATAGCCTTCAATTAACAATAAATTCACGCGATGTTATTCGATGCTGCTGATTATCCACGGATGTCCTTCAATCAATTCTAGGAGGAGAAGTAATGTTGAAACAGACACCAACATTTTTGCTGTTAACCTTACACCTACAGGGTAACAGTCAGGGAGGTTGCCTCCAAATTGGCCCAGAACACCCCTCCCGTCCTCAGTAAATATCCCTCCCGCCCTAGCAGCCCGGGGTCGATGACAGCTCGAATGTAAACAAAGCGATGTTGCCACATCTCACTCATTCCATGCGACATTGCCCGTATTTTTTAATATCGACGTGATATCTGTAATTTTTATATTTAAAACAATTGAAAACGGTAAAAGTACAGATATCTTGAATTGCGCACGCGCGATCGTTAATCCAACATTAAATTCGAAATCAGCTACCTTCAAAACCATATGTTAGACCTCATTATTGTCCAAAACTAAAAAATTTAAAAATAACTCGAAATACGCACACACCTTAACTCCTCGAGACTGTCCGGCGTTGCCATAGAAAAAACTTAATTCCTCGCTATTACTAAGCTTGTATACGATACGATGAATTCAAAAGACGACACTTTGCGACTCGTTACATCATTCCCTTTAAACGAAGAGGAGCTCGAAAGGTATGACGTAATTGCACCCGGGCGGATGATAAATATTGTTATCATTCCTCGACAAACATTCTCAGCGGCACTCTTCAATGTCGGGGCAGCATCCTTTCAAATAGATAACAAGTTTAGCTATAGCTTCTCATCTACTAACTGTACATTGATAAAATGGCAGCACTCTACTTCAAATAGAAAACACGTATCGCGGTTAACACAACAGATAAGCGAATGAATGGTTCTTTGTCGTCTTAACTCCTCGATTATCATAGTGCAGCTCGTGCTGACTGGGCGTAGATAAGATGGATTCTTTATCCGGCTCAAGTATGACTGGTTCTTTGTCGTCTTGTTTATAACTTTGACCCTCAGCGGCGGCTGATATCTGGGCGGCGTCCTTTTAAACAGATAACAGACCCGTCACGAGCTAGCTCTAGGCATCGATCGAATGTAATCAGTGCTGAATGAGCATGACGACATCTCCCCGCCACTGCAAGCGGGCTATATAAGAGTGGAGCCACCAGGACGGTATGGGTTGGAACTGACCTTTATTACTCCGACATCATTGCTTCGTAACGACAATTCTGAATGAATTCTGAATGAAACAGCTGAGTCATGCACCAGTAAACGGATTAAATCACGCACCTGTAGCCACACCCCGAGCATGTAGCACACCTTCGCCCGGGAACAGGTGCCACGCTACAGCACGGTATTATTGAACGTTTGGAAACACAAACGGTGTATTGAATCGTTGGAATTTTCGAACGTGGGCTCAGGAAAATCCCAGAATAACGTATTCTTGGTGTCACCAGGAGGTTCACAGCATTAATGTTTGGTGTGGACTTTGCGGAAATAAATTAATTGGTCCTTATTTTTACCGAAATAATTTAATTCGAGCACAATTCCTAAATTTCTTGAGAGAGGAATTACCAATGTTACTAGAAGATGTTCCTCTGCAGTACCGGCAAAGAATGATATTCCAGCTTGAAGGATGTCCTGCAAACAATTCTCAACAGGTGAGAAATTACTTGAATCGTCACTACCGGGATAGGTGGATAGGACCTCACGGCCCCATCTGTTGGCCTCCTCGGTCACCCGATCTAACTCCATTAGACTTTTTCTTGTGGGGACATTTGGAAAACATCGTATATGCCAATCATAACCCTGCGAGAACAGTTGAAGAACTGCAGCAAAGAGTGGAAAATGCTTTTCGATCGGTCTCTCCTCAGTCCATTGCACTAAGCACCAGTGAAGAGTGGCTGAGAAGAGCCAATCTTTGCATCTTCAAAGAAGGCAGGCAGTTTGAACATGAAATGTAGGTTCCTCAACCTCTTTGTGGTGTATTGTGGAATTTTCATTATTAATAATAGCTACAAAATGTATTGTTTTTTTTTTCGTTTTTTTTTTTTTATCTTTGTACCATAACTTTGTAATTTATTGACCAATTTAAAATATGATTGCGCAATTAATTTCAGTTTAAAAAAAATGATTAAAATGTTTTTCCTTCTCTTTTTCCCCCTGGATTGTGTTCTTTTGATAGAGGCAATTTAAGAAGTCACAGAGAACGTTAACAATAAATCAATTTAACGCCTTTTATAAATAAATTAGGAAGAAAAATTATTGGGGCTAATATCAAAACAGATTGAGTGTGTTTTTAAACTTTTTACCGTAACTTTGTTATTTTTTGACCGATTTAAAATCAGTTTGCCCCATTGATTTCAGCGTTAAAAATCCTTTAGAATGATGTATCATAAAGTATAGGATGCTATTTGAAATTTTAATGTTGTACCCGTCCTAGCGTGCACCGCGTAATTTTTTTTTCAAAAACAGGTTGAAATTTGAAACTAGATTGAAAAATATTGGATACGTATTTTTCATTTCTTTGATAAAGTTATTTGTTTAAGAGAAATTCAGCCGGGCCATCTAAAAAGGACACCCTGTGTATACATGTTATCATGACAAGAAAATTAATTGAATTTACACAAACACACACATTTATATATAACATAATTTATTTATGTTTAAGAGAATATGCTAATGAGAATACTTCTGATAGAAAGTGGATAGTGTTTGATGGGCCAGTCACAGCAACTTGGGCAGAAAACTTGAATACTGCTATTGATGAAAACAAATTATTGTTTCTTAATACTGGTGAAGTTATGAAAATAACTGATTCTATGTCTATTATGTTTGAATGTGTTGACCTGCTACAGGTATGTTCAGACTTTTGTTAGAAATAGTATTAATTCTTTTGCTTAATTAATAACAGTTCATTTCTTTTTACTCAATAAATATAAATAGTTTTCTTCAAGAAAACCATTTTTACTACGAACTATTTTTAGGTAGAGTAGTGCCAATCTAGTAGAACATGCTTGGCATCGTAAGGAACAGCTTTTCTCTTTATGGCCATCAATTTACTTAAACTACACTCAAAATCAGTTACGGATACAGGGGAGGGGCGCACGCCCCCCCTAACAAGTGGGGACACTAATAAACTATTGCTATTTCTATGTAAAAGGCTCTATATTTAAGTCCTTAAATTTAAAATAGATTGTATTTCAATATTTAATAGTAATTTACGTCACTATGCACTTATACATATTTTTAATTAGGTCCTTCTTTTCAGGGGGGCTCTCTTAAGCTTTAGAGATACATTACTTATTTATTTAAACAGGGTTAGAGACTTCCTAGTTATGAGGAAAAATTAATTTGGATCTTAGTCTCTACTAATTTTATTATTTTATTTTATTTATTACAAACGTTTCGACCTCAAGGGCCGTCTTCAGTGGGTCTTAAAATAATTGCTACAGATAATAGGTTATCAATGTGTAAATAAAATATTGGATAAATGATGGTTGACTGGATTTTGAATATTTATGAGAATAGTCCGGCGTGGCGGTCAATAAACTAAATAAGCTGTATCATACATCTAACAAAAATCATCAAATGTAGCCTCTACCTCTAGCTACCGGGCCGAAGCAAATATTTCTGCAATAGCGACACCCTTGCAGCCTATCGGCCGCTAGATGTACTTATTAAGTCTCCGTGGATCCGCTAGGATATGCCTCAGTCACGACAAATTATCTCGTTAAATAAGTGAAAAACCGATTGCGAGATATATCGTCATCTGCTACTGGGGACCGGCAGCCCGCATGAGTTATCTGGTCGTTTGCTTGTGTTGTTTTTTTTTTACGAGATATATTGTCCAGAGCCATGAAAGGGTTAATAACTTTAATAAAAACTTGAAAAGTTCCATTGAAAAACTTAAACAAGCTCCAGATTCATTTTCTAAAATTACTATCATTGCTAAATTTGTATTCAATCTGATATGTAAAAATTAAAACGTATTTGTATAATATCATGTTGGAATTCTAATTCTATTATAAATAAGCTTGATGATCTATCTCACTATATTATCAAACATAATATTGATATAATAGGGATCACTGAGACTTGCCTCAAGGATAAACAAAAATTAAAGAGCCCGGGCTTTTTACCAGTACGTGGGCTGGTGTTTCTAACTTTTTGCCGCATTCACGACATAGGGACCCAACTTCTCTAATTGTCCGCTGGCTTCTGGGACTCCACGAAGAGAGGCATAATTAATGTTGAGTTTTAAGGAGTTCGACCATTCTGAACCTGACAGGACATTTATAATATCCTTTCAAAACCTTTCACTAAAGTAAAAGAACATTTATTATTACATGAAAAGGACTCCTGGTCATAAAGCATGTACCAGGCCCCCAGTATTGATTCATTCAGATTTACAACAAAAATGTGTTGGACAAAGACTGCTGTCCAAAAGTTACATCTCAAGCAAATAATGTCCAAAGTTCGGGAAAAACCATTACTCAGCCTAGGCCCATAAATCCACCTCATAAAGCTACACAACCATCTCTTCAGCCAATCAGTCTCAATAAAATTACAAAAGACAATCCTCAAACATATAAGATGTGAGAGCTTGAATGCCATAAAAGTACTCCGCACAGTGGGACCACTCAGTGTAACTACTAACCCGCAACGGTGGACCACATCATGCCCCAATACCTCCGCAGTTAAAGGGTTAAAACCCAAAACATTGCTATTAAGACACTATTGTGTGAAATATTCTTCCCGATTATTACAAAATAGGGGAATCTCCAGGTAGGCGGCAGATTGAACCGGAACCCTGGTCTCCTTGAAGCAGTCTCATCAAAATAGACCACTGCCTTTTTTGAATGAAGAGGGCTGTGAACCCTGTTAGAGATGCGACATCGAAGGCAAAACATCGATGTTTTTACAATCAAAACATCGACCACAAAACATCGAGGTTCAAGAACATCGTTGTTTTTTGACATCGATTTTTTTTAATTTATAAATTCTTTAAACATTAACATATTAGTTCCCAAACGTATTTAAATCGATGTTTAAGTGTAAAGCATGTTTATCTTTTATAATTAATGTATAAAAACATCGATGTTTTCGACATAGTTGGTATTTCATATTCATTTATTTAAGATTCAACTGTTAGGACACTGTTAGGTATATACAAGGAATCGTATTTCTGGTGAAAATTTAAAAGATTTTGCGAGCAGCTGTATTAAATCCAGTTATGAGACTATGGTTCATATTTTATTAACTTATTTGAAGGTGAAAATTTTACAGAAACAAGAAAGGTTAGGAAGAAAAGAGGTAATATATTCAATATAATGCCAACATCAATGTTAAAAAAACTTTGTTATTATCTACAGATCGATGTTAAAATATATTTCTTTCGTTAAAACCATCGATGTTAAAAACAGCTCTGATATTGTTAAAACATATTTGTTTTTGTATAAAACATCGATGTTAAAAACAACTTAGTTATTGTAAAAAAATATCAATGTTAAAACATATTTAATTTTGTTCAAAACATCGATGTTAATAACAACTTTGTTATTGTCAAAACATCGATGTTAAAATATACTTGTTTTTGTCCAAATTTTTGTCCCAGGATCTCTGTATAATTTGAATAATTATAATTGTTACTTTTATATGTTTTTGTTCTCAACCATATCATTTTATTTTATTTTTTATAATTTATTGAAATAGTTTTCTAAATTCGCAAAGCTGAAATTAATGAAAGTTGTTATTGTTTATTTTAAAAAGAGATCTGTAATATGTTCATATTTAAAACGCGGAATTGATAAAATCATTCGCTTTATGGAATTATAAATTAACATTTTTTCTTAAATTATATTTATTACAATTATGTATGTATCATCTAAGGCCAAGTCAAGCCATTTCAGTAAATAATCTTAATTTTACCATTTCTTTTGTTTTGCTTTTCTGGCCGCAATATTTTACTATCACTGTTATTCAAATTTTATACTTACATTTCAATTACTTATACTTTGAAAGTATAATTACATATACAGTGATGGAAAAAAGTATTTGCACATCATGTTTTTATGAATAAGTGAGTTCAAGTAAACAAAAAAAAAATGAAAAGTACATTTATTAAAAACTGAAAAAAACGTTTTACAAAAAAATAAAAACACTTCATAATCAAACAAAATAATTAAAACAATAAAAGTGCTTGAAAAAAAGTATTTGCACACTTCCATATTTACAAGTTAAAACTCAATTTTAATAGTTTTAATATTTTTGTAAATAGGCCTTTTGCGTCAATAATTGCTTGTAGACGTCTGGGCATTGAATGTACTAGGTTTTTAATTAAATCTAGATTTATTTGTTCCCATTCTTGAACAAGAAGTTGTTTAAGGTGATGTCCACTTGTGATATGTTGTTTTCTTACATTTTGGCCAAGGGTGTGCCATAAATTTTCAATTATATTTATATCTGGTGACTGAGGAGGAGTGTGGAGCTGTCTTGGAACATTAAATATTAACCACTCCTTTCTTCTCCTTGCAGTATGTTTTGGATCGGTTTCCTGCTGGAAATAGTACTGATCCTTGATTCCCATTTTTTCGATACTAACACCCAAATAACGGCGCAAAATGTTCACATAGCCTTCCGCATTTAAAATTCCTTCGATGCTCACAAGATGTGCACGCCATGGTAGGAAACACACCCCCAAACCATAACCTGGCCTCCACCATGCTTTACAGTCGTTAAAACATTTTGCTTCTTTAGGTCTACATTACGATGTCGCCATATCGTCCTTCGACCATCTGAACCAAACAAATTAAATTTGCTTTCTTCAGAAAAGACGACATTTTCCCAAAAGCTTAAGGTTTTCTGTACGTACTCCCTAGCAAAAGCAAGGCGCTTTTTGCGATTCGTTTCACTGATGTATGGCTTCTTTCTCGGAACTCTACCATGGAGCCCTTCCGAATTCGGGGCATATCTTATTGCTCTGATAGTAACCTGAACTCCAGACGTTGATTGGACCATGGCAGCAATCTCCCGAGAACTTATCAAGGGATTTTTAAGAGCTTCTTTTCTTATTTTCCTCTTCAGCCTGCGAGTTAACTTTTTTGGACGCCCTTTACGCTCACTGTTTTCGGTTGAACCACGTTCCTCATAGTTTTTATGACGTATATCACTGTAGAAAAATCAACCCTAAGAAATCGGCAATTCGGCGACATGATTTTTGCTGATTCTTCAGTAAAACAAGTTTTTCGCGAGTCGCGGCACACAGTTCACTTGTCTTTGGCATGATAATTGTCTATTGACTGAAGGAAACTGATTGAAAGACTAGAGAATACTGGTAACAAACGATTAGTGATAAATTAGTAAACAAACCTATGGACACAGGAGGATTAATGCAAATGAAACAGAGCTTGTGAGTAATAGTAGACCAAGTGTGCAAATAATTTTTTCCAAGCACTTTTATTGTTTTAATTTTTTTGTTTCATTATGAAGTGTTGTCATTTTTTTACAAAAGGTTTTTCTCAGTTTTTAATAAATGTACTTTTCATTTTTGCAAAGGAAAGCGAAGTTTTTTATTCATTTATTCATAAAAACATGATGTGCAAATACTTTTTTCCATCACTGTACTTTTAATTCATTTTGTTTAGTTACTTTTATTTCTTTTGTGTCAAATTTTTAGGAAAATGATTTTCTAAAACAAGAGATTGATTTTGCAAAAAATATTTATTGATCACTTTATTACAATTCAATAGTGTAGCTGATTAACTGTAAACGTTCACCTTAAACAATTTCTTAATCAAAACCAATAGCCTCTTAAACCAAAGAATAAACTCAGTTTTCTTAGGTTGCAAAACATTGAATTATTTGAAAAAGTACACAATTCTCATTAAACATTGATAACCAATCAATTTAAACGAAGAATTTGTTTCACTATATCAATAAACTAAACACATTCATCATCAATTGAACATTGTTGGTCTCAGGCTAACAGGAGGTAGGGATGGGGAGTGACTGGCGTACCTGTGACTTCATCACTGTGACTTACCGGTCACCAGTAGTCACTGTGACCAAAATTTACAAGTCACTATGACTTCAGTCACTGTAAGGTCACAGTCTCTGGAAGATTTGTCACTCCAAGAATTCACAGGGACTACTTGTCAGTGACTTGGGTCACTCTTCACTTCACTGTGACTTGGGTCACTCTTCACTTCACTGTGACTTGGGTCACTCTTCACTTCACTGTGACCAACGCTGCTGATCTCCCACTACACCTCCCTTCCTGCCACAGTTCTCAGCAATTTTGGAAACTTCCCGGTCACATAAAAAAAAAACCCACTTTAATAAAAAAAACTTTAGTCTTTCCTACCTAAAATTCACAACTTACTGTTACTTAGATTAAATTAAAAAAAAAAAATTATTTTATTGCTAAGTTTATAATTCGACCGCTTACATTTTAGTTAATTATAACTGAATCTTTTTTTATTTTCATTTTTACCATCAAATGATTAAATATTTTTTTAAGGGCAAAGATTATTCAAAACAAATATAACTTATATTTTTTACATTAAAAAAATATACATTTACAACTATCACGCAAAAAATAAAATTGTGCCTTTTTCAATATAAAATAAAAAAAAAATATTCGATGTAAAGTAAATACTTGTAATATTTATACAAAATGTAATCTATGTATTATAAATTGTTTTACGATAACGGAACATTATAGGGGTTAAAATCACAAATTTTCGGATAGAGCAAATAATTGTTGCGTAACCCCTAGAAGCTCGAGGCCACCAGCGGGAAGCACATAAATTCATGTGATATAAACCATAATTTAGATTTGTTTTCTTCGTATTACATTAGACCTTGCATTTTGGAAACTGTTTTATCAGTGCAGTTTAATGAAATTAATAAATTACTAAGTTAAAATTTTCTAATAAGTTAATGAGAATTTGAGAATCTTATTGATTGATGCCAAAACTCTCTAATTATAACCTTAGAACGAGGTTACCATTCACTGTTGACGTCATTCCTTCAACAGTGACAAAGTCACTTGTATTTGTCACTGTGACTTTTAAGGAGCAGTCACTGGTCACTGCAGTGACAGAAAATATCTGTCACACCTAGACATGCGCGCCACAGAAAAATCTTCGGCGGCGGCGCATACCAGCGCGCCGATTTTCGCGAGATTTTTGATCATGGGCGTACGTAGGCGAAGTCAGCTGCTCCCCCCCCTACAAATTTTGAGAAACAAAAACTACCAATAAATAAATTCGTATTCATTTACTATATTTATAAAGCATTATATAAACACTTATAATAACATTTAAATATCAGTAAGTTTTATTTTGACAATTAATTGAGCCTTACAAGGTCAGAATACCTCGACCCTTTCGAAAATTTTATCAGTCTGCCCCCCCCCCCCCCCCAGAGGAAATCCTGCGGACGCACCTGGGAGTACTCGTTTATTATTTTATTTGTTGAATTGAATTGTTAATGTTAAGGCCGTACATTAAAGGAGTTTCACTTGTAAAAAACATACTTTACAGTCTTGTGACATAAATATCTAGTTTTTGAAATGAAATGAAAACAGATAAGCTCAATGGGGTTAAAGGTCATTGTTTACTTATAATAAGTGTCTTATCTCTCTCATTTCACCTTTAGATTCAGGTCAGTTTATTTCAGACTGTTGTGAGTTACAGGTCGCTTTAAAAATGACTAATTTTGAGCACCGTGTAGTGATAAAATATTTTGTAAAAAATGGGATGGGGCCGAAGGAAATTTTTGAAGACATGTCTGCAACTTTGAGGAACTCTGCCCCAGCGTATGCCACTGTCAAAAAGTGGGCCACACTCTTCAAAGCTGGCCGAGGAAACCTCGACGATGATGACCGATCAGGCCGACGATAGTCTCGGAAGGTGTTTTGCTGGTCGATTTTCTGCAGCATGGCATGACAATAACAGGGCAATACTATGCAGACCTTCTCATGAAACTGCGAGAGGCCATCAAAAGAAACGCCGAGGAAAGATCAACAAAGGTGTGCTGCTACTGCAGGACAACACTCCCGTCCACAAATCAAGAGTTACCACGGAGACGGCCAAGCTGCTTCCGCACCCACCCTACTCGCCAGACCTGGCCCCCTCAGACTTCTACCTCTTCCCTAATATGAAAAAACATTTGTGTGGGAGAGTTTTTTCGTCAGGCGATGAGGAGATCTCAGCTCTCAAAGTCGTTTTGGAAGGTTTCGAAAAAATATTGAAAAATAAAAATATGTAAGTTGAAAATATATTTGTATATATACGAATATCAGGGTTAGAACTTTCTTTACACCTCTCGTACTTCTAAAGATCCATCGTGTTCCTCCAGTGATCAGTTGAATAGGATCTCGAAGAGGAGCGATTTGAAACTGGAAGTTACTGGAGCGTGACGGATAACGGAGTAGATCGAGTTCCAGAGGGATGTTGCTTGTATTATGAAGGATTTGTAGGTAGAAGTTCGGACGTACGGGATCTGGTTTGGCGGTATTGGATGGAGGATTTAAATTGTAGGCTCTGTAGGATATTGGAGGGTCGTTGAGTTCTGATGGCCTGGTGTAGGAAGAAAGCCAGTAGATATCGACAACGGTAGGACTGTTAGAGCCACTTCATCTCGGCATAGTACTGGGTTATATGCGTATCTCTTGGGATTCTAAAGACAAAACATATTGTGTAATTCATTAGGCGTTTAAGTTTGGCTTCGAGTGCCCCAGACAGTCCGCTGTACACCATACCGCCGTAGTCAAAGTGGGGAAAGATGAGAGAGGACGGTTGAACTGTTTCCGGGTATAGATAGTGCGACGGGAAATTTGTGAGATATGTGGTTTTCAAAAGAGTATTGATCGAAGGTAACGCCAAGGTTTTTGACAGAATTGTGGAATGAGATAGATGAGTTGTTTAGGACTAGATTTGGAGCGACAGGAGTTGATTTGAGGAGAAAGGGATGATCCAATCAAGGTGGTTTTCGTCTGCTTTGTGTTCAGAGTGAATTCGTTGAGGATATCGTCGGAGAAATCAGCGGGGCAAAGGAGAGATAAAGCTGGGCGTCATCGGCATATAGATGGTATTGACAGCAATGGGTGGAGGATGGATCATTGATACAGATATAAAAAAGCGTGGGGGACAAAGAGGAACCCTGAGGTACACCGTTATATGGGAGGTGTTGGAGACAAAGTGAGAATTGAGTGCATCGGCTGAAAATGGAATTGATAGGTTTTGAGTGGGTTTACCTAAGGACAGTTTGCGGAGAATTACCCATTTTGCTTTGGAGTCGGGGGTACTGGATAAGGATTGCTGAAAGTAGTTGGATTTGGCGCGGTATATTAAGGATTGAGTGCTATTTCGGAGGAGCTTGATGGTAGTATAATCTTCAGAAAGTCAGGTGCCCTAAAATCTTCTTCTAGCTGCGTCTCTTCTAGGATAGTATGAATTTAAGTGGTAAGGGTTTCCACCATGGAGTCAATGGTGTTTGAGGTGTATATGGGGTAACAGAGGATCATCTCAAGATCAGGCGCTAGGATTGCAGGAGATAGGGAATCAAGGTTTTGAAAGGATTCAGTTGTGGGGGGAAAACAGCAGGATGGGAAGGATAATTGTAAAAGGTCGTGGAAAGACTGTAAAGGAACCGGATGCTGTGATAAGGCGAGAAGTTTTTTAGGGAATCGAGATCATAAAAGACAAGCCAAGTGATGGAGTGCTGGGTGTTAAGAGTCGGGGGTAAGGAGTAAGGGACTATAAATAAATTAAGAGAATAGAGGATATTTGAAAGATAGGTTTGGTTAGGATAAGGTATCTGGAGATTGGTGTTGAGGTCTCCGGAGAGAATAATGTTGGAATATCAAGGGATCATGTTGTAAAGGATGGCCTCGAATGTTTCATCAAAGGTAACTTTCGGAGGCAGGTAGATGAAACCAAAGAGTACGGATGTGGGGAGGTGGATATTTCAACAAACAGATATTTAATGTGCGGGGAAAGGGAAGTGGGGGAAAGAAGGGGAATTTTTTATTAAAGGCTATCGTGGACAAAAAGACCTACTCCACCACTAGTCCTATACACTCTATCATGACGGAGCAGGGTGTAGTTAGGGAGGCTAACTTGGGTTTCAACCAAGTTTTGGAGATAGAAATTACACGGTAAAAGTTTTGTAGAAAAAAATCTTGGAATGCATCAATATGGGCTAGAAGGGACTGGGCGTTAACATGAGAGGTTAGAAGAACATTAGTCATATGTCATTAGTCATATGGTGTAGGAGATGGAGATATGACGGAGGGAGGGGTTAAATGGTGGAGTATCGTAGGATTGATCTGAAACATACTGGATCACTGAGATGGAATACAACAGCACTGATGAAATAGAAAGATTGTTTAAGTAGAAAGCGTAATAAGTGGTAATAGTCGTTAAAAAATTAATAATAATAATAAAATCAATGTTTTACTATATTTTGAGGGGGGAAATGAGTGTAAATAAAATAAATTATGGAATTCCTTATCAGTCCTTTAAACAATAACAAGGACAGGTAATAATCCGATTAGGGTAATTATACTGCAGAAAAATAGAAACAACACGTTGCAACCAAATCTTGCTGTTGCGATGCGGCGGTTAAGGTATGACGTGACCAATGCCCTAACAACATTTCATATTCGCTGATCAATTTTCTCGTAGCTTTATGAAGGTCTGCAAATAGGCCTTAAAGAAAAACTCTGTTGCCAATAATATCAATGCCAAGCACAAAAACAGCCTGCTCTGCTAGTGTTGCACATGCGGCGCGCCACCTTCATCGGCGGCGGCTCGGCGCAGTTAAAATCATCTGGCGGCGGCGCGGCGCGCACGTCTAGTCACACCCCAACACTAATACAAGAGAACAGTGCTAGTAGAAGTAGTTTTCACTGCTGTTTACTACCGCCATAGAGGTTGCTCAATAGATTTATTTCATCACAAGTAACTAATCCCGGCGTCGGGAAGTGGCGACCCCACCCCAGCCCAGTCATTAGACTGCAGACAGCCACTGGCCCTCCAGGTTGGGGGAACATCTACACTGACACTCACACAGTACACTAACACTACAGCACACTACACACACCCCCACACTAAACACTAAGGTCACATACAGTACACACCCTAGGGCCACCTTCCCTAGGTAGCCGCTCCGGATGGAGGAGCTTGTCAGGACGCTTAGAGGAGGCAGTCCCTCCACCTGACTCGGAGACAGCGGGCTGATACCTCGTTCCTCCTAAAACAAAAACAATCACGAAACCTCAAAGAGAAATAGCCGGACAGATCTATGGCAAACGACTCAGGATTCGCCTAAAGGACTTAAAAATCGGACAATGGAATGTTTTATCCCTATACAGACTGGGGTTGCTTCGGCAACTTCTACAACAAGTGGACAACTATAACCTCGACCTAGTCGCTCTGCAGGAGGTGAGGTGGAAGGGAAGTGGAGTTCTGGAAAAGCGGTATCATACCATTTATTATAGCTGCCACAAGGATCAACATGTCTCTGGAACGGGCTTTGTGGTCAGGGGAAGAGCCAGGAATCAGATAATCAATTTCATTCCAGTTTGCCCCAGGATTTGTCTTTTGCGTCTGAAAGGCAAGTTTTATAATTACACTTTCATTAGCTGCTATGCTCCCACGGAAGTGTCCCCTGATGATGAGAAAGAGGCATTCTACGATGAGTTAGACCGGACCATTGACAGCAGCCCTAAAAGTGATATCAAGATCATCATAGGAGACTTTAATGCGAAGATTGGCAAGGAAGAAGTCTTTAAGCCAACTATTGGAATGTACAGCCTCCATGATGACACTAATGAGAATGGCCGAATGCTTATTAACTTCGCTGCCTCTAAGGACCTAGTTGTCGGTAGTACGCTCTTCCCTGGAAAGAATATTCATAAAGGAACATGGCGTTCTCCGGATGGAAAAACTGTGAATCAGATAGATCACATTCTCATCAGCAGGAGGCATAGGTCCAATCTCGTAAGTTGCAGATCCTACAGAGGAGCAAACATGGATACGGACCACTATCTGGTGATATCAAGGATGAGGGCCAAAATATCCAATGCCAGAAAAACCAGGGGAAGGAAGGCGGAAAGAATAGCTACATCTAAGTTAAAGGATCCAGAAATCAGTGCACGTTACAGCCTGATGTTGGATGAAAGAGTAGCAGGCATAAATTGGTCGGAAGGCTGTGTAGAAGAACAATGGAACGCCCTCTCTCGAATTGTTAAAGATACAGCAGAGGAAGCTGTAGGGCTAGAGGAGCGAGCTGTTAGGTCCCCGTGGTTTGACGCTGAGTGTGCAGTTGCCACGGATGCAAAGAATAAGGCCTACAGAAATATGATTCAGAAGCGATCAACGAGAAGGGCCACAGAAGAATATAGAAACAGAAGAAAGGAGGAAAAAAGACTACACAGAAGAAAGAAGAGAGAATGGGAAAGGCGGCAGCTAGAGGAGATGGAGGAGCGAAAGAGACAGAAGGACTCAAGAACATTCTACAGGATGGTGAATGAAAGTAGAAAGTCATACAAACCAAGGGTCCGATCATGTCGAAAAGAAGACGGCTCCTTGATCACTGAGAAGGAAGAGATCCTGGCTCGATGGTCCCGTCACTTTGATGCGCTGCTAAACGAGGGTGCAGGATCCCCTGATGACTTTGTGATCCCATGTGCTGAGCATGATCTGGACCCCCCAGACCCCCCGACATGTGAAGATGTTCTTGAAGCCATTAACAGGCTAAACAATAACAAAGCCCCAGGAGAGGATGGGATTCCTTCAGAGCTTCTTAAGCATGGTGGTGAGGAGTTCCAGAGAGCCCTCTACGACATTATCCTCACCATCTGGGTTGAAGAGAAAATGCCAGATCAGTGGAAGAAAGGCATAATTTATCCACTTCACAAGAAGGGTAATATCCTGGATTGCTCCAATTACCGTGGTATCTCACTCCTTCAGTGTGCTTATAAGATCTTTTCGAACATCATCTACCGCAAACTTCTCCCGATAGCTGAGAGAGTGATTGGTAAATATCAGGCGGGGTTCAGAGGTGGAAGGTCCACAGTTGATCAGATGTTTAGCCTCCGGATGATATTAGAAAAGTCTCAAGAGTACAGGATGACCACCCACCACCTGTTTATAGACTTCAGGAGTGCATACGATAGCATCAAGAGACCTCAACTGTATGCAGCCTTGTGTGACCTTGGAGTTCCTCGGAAACTTGTCCGCCTGATTAAGATGACTATGGATGATGCTAGGTGCACAGTTCGAGTACAGTCAGACTTGTCGCCTGAATTTGATTCCACGCGAGGAATTAGGCAGGGTGATGGTCTTGCCTGCCTATTGTTTAACCTGGCCCTGGAGAAGGTGATACGTAACTCGGGAATCCAGACTACCGACACTATCTTCAACAGGCTGACGCAAATACTAGGGTTTGCTGACGACATAGACCTGGTAGCACGCTCCTTTGAATCTCTAAAAAATGCATTTTTAAAGTTGGCTGAAGCTGCAGATACTATGGGAATGAGCGTGAACCAGGAAAAAACCATGTATATGCGTGCAGGACCTGGAGCAGAGAACGCAGTTCGAGTGCCTGTGGCTATGGGCCCTTTTCCGTTTACCTTTCTTAATGTGGACCATTTTACATATCTGGGAGCTGTAGTAAGCTGTGAAAACAGAATATCTCTGGAAGTTAAACAGCGAATAATAATGGCAAACAGGTGTTTTTTTGGCCTTAGTAAACACCTTAGAAGCAGTGCAATCTCTCGGCATACTAAATGTCTCCTCTATAAGACCCTCATTAGGCCTGTACTCACATACGGTTCAGAAACGTGGACCCTGTCAAGCACTGAGGAAAAAGATATATTAATCTTTGAAAGAAAGATCCTTCGTCGGATCTTTGGACCATTTAAAGTCGGTGAAATATGGAGAAGGAGGACGAACAGGGAGATATATGGCCTGTATGGGGAGGCGGATGTGATGAGGTGCATCAAGCTTGGGAGGCTGCGTTGGGCCGGCCACATAGCCAGAATGTCAGAAGAGGAAATCCCAAGAAAGCTGCTCGACGGGAAGCTCTACAGGACAAGAGGGATTGGTAGACCACGCCTAAGGTGGGAAGATGCCGTCATCCGGGACGCCCGTGAACTATTGTACACCCGCAACTGGAGAGCGACCGCACAAGATAGAGCCACCTGGCGAAGGCTCATTGAGGAGGCCAAGGACCACATCGGTCTGTAGCGCCACGGAGTAGTAGTAGTACAAGTAACTAATATTAGGTTATCACAACCATTATCATTTCATTTTACTGTTTTATCTATAACACTCAATATATCATTTCTTTCAGGGGCACACACTGCGTCATACATTGACCGTGCTCACTAATCAACTTTTTTAATTTTCATTAATAATTTTCGCCATCGATTGGCACAAGTAAATGAGCACACTTAGTCAAACATTGACCACGCTCATTACACACTAATCATTTTCGCTATCAATTGGCACTATAAATAATACAGCTGCTATTTCATGTTTTTAACTTTACTTGTTTAACTCTTTTGTTTTGCAGTCCTCTATTTATCATCAGCTCATTCCTTATAGCGGTTTCTATTTTACAGGATCACTGTTTTAACCTACTGAACTTTTGCTGAACTTGCTTTGTTTGTTTATTTGATTTTCTCTTCTTGTTGGCAATTCTTCTACCAGTCAGCCCTCGTTTATTGTTGTCGCCCTGTTCTCTTTACTGCCATTCCTGCCACCCTAGTCCTATACTAATCTTCATGATGCCAAGATCAGTTGTTGATTTCAATCAATATATTAAATCCCTTGAGCGAAAACTACGCGCTGTACGCCGCAACATATTGGGCACATCAGAAGCGGGACGCAATGCCATCGTTGACCCAAACCAGAGACTTCTCTTTGAAGCAACGTTGGAGTCTGCCCACACTGATTGGCTCGAATTCAAGAGATATTATGATGACCTCGCCGACTCTTACCTCGAACAAGGTCGAGAAGAAGCATTTCCCAATGAACAGTAGGACGCCATCTATGACGAACTCTTAAAGGAAATCCGAACCTCCAAGAGTTACCTTATGCAGCTTCAGAGGTCAGACAAGGAGGAGAAACCCCCTCAAAATGATTTGACTCAATTGTTAGGCAGCCTTAGCACGAATGCTACTAATAGCAAAGCACACCTGCCGAAAATACCAATCCCAGAATTTTCTGGTGATTTGTGAAAGTGGACCCATTTTAGGGACACATTTATGTCACTGGTCCATGAGGTCGATGGACTCACAAATGTGGAAAATTCCATTATTTGCTAGGCGCCCTTAAGGGAGAAGCAGCCTCTTTGGTCTCCAGGTTACCCGTAGAAGATCGCTCTTACATCCTTGCGTGGGAGAAGCTTGTTTCCACCTACGATGATCCAAGGGTTTTGGCCACCGTATTTGTCCAACGCATTCTAGACACGAGCGTGAAAGACATCTCTGATAAACGGCGACACTATGAGCGGTTTTTATCTGGGGTTGCGGACAGCATCCACGCCTTCAAAGGACTGCGCTTAACGGACCCCGCTGAGTTCCTGCTAGCATCGCTGGCCCTGCGCACGCTCGACGCTGCTACCCGGAGGAACTTTGAGCTATCCCGCAATGGAGATCAGCAGTTTCCTACGTGCGAAGAAGTTATCGGATTCATCCGAAAGCGCCTCACCGCCTTCAAACTATCAAAGGACATCGAAACTGGCCCCAATTTCCAAGCTCATAACAAGGGAAGAAATTCTTCAGGATACAAGGGTCCAAGTTTAAACCAAAGAAAATACCAATCGGCAGCCTTTCATATGACCAACGTAGTTGCAGGTCGCGTTACTCACAATCAACAGAAGCAGCGCTACAAAAGTAACCAGTCTCCCACTGCTGTAGGTCATACCTATCCCACCGCAAAAGGCTGTCCTCTATGCAAGGGTGGACATTTATTAGGATACTGTCCCAAATTTGTTGCCATGAAACAGGCACAACGCCAGGAGTTTATACGCGCGTGGAGAGGTTGTGTAAATTGCCTCCGTGAAGACCACAAACTAAAGGAATGCCCTTCAAAGTGGAACTGCCGGTTTTGTAATCAAAGGCACCACAGCCTGATTCATCACACGGATGGGAAGAACAATCTCGCCGTTGACCAGACGACAAATGGTTCGCATCAAGATGCCGCTTTAAGCGAAAACGGAGCAAAGGCATTCATCGGATTTGGTTGTTCTTCTCACCAAGAGGATACGCAACCCGAAGTTATACTTCTGGGCACAGTTAAAGCTCTTGTGCAGGACATTCGAGGCCGTTTTCTTCCTTGCAGAGCACTGTTAGACTGTGGTAGCCAACGGAGCTTCATATCCAAGAAACTAGCCCTCCAGTTGGGTACAACCATCAGCCCTTGTTCAGGAGCTATCACTGGACTAGGAGGCCATTCCATAACGCGTCCCTTGGGATCAATGTCTGTCATCATCACCCCACATCCATCGGCCGAACAGCTCAACGCACATTGTCTAGTGGTTGATAAAATATCTTCCAACTTGCCTAGCTCCGCCATTAACAACGTAGACCTTCGTCCTCTTCAACAACAGTGGTTTGCTGATGACGAATTCTTTATCCCAAAACGGATTCTTACTCATAGGATGTGACCTATACCCTCGACTCATAACAGGGGCTCCATACCCTTCGGGAATAGATGATGTTCGCCTCCTTCCAAGTGTCTTTGGATGGGTTGTTATTGGAAAATTGGGAAACCAAGAAGTCACTGAAGTTCACAGTTCCTTCTTTACCGAATCCCATTGCTCTATCGAAAAGCAACTACGAGCATTTTGGGAAATTGAGGAACCACAATTTATGATAAAGTCCTCCCCGCAGGACGTATATTGTGAGGAGCAATTTGTTAAAAATCACTTTCGGACTGCCGAAGGACGCTATTGTGTCCAACTCCCTTTGGCCGATAATTCCAGCTCTCTTGGTAACAACCGAGAAACTGCTTCTAAGCGATTTTTTGCTTTTGAGCGCAAAATGAACAAGGATCCTCATCTATCACAGCATTACAGAGGATGTATGGAAGAATACGCCCAACTGAGCCACATGTCACCTGCAAGTGGACCTGCTTCTTACATCATTCCCCATTACCCAGTCTGGCAGCAAGGTCCAGCTGGGCCCAAACTAAGAGTCGTATTCGACGCCTCGTGCCCTTCTACGTCGAAAAGCCTTAATGACATTCTTCTCACTGGCCCCAAGCTTCAAAAGGATTTGTCGAATATTTTGGTTTTGTTTAGACTCTATTCAATTCCAATATGTGCTGATTTGGTCAAAATGTCATCTGTTATTTTTAAAACATTGATGTTAAAGCATATTCGTTTCGTAAAAAACATTAATGTTAAAAATAGCTATTTTATTGTTAAAACCTCGATGTTAAAACATATTTGCTTTTGTCTAAAACACAACTTTGTTATTTTTGTTTTGTTATTTTGAATATGTTAAAACATATTCGTTTTTGTTTAACATCGATGTTAATGACAACTGTGTTATTGTCAAAACATCGATGTTGAAAACAAGTTTGTTATTGTTAAAACCTTTGTTTTGTCGAAAAAATCAATGTTAGAACATTTGTTTTTGTCCAAAACATCGATGTTAAAACATTTTTTTTTTTTGTCCAAAACATCGATATTAAAACACTTGTTTTTGTCCAAAACATCGACGTTAAGAACAACTTTTTATTGTTAAAGCATCGATGTTAAGAGCGTGTATAATGTTGTTGTTGTTTTTTGTACAAAACATCGATGATAAAACATATTTGTTTTTGTAAAAAACATCGATGTTAAGAAAATAAATATATTGGTTTTTATCCAAAACATCGATTGTTAAAACATTGAACAACATTATTAAAACATCGATATTAAAACATAGATGTTTGTTATTGTTATTATGAATATGCTGACTTTTTTTTTGCTAAAAAAACAAAAAAAAAACATCGATTTTAACATCGGCCCACTAACATCGGCTGCGTAACATCGATGTTTCTGAAACATCGACATCGATGTCCCATCCCTAAACCCTATTGGAAAAAGAGACGCAAGCTCTCTAATGCCTCATAAAGGAAACTATCATTCTCATGCTTCTCGAGTTGATATATGCTTACAGTCACTTATGCACTAATATCACTTACTTCCAAGTTATAAATCGTATAATATTATTGTATATGTAGGAATGGTCTTGAACATCATTGAAGAAATCGATAAATCTTAAATTGGCTCACTCAAGCTCAATTTAGGTGAGCTGTTTGTTCAGGGAGCCTCCCCCTGAACACAGAAACAATAATTTAAAATGGTCAGTGCCTTCAATGGTGCCATCTGTTGGTCAGTTGCAGAACCCTTGTTGAGTCTTGAAAGGATTAAGTCAGAAAAAAGTTTAGGGGACTTAATCCAGAAGGAGAAGTTCTAGGCCTAGCAAAAGACCAATCTATATTAATAAGCAGTGTCACTTCAATAATGGAGTGAGCCAGGAAAGAAAGTACAGGTTGGGGACAGACCAAGACCCACATACAGCAGTTAAATGACAGACCAGGAGCCACACACGGCAGTTAAATCATCAGGTCAATGCAATGATTCAAAAATCACCACCATGTAAAAACAATAGAATCAAAATTATTAATAACCCTACTAACATTATTATAATTAGATTTGGCTTAAAATAAGATTAATATGTAAATCCAAACACAGTCCACACATTTATAATCAACATTCTTTATTCACTCTATCGCCAGCCCCCTAAAATTACTCTCGTGACTT
Organism: Aelia acuminata; assembly: GCA_911387785.2. Classification (NCBI taxonomy): domain Eukaryota; kingdom Metazoa; phylum Arthropoda; class Insecta; order Hemiptera; family Pentatomidae; genus Aelia; species Aelia acuminata. The sequence continues at coordinate 89,990,189 of OU426980.1, read as the reverse complement.
ACATTCTTTTTCTTAGATAAATCGTGGGTCACAAAACACCTTCATTACTCATGAAACGTACAAAAAAAAAAGTTCGCCCCACCTCAAAAAATTTCTGGATCCGCTACTACTCAAAATGCCTGTCAATTCTGGAATCTGGCCTCTCTTGTAGGCTTATAATAAATATTTATGTCTTAAAAGTTTTAATTTTCAAAATTAAAGTTAAACACATTCAATTCCTCTTTATCAAAATATAAAGCAATTTTATGTATGTAAAAAGCTGTGTACTTTTTTGATTGATTAAAAGACAAATAGATAAACCTTAAATCTTGGCTAACAAAAACATTTGATCGGTTAAAATATATACATGCTGACCCTTGCAATATCATTTATAATGAAAACAAACAATACGTAAAAAGAATATTTCAAACCTTAGGCATCTCCAGCTGTTATTTCACGTTGTGGAATGATTTATTTGGATCCCAATTCTATTGGATGGATTTCTATTATTAAGTCTTGGAACAATACCATTCCTCAGAAGTGGATTGAGGACAAACCAGATAGATTCATTGCCTTGCTCAAATGGCTGATACCACCCTGTTTGAATTTTATAAAAAATCAATGCCATAAAATCGCTGATGCTGGAGATATACATTGTGTAAGGTAAGTCATGACATTTTAGCAGCAAATTGATTAAAAAATATAAATTTAAGGATATTCTAGAAAACTTGTGGCAGAGCTCATGGAATAAGTTCATTGATAAATAAAACAAAATTTCTTTTGGTACAACTTTCAAATGGGGCTTCTGGATGTGATCTCATTTGGTGCTTATGTGACCGTGATATTAATGAACTTCCATCGCGTTCTTTTAAGTTAAAATAGGCCTTAACAAGCTTATTTAATCCCATATTTCGACTCAAGCTCGCTTCACTCACTGAAAAGAGTTAAATGAAGCCCCCTTTAAGTTTAAATAGGGGCCACACTGAATGGCACTGAATAGGCCATGCCCAGAAGCCCACCTCCACTTTTCTACCAATACTTCTGTACATGTAGAGATGGTACAATTTTTTGAAAAATTAATTTTAATTGCATTGAATATGCAGGTGATTATTCCAGCAAAAGTTGCTTAAGAAGTTGATCAAATAAGTAAAAATAAATAAATAAGATTTTTATTATTTAAGTATTTCTACTATAAATTATTTATTTATTTTAACTTCTTTGACCAACTCCCTGACAACGTTCTGCTTGAATCTTAATGGCCTATAATAGTTTATTTCTAATTATAAGATAATAATGGACAACAATCAATTGGACTACGAAAAGGAAAAAATAAACTCATGAACAAGAAGAAATTAATCTAGTTTGGACAACTCTTTTATCTTAAGGTGAAATTCCCCTAAGGCAACTTTTAGGCTACATGTAGCATATGGCATAGACACATGTTACAAACAACCTTTCCATAGAAGGAACTGATAACGACAAAAAATATGTCTCTTTGCCGCATGCTGCAAGTTGATCTTTGTTGCCTGTCTACTGCTTCACCTTGCAACATGATGCAAGGGGTTGAACAGTGTTATCCTCTATCCAGCAGCCTACGGATCGGTGTGGCTTGTAGCATGAAATATGGAGTGGACAAATTAAATAACTACTGCTTTTATTTGAGATGGAAATGGTTGGGGGTGCGGTCAAATCAATTGGAAACCATTTCCATCTCATATTCTTCTATGGTCAACAAATTACCTTCATTACTGCTTTTATTGTCAATTTTCACAATCCATCCTCATTATGGAATAATAAAATCGTCAAATTGTTTAAAATATTAAATTATTCAAGTTTCTTGTGTTTTATTTTACTACAGGTTTCTAATATTTTAAACTTCCATTATTTTAATAAAAATATAAATTTTTTTATTTTAATTGATAGTTGATTTTCATTATTACTGGTCCTGCTTAATCCTCCAGTGACTACGATAATATTTCTGAGGAATAATATTTTCAGCCCAGACCTTCAAAGAATGCTTTGAAAAAAGGAAAGACAGACGACGGTATATATGATCTAATTTAGCCCTAATTTTTTACTTCCTTCTTTTATTTGAAGCCATATTATAAAAAAAAACTGACATTTTTTTTAAAGAATAAAAGAATGGTTATTTTTACTAGATTAATATTTTTACTTACTCCAACAAAATCATGGAATGTCCATCAAAGCTATGCAAACCTCCGTAATAATTGTAGAAATGCTTGGCTCAGATATTTGAAATAGATACATAAGCAATGGATAGCCAAATATCTCAATGTCACTAACAATCTGTTTCTTCCCGAAAGTTGGTAACATATTTTTTTATCCTAGGTGAGATTTTTGAAGTAGTACTGAAAATCTTTAGGCATCAGTGTGAAATTTCAAAATAAAGCATCATCGCCAGTGACCAACTCATAAAAATTATGCTGAATTTCTTGGCTATCAAAATATATCTCTCTTTTCCAATATTGTGGCGTTTTTCTTTTCCATTTAAGATTGAAAGTGATTTCCAAAGAAGCTACCACAACGATCTCTGACAAATAAACTAAATTCGCCTGCTTTGAATCTCTTTAGAGGCATGCTACACTCATGTGCGACAAAGCGCATGCAACGTGGGGCAACGATTCTGCATGCAACATAAATTGAATTTTGTGCCACACTGTCGCACGCCTACAATAGACAACACTGGAAAACAAGTTTCATGTCACATGTTGTTCAGTGTTGCTTCAGTGGAATTCCCCCTTAGAGGTAATTAACCAAGAACAGAAATTGTCATTAATGAGGAATTCTAATTATTATATGAAAATTTCAATTATATCTATGACAAAATCACTTCTAGTCATTCGTCTGTTTTATAATATTACAGTTTTTATTTTTATTCTTTTGAACAAATATTTCTATTACCAATTCATTAAAGTTAGTAATTTCCCATCAAATACTTTTTTTAATATATTATTATGTAAATTATATAAATTATAATCTAATGTGATGTTTTTTATTAATTTAGTTATACATGGAGTCAGATGCGTATTTTTGAATATAGTTTGGTTTAGGGATGTTACTGTACCACTCAAGTATTGACAATTCTTATGATACGATACTTTTCTAAAGTATTGATCCATGTAGATAATAATAATAAATTCTTTATTTATTTGTTCTGGTAACTAGTCCCTTAAGAAGAAATAAAAATTATACAGAAACATAAGTAGGCTTTAGGGCCTTAGAGTAATATAACAAAAACAAAGCAAATTAAAATTAATGAAAAAACATTAGAAAATAATACCGTAAAACGAGGTGACTTTGTGACTAATGGGGTGACTTTGTGACAAGCCTACAGTTTTTGAATTTCCCTCCTTAAAAAAAATCAGGTTAGGCAATTCAGTGTACTTGTCAGTTGGTCAGTAATGTGCTGCAACCTACTGGCCACATATAACTTCTTTCATTCCATTTACCATGGTGCTTTATTTCATATATGCTTGATTGTTTTCATTTACTTGAAAATTTGAAATAAAGCACCATGATAAATGGAATGAAAGAAGTTATAGAGGTCCATATGTGGCCAGTAGGTTGCAGCACATAACTGACCAACTGACAAGTACACTGAATTGCCTAACCTGATTCTTTTTAAGGAGGGAAATTCAAAAACTGTAGAAAAATAGGCTTGTCACAAAGTCACCCCATTAGTCACAAAGTCACCTCGTTTTACGGTAATAAATGATAAAGTAAACTTCTAATAATCTTATTGACGTAACATGAAAATAACTATGAGTGTGCAGCTTATAATATATACATATATAAACTTATTTAAAAATAAAATAAAAAGAACTTATATTTAAAAAAATAAATAAATGATAAAAGCCTCTATCTGTTTAAAATTAAAATTGAGAATTGGTACAGAAAATATGATCATCACAAAATTCTGAATGTCTCTTTCATCAAAGTATACTTATTATATTTTTACCTGAAATTCTGTCCCTCTGGAATCCCTTTCACAGGATATTCTTATGTCCTGGCTCTTGTAAGAAGAAGAAAGAAGTGATGAGAAAACAGATCTCTGGCCTTAGCAATATATTATGACAGTTCTTGTTTTGCAAATGGCAAGTTAGTACACTTAAAATAGCTACACTGAGCTATTTTCAAAGCTAATTACAATAAACAAACATTGAACATTAAATCTCTTTATTGCATGAAGGAAGAAAATATAAATAAATATTAATTTGTTTCAAACCGTAAAGAGATTATGAAATGAAATAGAATCCATTTTTAGTCTCATCATACAAAATGAAAAAGAACCCATTTTTAGTCTCATCAGAGAAATATTTCTTGTAAGTTCTGCATTGTTTTGTGAATCCAGGGAACCAAACACTTGGCTGTACAATAAAATCACATATTTACTGATACCTAGCGTGTACAAAAAAAAGTTGAAGTAACAATATGGTATAATGGTATAAAACAACTGATCTTATTTACATAAAGTGATATAAAAATAAAATAAGAATACATATAATGTCTTCATACGATTGATGAAAACACACAGTCACCAGTAAAATATTTGAATAATATCAAAAACAACTCATTGACAAAATAATGTCATACATTTAGTAAAAAATAATTTAATATATTTAAAATTGTCTTAAAATAAAGAGAACAAACATCTACTTACAAATTCTTCACGCTAATTTACTAAACAAAGGAAGTATTGCATGGTATTGTTTTAAAAGTATGGAAATTTCTGATATATCAAATGGAAAGTATCAGTATATTTGATGTATCAGATAAATAGTATTGGTACTGATATCAGTAGTATCGGAAGGAAAGTATCGATACTAAGAAGTATTGAAACATCCCTAGTTATGGTTCCTAAATTTGGCAGGATATAATTTCCCCATTTTTCCAAGCCAACATTGTATCTTTCTAATTATTCCAGTAAATTGATTTTGACTGTCATGTTTTTCTAAATGAGCAAATTATGGATAATCATTATTGAAAGAGCCTAATTGGTATTTTAAGTTTGAATTAGATTGTAGCCAAGCCTATTTGATGAGGTTGCCATGAGATATTCAGAACTAATATTTCAATGGTTTTGAAAGTATACCTTCAAATGAATATATTTACTCTCATATATACTTTACTTTAGTTTTTATGATGGAATATAATTTAAATTTACTTCTTCATAATAGATCCAGTAAGAAATCATCATTCTTTTAAGTAAAAAGATTTAAAGTAGGTAACAAAATTATAATATGCTTTCCTGAATTCCACACGTTTGGTTCACTAGAACCTATCCTTGATACTGTTACCTTTTAAAAATAAGAGATTGAAGTGTAATTTAAAACCTTTTAATGTTTTTGGTGTATTGAAGCAATCCTTGTTTGGTCTAAGATGCTCCATATTACAATATTTTATTAACTGCTTCTCTAATAATTTTCCTTTTAGCTCTGTTTGTCAACTAATAGAAATAATGCTACTTGAAGCTGTAAATGGGCAAGATTTAAAATACATAAATTCGTGGTCGCAAGCTGTAGTTGCATTATCAGTTCTTTGGGGAACAGCTGGTGTGGTAGATATTTCATCAAGGGGAAAATTTGATGCATTTTTCAAAAGTTTGTGGCAAGGTAACTACATTAAATTATACAAAAAATTGATTGTATTAGTTTTATTATTTTCATTACCATGTATTATCTATCTTAGCATTTATTTGTCAAACTCTGTGTACTTCAAATTTACCAAGATAATTCTTATCTATTTAGCTATAATTTGGCATCTTTGAATATTTTAGTTTGAGCTATGAGACTCAAAACGATTTCCTCCCAATTATGATTTTATAATTTTTAGTAAAGTACCTCTTGCTACTGAGTAGTATGTGTGTCAAATATATTATTGTTTCCTGATTAGCAGATTACCCTATAATAGTGAAATATACATTCTTCACTTGTAGACTAGTCTTCTCAAACCTTTTTTCCATAATATTACCTCTCAATTATTTCTTGATACTAGTTAAATGCATTTGGAAAAAAATAAAAAATCTGTTGCGATGCACGCAACACACAACTTTCTCTTACCAACCTACTTAGATTAGAAATTGACTTGTTTTGTCATGTAAACGCCATTCAGCAACTTCAATTATTTTTACACATTTATTTTCTTATTTTTGTTTGTCTCCATAAGTTATAGAGTATTATAATTTGTATTACAAAACTTCAAAGTTCTCAGTAAGTACTTTTTGATTCATTATTGTTTATTTCTTTATTAAGGGGCCTAAAAAAATCCTAATTTCATCAACAGTCGAGTTTGTTTTACTTCTTCCTTGTTTTTTATTGCGAGTTACTTTTAAACATCAAAGGTGAATCGATAGAAGATGTATTTACAGCAAATAAAAAAAATCTGGTGCGTGCGCGCAACACACAACTTTCACTTACCAACTTACTTAGATAAGAAATTAATGCGTTTTGTTAATGCCACTTCTCAAAGTTAGACATTTTCCACATTCATTTCTTATTTTTGTTTTCATTTGCTCTATAAACCCCTCAGAACATTTTAATAAACGCTTACCTGATATTAAATAACACTCAATTTTCATTAAACATGACGAATATGAAGAAAATCGTTAAAGCCGTTTTTGATATAATCTAAAAATTAGAAAAAAAGTTATGAAATAAAGTGTCCGCTTCGGTTGATCAATCTTGATGAAATGTTGGCTATCACATCTTTGGCATATACATACATAAATACCCAGTTCGATCAAATTCGTGAAAGCCGTTTTTGAGCAAATAAAAAAAACACGTGAAATTGATACAAAATTTATTAAGTAAAGTCCCCCCTCCGGTTGATCAATTTTGATGAACTGTTGGCTATCACATCATTGGCATATACATACATCAAATACCCAGTTTGATCAAAATCGTGAAAGCCGTTTTTGAGTAAATAAAAAAAAAACACGTGAAAATGATACAAAATTTATTAAGTAAAGTCCCCCCTCCGGTTGATCAATTTTGATGAAATTTTTACAGTCATATCTCGGGCATATAGATAGATCAAATACTCAGTTTAATCAAAATCGTTAGAGCCGTTTTTGGGAAAATCGAAAAAAATGTAAAAAGTTACTAAATAAAGTACCCCCTCCCTTTGAGCAATTTTGATGAAATTTTTGCCGTCACATAGCGGGCATATAAATACACTAAATACCCAATCTTAGGTTCGCACGGTTTATAGTTTTTGAGCTAGTCTGTTCACACACACACACACAGACACACACACACACACACACACAGACCATTTTGCGGGACTTGGTTAATTGGACTCAGGGGACCCCAAAACGTGTATTTCCGTTGAAAACCGGAAGTCGAAATTTTTCACGATCGCAATACTTCCACTTACTATATATATTTCATATATAGGTAAGTGAAAGTAAAAATAAAAAAAACCTGTACCACTACAACCCATGAAGGGTCTTGGGTACAGTACTGTTTCTTGGTCAGCAGTCGTGCAAGGAGGTGATTTGACAGTGATCACACCCAACCGCCTGGTTTTCTCACCTTAATTTTTCAATTAAGGGTATCCACATTATAGAGTCTGGGTTTGCCCCAGGAGGTTCTCTTGGCCACCGAGACGATCGGGGACGGAATATTAAATGTATCTTGCCAAGCCAAATTCAAACAGTCTGTCGTACACCATACAGCCATAGTCAAAGTGGGGAAAGATGAGAGAGGAGACTAGGAGTTGGAGGTTTTTGAATGGAAGAAGATATGGTAGACGGTTGAAATGTTTCAGGGTAGAGATAGTACACAGGAAATTGGTGAGATGTGTGAATTCCGAGAGAGGGATTGATCGAAAGTAACGCCAAGGCTTTTAACTAAATTGTGGAATGAGATAGGTGAGTTGTTCGGGACTAGATTTGGATCGACAGGAGTTGATTTGAGGAGAGAGAGAGATCCAATCAAGATGGCTTTCGTCTTCTCGACGTTCAGAGTGAGTTTGTTGAGGTTTGCCCATGCACATACTCTGCCAATATCTTCCAAAAGTTTTAGGATGGTGTCGGAGGAATCTGCGGGGTCAAAGGAGAGATAAATCTGGACATCATCGGCATACAGATGATATTGACAGATGGTTGTTATAAACAGAAAAAAGGGTGGGGAGTAAAGAGGAACCCGGAGGTACGCCTTTAGACAAAGGTAGAGGCTTTAAAAGAGGTTTGTTGGAGACTACAACACATTGGAAGCGACTGGTGAGGAAAGATTGGAACCAGAGAAGGGCATTAGAAGACATTTGGAAGTTTTTAAGCTTGCTTAGAAAGATATTGTGGTCCACTGAGTAAAAGGCTTTGGTGAAGTCGAGGAGAATATGTGTATGGTGAAGTGGCAGTGTATATATATATATATATATATATATATATATATTAACTGCAATTCGTCTTTCATTCTCTTATATAAAGGAAAATTAAAATAAGAAAAGAAAGAGGAGTTAAAATTACAATTAAAATTAATGGACAGAGGTAATCAATAAAAATAAAGTAAATTAATTTTACTGAATTTTATTGGTGCACACTTGAAACATATTTGTATAAAATTTATAATGAAACAAACAAATAATTTGAATCTTCGAAAAATATTTAAAATTAAATAAATTCTTTCTTTTTGTTGACACAATTAATAAAAATAAAAAAAATTTAAAAAACCTAATTCCAACTTTTAAATTATGCAATACAAAAAATTATACCTTTTAAATTATGCAATAAAATCTTAAATTAATATAAGTAATATTATTATCACTAATTATGGTGTAAACCTAATAAATTTATTATAAATACTCGTTTCAATTAAACAATTATATATTAGTGTAATGGCGGATAGAGCCTTAATACAAAATTAACATTAAACAATATGGTTTCTTTATAGTCAACAGACCAGTTCTTTGATTAAATCTTAAATGTGATTTTTTAATTTTTATTTTAGTTTTAAAAATAATATGGATATATGTTTAAACTTTTCCATAAAATAATATAAAATTATGTTGAAAAATAATGTTTCTTCACTTGTTCATATAGTCAAGTATAGATTTAGATTAAATAATGTACAATATTAAATTTACATTATAAACTAGAATTAATTGTTTATTCATAACTTTAGTTAACTATTAGAAATTAAGATGATTTTTACAAACTTATGATGTCTGTGTGCCTTGGTCGTCAAAGAAGTTCGAATAAGGCCGAATTCTGAAGTCTGAACGGTTGACCGGGTTCGGTATTGTTAAAACGAAGTTGGTGAATCACCTTTGATAACCACTTCATTTAATTTGAATGTTATTTTATCACTAATAATTACTTTGACGATAGTACACAGAGAACAAAAATGGCTCCGTCTTTGTTAACAACCAAACGTGTACTGAATGTTTATAATAGTCCAGCCAAGCCGTAGTATAAACAATGCGTCTGAATCCTTTGATCATTCAATGTAAACAAATATTTATTCCGTTTACTTCAGTTGAACAATTCAAATCATCGTAAAATTAAATCTTTTGTTCTGTTTTAGAATTTATTATACTTTTTTTTCCCTTCATTAAATAAAAATAAAAAAATTATTAAATCTTAAACTGTAAAAATAATTTTTAACAAAATTCATTCTTGCTCCAACAATAAGGATGGTGAGTTTCTTTTGGTCTATAGCTGTTTGTAGGTCTTGGGACATTTCAATGAGGGCAGAGATGGCGGAATAATCAGGCCTGAAACCAGACTGAAGATGGTTAAGGTTATTTTGCTTGAGATTCGGATAGTTGTGACTGAACTAAACGTTCTAAAGGATTGGATAGGTTGGATAACAGGGAGATGGGACGAAAATCATTGAGGGTTTCTGGATTTTTTCAACGGGAATACAAGAGCAGTTTTCCAGGTACTGGGAAAGTGGCATTTTGCACTGAAAAGTTGTAGATATGATAAAGAATAGAGGTAGATATGATAATGGATAGGGAGAATGAAAGGAAGCGAAGCTTTAATCAATTTAACTGGAATGTTATCTGATCCGAAATCACTTCTTTGGGATTTATGAATGGATTTTAGCAGGTTGTCAGGGGTAATATGGGAGAAAAAAAATATGTTGGGATTAAAGGGGGCAGGAAAAAGAACCGGAGTTGGTGCTTGAAGAGGATGGGATATGTTGGAGACAAAGTGAGAGTTTAATGCATCGGCTGAAATAGTAATTGATTGGTTTTGAGTGAGTTTACCTAAGGAAAGTTTGCGGAGAATAGCCATTTTGCTTTGGAGTCAGTGGTACTGGATAAGGATTGCTTAAAGTAGTTGTATTTAGCGCAGCGTGTTAAGGATTGAGTGCTATTTTGAAGGAGCTTGAAGGTGGTGTAATCTTCAGGTATTCGGATGCGTACCAAAACTTTTAAACTCTCAAATCTTCGGCTAGCCACGTCTCTTCATTTCAAACAGTCCCTTAGTAAAGGAGTTCGCCATAGTACTGGAGGATGCTTTAACGTCTTGAAATTGAGAGGAGCGTGATGGTCTAGGATGGTATGAATTTGAGTGGTGAGGGTTTCCACCATGGAGTCAATTGAGCAAGTTGTAAAGGATAGTCTAAAATGTTTCATCAAAGGGAGCTTTCGGAGGCCGGTAGATGACACCGAAGAGTAATGGATGTGTGGAGGTGGATATTTGAGCAAACAGATATTCAATGTGCGAGGAAAAGGAAGTGGGTGAAAAAAGGGAGAATTTGTGACATAAGGCTATCGTGGACAAAAAGACCTACACCACCACCAGTCCTATCCTCTCTATCATGATGGAGCAGGCTGTAGTTAGAAAGGCTAACTTTGGAGGATGGTGGGTGTCAATAAAGTTTCAGATATAGCAATAATATGGTCAAAGTTGTGGAGGAAAAAATCTTGGAATTCATCAATATAGGCTTGAAGGGACTGGGCGTTAACATGGCAGGTTAGAAGGACATTAGTCATAGGGGGTAGGAGACTGAGATATTACGGAGGGAGGGGTTAAATGGTCGAGTATTGTTGGATTGATCTGAAACATAGTGGACCACTGAGGTGGAATACAACAGAACTGATGAAATAGCAAGATCATTTATTAAGCAGAATAAGTGGTAATAGTCGTTAAAAAATTAATAATAAATAAATTTAAAGTTGGGCAAGCCGAAACTACCGTGTACACTTGAATTGTGGCAAGAAGTAAATAATTAATAGATAAATAAAAGTTATGAGAAGTAAAAGAACTGAATAAAGATGTCTGCGTGTGAAGGGCTGAGATCAGGGAACCGGCGCTTGCGAAACCATACGAAAACGTCAAGGTCGGTAGGTGGAGTTGATAATGACCACGGGCTGACCGTCACTTCACCCAGCCCCCATTAAACCAGACATGCTTTATTTTCCCTGCCGCTATCTTTTGTCATGCTAGCCAGTATAGCTGCCATTTAATAGTGGTCATCGCTTCGGTGACGTAATTTTCCTGCCAGCCAAGGTGACGTGTAGAAAAGTCTCTGATCACCTTACGCCTTTGGATGAGCTCATCTCTTAGAGATTGACGAACGAATCTCGCCACCAGTGGGCCGGGTGTATCATCCTGCCTCGTCTTAATTCTCTCCGCGCAATCGACGTCCCCCACTCACAGGCTCAGTCCCAGGGCTGCACCTACATTCATTAGAAGACCCATTGGCGTTTCTCCTGGTCTTACTGGTATTCCCCTTATCTCGATGATCCTAACCAAGTGCTGCTGTTCGGATTTGTTTAGTTTTGATTCAAGCTCCGAAACACGGGACCTTAGGGTTACATTTTCCAGAACTAGGCCGTCGATCTTTGAATTCTGGGCCTGTAGGAGCGACTCAATAGTTTTTAGGTGCTCTGAGTTATGAAAAGGTATCGAGGCCTGCGTTTCCAGGAAAAGTTTCAATTGACTCAGCTCCGCAGAATTAGTATCGACCGAGCTTTTCAGGCCTTTGACCTCTGTGGTCAATTTTTTAATTGCGGTGATCAGCATCTGCAATCTGTTGCTAGCCCGTGCTTCTTTCGCTTGGTGGGATGTTTTTTTGTACCTTTTCATATTTTTGATATCGCTATTGTTTCCTTTCTTTTTTTAAGGCTTCAATCTCTTTGTCTTCCATGTTTAATTCCTTGGAAAATTGTTAGGCAGGTGGCTGTGAAGCAAATCATAGTTTTTTTGTCCTCCCTGGTTCAACGGCTACTTACATAATGGGCAGTTCTCGAAAAGATCGCAAAAAGAAATTTGAGGAGAGTGAAAGTAACCCCAACAGAGCTTGGGAGGCACTGAATATTAATTGATAGGGATTGAACTGCGCATGCGCTCCCTTCTCATACACAACAGCTGATAATATCCATTAACCTTCTTTTACTTAATTAAAATACTGGCAGCTATCCTCTCTCATTTCTCCACAAGGCATCAATTGAGCTTTAGAGATTGCACTGGTGTATAATTTAATACAAAATAACGGCTGTGAATCACAATAATTAAATGTAAATGAGAGCTTATCACAGAGACACTTTCGGTACCGCGGTATAGACCACACTATTTGGACCCAAAACGTGTATTTCCGTTGAAAACCGGAAGTCGAAATTTTTCACGATCGCAATACTTTTCCTTACTAAATACGTGATTTGTCCGGAAAGTAATGAGAATGATTAAAAAAAAAATACTTTTATTCAAAAAATTTACAATTTAATGTTGTCACCTTCAAAATAGCAGCCTTGAGAAATAATACACCTGTTCCAACGATTTTTCCACTCGTCATAGTAGTGCTGGAAATCATCTTCCGTAAGGCTGACTAGTACCCTCGTCACGGCCTGTTGGATGTTTGCAACACTACCAAAATGAGTCCCCTTTAGTGTGATTTTTTGATCCCACGTGTGATTTTAGCTTGGGGAATAGAAAAAAGTCACAGGGAGCTAGATCGGGGCTGTAGGGTGGTTGTGGAAGCGTTGCAATATTTTTTTCTGCCGAGAATTCACGAACTGCCAAAGCCGTGTGACAGGGGGCGTTGTCGTGGTGGAGGATCCATGATCTGGCGATTTCCGGGCGAACCCTCAAAACACGTTTTCTCAAATTTTTATTGCAATTAAAAAAAATAAACGCAAAATTTTATTGCATAACGTTGCTCCAGAGAACTCTGCATTTTGTCTCGTGCCGAGGTGTCAAAACAAGACCGCACGTTTATTGACAGGCACTTTCCCTAGAAGCTGGGATGAGACTGGCAAGGGTCAGAATCATTACCTGGCATCTCCCTCTCCCCACTCCTCCAACACCACGCCTCCTTGAGACCAGTAAGGGGGGAGGGAGATGCCAGGTAGTGATTCTGACCCTTGCCAGTCTCATCCCAGCTTCTAGGGAAAGTGCCTGTCAATAAACGTGCGGTCTTGTTTTGACAACTCGTCACGAGACAAAATGCAGAGTCCTCTAGAGCAATGTTATGCAATAAAATTTTGAGTCAAACTCGATAAGTCTGGTTCAGAAACGGTTGAAATGTTTAGGACTGCTTATAAGGAAAATGCTCTTTCACAGGCACAAATTTACCGATGGTACAAGGCGTTTGAGGACGGAAGAGACATTGTTGAAGATGAGCAACGACCTGGACGTCCTTCAACATCAAGGACAGATGACAATGTCGTCCGGGTCAAAGCTGTTCTTGACAAAGATCGACGTGTTTTGAGGGTTTGCCCGGAGATCGCCAGATCATGGATCCTCCACCACGATAACGCGCCCTGTCACACGGCTTTGGCAGTTCGTGAATTTTAGGCAGAAAAAAATATTGCAACGCTTCCACAACCACCCTATAGCCCCGACCTAGCTTCCTGTGACTTTTTTCTATTCCCCAAGCTAAAATCACACCTGAAGGGGACTCATTTTGGTAGTGTTGCAAACATCCAACAGGCCGTGACGAGGGTACTAGTCAGCCTTACGGAACATGATTTCCAGCACTGCTATGACGAGTGGAAAAATCGTTGGAACCGGTGTATTATTTCTCAAGGCTGCTATTTTAAAGGTGACAACATTAAATTGTAAATTTTTTGAATAAAAGTATTTATTTTTTTTAATCATTCTCATTACTTTCCGGACAAACCACGTATCTCGTATATAGGTTAAGTGAAAGTAAAAAAATGGTCCACACAGATTGCTGTATTAAGAATGAAATATATATTCAAGTTTAAAAAAAATCATTTCCTGTTCAGAACATTTAGGGCCAGTTGCTCATGTCAAGAGTTTTAATCTAACCATAATATAAATCAAAACTTTCATTTTCATTTGTTATTTTATGTTGCACATTCTTTGCTTTTATTACTCATTGCTTAATTTCTTTGTAGATAATCATGAAACTGATCACAAATCTTTTTCTGAAGAAATTGACATCTCTTTACCAACTGAAGGCTTTTTAGAAGATTATATTTATAATTTCAGAGGAAAGGGAAATTGGAAATACTGGCCAGAAGCCCTAAAAGTAATGAAACTTGATGATATATTTAATGCTAGGAATAGCATGGTCACAACTGTTGAATCATTGAAGTGAGTTGACTAAAATTAAGTCCACTTAAATTCTAGAATTTATATTTACTTCTAAATGTTACCTCCAATTTGCTACATGCAATAAAACTTAATATTTCAGATATATTTTTTTTATTGAGCTTTTGATGAAATACAAGAAAAGATTTTTGATAACTGGTCCCACTGGAGCTGGAAAATCATTTTTAATCCAAAGTGTATTGTCAGGCTCTGGTACCAATGGTTTTGTTCCTTCATTTCTCAGTTTGACCTTCTCTATTACAGCTGAATTCACCCAGGTAAAATAGTTGTTCCAATTAATTCAACATCATTTTGGTTGTGTGTATATAATTAATAATCTGGTTGAATCAATGTTACAAAATTAGAATCTAAGGAATGAAAGAATAATTTTTTTAAATATTGTTTTAATTTCCTGAAATTTGATTAGATAAACATTATAATGATTCTTAGTTTTATTACTGATTACAATAACTATCATTTATTTTCATATAAAACTAAAAATTCTTACAGCTCAGTCGGTTGTGTCCACTGTATGGAGAAAAGCAATGATAATTTGATACCCTTTAGGATTCCTTACCTCAATTTTTCATAATATGGTGATGGGAGCATTTGTGACATTTGATATAAATGCGTTTTTTCAAAGTATTGATTTTTTACGGAGTTATATCTGCCAACTCCTGCGGAGAGATACTCCTTAAAACGTGAAAGTATTCATAGCAACTAGTAGCCTTAAATTCGTGAAATATTTGGCCTTCTTTTCGGTTTCTTGCCTATAACTGGCCAACTACAGACCACATAATATTGCTTTCTCTTTATTAATAAAAGAGTATACTATTATAAATAAAATGGCACTTTTAAAGTTAAAATCGGTTTCATGATTTAGCCAAAAATCAAAGGTCAGTAATTTTTACCATTTTGGTGGAAACTCATATTCCAAACCCCATAACTCGGCATCTACTCTATATGGTAAATTTTTCAGATAAAAGTTTTAGAACATTAAAGTTAGCATAAAACTTCTTCTTCTTCTTCTTCTTTGTCTACCTCTTCGTGCCATTTAGCGTCGAGGAGCCTCAATCCAACACAGCCACACCTCCCGGTCCCTACTAAGCTGCCTCATTTCTTGGAGGGTTTTGCCTCTTTTCCATCCTATCCGCTGTATATGTGTAGGGGAAAGTGCCCTATTATGGGATACATTTTTTAAATACTTAATTGGTTGGCCCTAAATTGCTTAGACGATTCAAAAAATGTTGTTATACATTTAGCAGTAGTAATAGGTGACATCAAAAATAAAAAACATCCCATATCTTCTTTTTGAAATTTGTAATCATGGTTACTGTGAGAAAACTAAAATTTGTACTTTTTGAAAATGGGCTCTTAATATGGGATTGGGGTGTGTCCTAATATGGGATACATATCCCGTATTAGGGACCATGATATAAAATGAAATATAAAAGGGAAAATTTGTTTATTATACAGGAGATATTCACAAAAATATATGTTGTAAATGCCATGGCAACATATGATCTGAAACGAAGATAGCAACTTCAAAACCCGGAGCCAGGGGATATTTAATAATATTACTCGGCATTAATCCCCCACCCTCTCCCCTGACCCGGAAAACCCCGTATTGCCTAAGAGGCGAGGAAGGGGAGGAATAAAAAAAAAAAATCTATATGTATAGATATACAGTGCATCCCAAAAGTAATCGAAAAAACTAAACTTTCGGCATTTTGTTTGAATCACTTGCTATAATTGCTGTTGAAAATAAACAAATCTGCACACATTTTAATGACATACACCTGGGATGAAGTCAAAGCCCAATTTTAAATATTAAACATATATTTTTGAGTCGAAAGATAACAAAAACAATCAAAATATGAAAATATTAAGTGACAAAAGTAATGTCATGACAAAATTCAAGAAGGGCGAGCAACAGGTGAAAATTTCCTTCATCCTAAAACATTCCTTCAATGTCTTTTACCCGATTATCCTCATTTCACCCTTGCCCAAAATTCCGAATCAGAGTACAGCGAAAGCTTGGTAAGTTGCATTAAAGACTTATTTAATTTTTTTTATTTTACAGTTCATTTAATTGTTTTAATTACTTTTCCGAGCTCACCAGAGCAAAATAATGTTTTTATCCCGTTTCTTACGTTGGTAATCAGATTAATTGTATTTTTTCCCCTTTTTTTATTTTCACTAAAATTATCGTAGAGGCCCACCGAACGTCAGCTTTTGATAGATCTTTCATTATTAGGTCCTCATCCCTATGGAATTCTATTCCTCCTTTCATCCGTGATTCCAATACCCTCTCCACCTTCAAATCCCACCTATATCATCACTTCATAGCCATCCAGTCTCCTTAAAAAGTAAATTGACATTTCCTATTATAATTTACCTTTTAAACCGTTGGAAGCTCTTATTTCATTTTTTTTTTTTTATATAATTTTTTCTTTTGTTCTGTTTTTTTCAAAAAATATAAATACTATTTAACCAACCTGTAAATAAGTGCGTGCATATGTATATATTATAAGATGCAGAAACTAGCTTCTTTTCACTCGATGGAATATTTAATATGTATTTTTTGTATCAATTCAATTTTTTTATTCAAACTTCAAGGCTCTAAAGCCCTCTCTGTATTTTATTTAATTTTGTTCTTAAGGAACACGTCCCAGAACAAATAAATAAAGAATTTATTATTATTATTATTATTATTATTTATTATTATATATTCTTGGTAGGGAATTCTGGAACGGCATCGTGGCTTCCTCCCAGTGGGTCGAGCTTCCATTGCTTTCCTTGGATTTCTCTCATCATCCATTCGACAAACGTGGCCAAACCACTTTCACTATCGATTTTCCAGTGAGGTCTTTAGCTCCTCTACCTCCAGCTCCTCTCTTATCCGTTCATTCCTGATATGGTCCCTCCTGGTCTTTCTAGCGGCTCTCTCAGGAATTTTATTTCAGCACTTGTTATTCGACTGGCTTGCTTGTCCAGCATAACCTAGCTTTCGCTTCCATAGGTGAGAGTTGGGAGATATACAGACTTTCATATGTGCTTTTTAGTTTTTTTACTAACATCTTTGTGCACCACTATGCTGTTGCAGATAGGATAATAGATCTGGTTAGCTTTGGATATCCTATTTGCTATTTCTGGGTCTATCTTCCCCATTTTGCTGATGATTGTCCCCAAATAGGTAAATTCGTGTACAACTTCAAGTACTTCTCCATTACAAATAAGCTGGATGTCCTCTTGATCCTCTCTCGGCAGCACTAAGATCTTACTCTTGGAGGTATTTATTCTCAATTCTCTACAGAGGAGCTCTTCCTGCCATTATATAATAGCTAGCTGCAGTTTATTTTTCGTATCTGCTATTAGTACGATATCGTCGGCATACAGACTTTGGACCATTACATTCCTCATATTCCATTACATTCCACAAATGTTATGTATTTCATACATAAATATGATGAACAGGAGGGGACTTAGGCTGTCTCCCTGCCTTACACCTCTTTCTAAGGGAAAAGGGTTGGACTCTCTTCCATTGATCCTCACAACTCCTTTCGCTTCCTAATAAGCTGATTTAATAGCTGCGATAAGATCTCCTGGAACATTTTTTTTCATCAAAGCATCCCATATTTCTTATCTAGGGACAGCTTCAAACGCTGCTTTAAGGTCCAGAAATGACATATAGATGTTCTTGTCTCTGTCCCATGATTTCTCATGCATTTCTCTGCAATGCTTCTTAATATGTAGATGTCTTGAATTTGCTTTCCTGGACGAAAGCCCGCTTGTTCCTCCTGTATTTGATTCTCGACTATGAGCCTTAATCTCCTTTCCAGGATTGGGGTGTATAGTTTGTAAGCCACCGAAAGTAAGCTTATAGGCCTGTAATTTTCGCAGTCAGTGGATCTGCCTTTCTTATGAATAAGGATAATAATACTGAACTCCCAATCTGATGGCATTTACTTTTGTGTCCCATATGTTTTGGAAGAGTTGCTGGAGAAACTTTATTAGTTCTTACCCTCCGAATTTCAGTAGTTCTGGTGCTATGCCATACCTTCCTACTGCTTTACCTGTTTTAATATTTTGGATGGCGTTGTCTACCTCATCTTCCTCAATTGTCTCTAGGCTTTCTGAAAATTGTTTTCCGCAGAATGTTTTCCTGGGTCATTAATCCCTCCTTCCGAAAAGTGTCCTTGTTAAAATTGCCTCCAACGCTCAAGAATTTTTACTTCATCAGTGATGATGTTTCCACTAGAGTCTTTGACATTTCTTGCTGGCTTACATCTTTTCCCCCAAAACTGTTTCACTTTACACCAGAATTTCTTTATACTCTCACGGTGGTCTTCATGAGGAGATTTTTCAAACCTTTCCCAAGATGCCTCTCCTTGCCTCCTGACCACTCCTTTGCATTGATTTCTAGCCAAGTGATATTGGTTAAGCTTTTCAAGTGTTTTATCTTAAAGATAGGCTTTCCATGCTTTCTTCTTTAATCGAACAGCACTGCATACTCCTTCGTCCCACCACTCTGTGCGCTTTTGCTTGCTTGATACTTTGCGCATTCCGCAAACTTCCCTAGCTGTTTCCAGAATAGTGGTTTTTAATCGACACCATTGCTGTTCCACATCACCTTCAAGCTTCAAATCTTCCTTCCAATTTTTTGGTGTAGGAGGCTCTCTTTTCCGGGTTGTCTAGAGTTCTTATATTTAATGCTTGGTAGCCGTTTTGTTTAATTTTCCTTTTCTGAGGAACTTTTGTATCAGCTACTAGCAACATGTGGTCACTGCCGATTTCCACACCTCTTATCACTTTAATGTCGGCAAAATACTGTCTTATCTCACGATCATATATGAAATAGTTGATGATGCTATATCTTTCCAAGCTCAAGAAAGTTATTTTGCGTATACTTTTACTCTCCAGCAAATATTAGGGCATAATCACTCCCCAGCATCAGTTCTCCACTTCCTTTTCTCATCACCTCACTAATGCCGAGTATGTCCATCTTATAGGTCTTCATTTCGTCTACTAGCTCGACCTCTTTCCCTGTCAGTATTTTGATGTTCCAGGTTCCAAATCATACGCCCCTATGAGCACCAGATCGTTTCCGTGGGATCTGTCTGCATCCGAGGCTAGTTTGTGTACTTTGAATAGGCTTTACTACCATGCGGGTTATTAGCACGGCGATGGAGGCCCCGTATCCTTGGGGCAACTGGCCCCCTGAATCCCCAGGAGGAGGGTAAGGTGTAGGATTAGGATAGGGAATGGATCGTAATTGGTATAAGAGGATAGGGTAAGGACATGATTCCCCCAGAATATAGGAATAGAGAAAATCAAGAGCTCGCGTGGGCAGGGTCGTTAGGTCCCTGAAGTAGGACTGTCTTCCACCGAGATCGTGTAGAGTACCTACCCGCTACCCCATAGCATAAAACAAGCTTCTTTATTTTAAAATTAGCTTATTTCTGTTTAGAAAAATAAATGAAAACGTAAAAGTATTCCTAGTGCTTAGGGGAGAGCGGGGGCGTATTAGCATAGGGGGTAGGTTGGCCTTTGGCTTATAATTTCCGTCACACCTGTTTTGAAGGCATCACAATCGTACCATGTGACCCGCTCGACCTCGGGAGTCATGTCCTTTGGTTTCAGTCCGATGCTAACAGTATAGAAAAGAGTGTGCTTCATTAAATGATTTTACAAGATTTAAGTAAATTTTTATATTTTCAGAAAGTTTGGTTTTAAGGTATGGAAAAACATTCGACTCCGATTCTGTGCACATAGCCCCAAACTCCTTTGAAAAACCTAACCTTTCAAATAACCAGTTTCTTGTTTGGTTGCTCTCCCCCGTCCTGGTAGCCATCTTTCATATGATTTCTCCTGTGGGGTTAGTTGGCTATCTTCAAATGGGGTTTGTTGGCGCAGTAGCGAATCACAAAAGTAATGTAAACATAAACGAAGGTGAAACTACCACTTGCCTTTAGTTCCAGCGAGGAGGAGGAGAGCAATATTTCCTATGCCGAAAATGAAGGCAGTCTAAACTTAAACGGCATCTTTAAGAACAACGAAAAAGATAATGGCATTAAAGATCACCTTCAGCTGCAATCGAAGCTTATTGATGAACCACCTGGCTACCATGAAAATGAAACTAGTGCACCGCAGACACTTTCTCATGATACGATTGAAGGACCAGAGAATATTTATCCTACCTTTTTATTCCGCCATGTGTGAACGCCATTTTGAGATAGTGCTCCAACTTTTTTTTCTGGGTACTTTGGCTTTTTCTTAATATTTTATCACAAGGAACACAACAATTTGCAATTTATAGGGGTGTGGGGGAGTGCATGGTAGGGGGGTCTGGCCCGACGTGTACCACTTTATATTGCAACTTGTGAATAACGTCCTATGTACAGAGGCTGGTACAGAGATCTGGTCCTTATTTAGTCTGAAAAAAATTATAAATACATAACATGATAGATAGAGATAATATGAAGAATTATAAATGTTCATAATTAAATCAATATCATTCAAGAATATTTATATAATTATGTTTTTTAACCAAATCTTTCGTTGGGTTATTTATTCAAAATATGTCGAAAGTTTTTAATTTATAATTTTGTCACATACATTTAAAAATATAATGTTTAAATGTTTTTCAGGAATTGATAGTGTCAAAATTAGTGAAAAGAACTAAAAACATATATGGTCCAATAAGCGGTAAAATTTGTATCATGTTCATTGATGATTTGAATATGCCTGAAAATGAAGATTACACAAAACCACCACTTGAGCTACTTCGACAGTTCTTTGATCATGGGCATTGGTAATCATACTTATAATTTTTATATATTGATACTGTTTAAATTTAATTTACACTTGTTTTATATATTTTTATCCCACACGATAATTATATAATTAATTTATTATTTTAGGTATGACCTTAAAATAAAAGAAAAATTATACATTAAAGATCTATTCATTATAGGAGCTATGGGCATTAAAAATCATAGTAGCCAGCCTTTGTCACCCAGATTTCTGAGACATTTCCTCATGTTTGGAATAAACATCTCAGATGAAAGCTTAGCAAAAATATTTACAACAACTTTGTTTATTGGTTTAAGGGTGATTTTTTCCTTTTTGTTGTTAAGATTTTCATTTTTGCAGTATTTTTATTCTTAATGAATATGAAAAATAGAGTTTTATCTAGTTACATTTTCTCGGAAAAAATTGGTCCGTGGTCGTGGTCAAAAAGTCTACAAATAGTGAGGAACTATTTTATAAGTAGCTCACGTTTCGACCCAAAAATGCAATTCCTCTTCAGGAATAATTGGAAAAGATGCAGACAAAATATTGTAATGAATGTGGTAACGTTAAAAACTTAATAATGATAGAAAAATATAACTAAAAGTGTCAACATCTTGAGCGGCAATAAAATAATTCCTCTACCAATAAAATAGTTCCTCTCTATTTGTAGATTGTTTGACCACTACTCAGCCGGACCAATGTTAATTTCCTTGTTAAATAATTGATCAATCATCAATTAACTGATAGTTTTTTCTTTTATTCTTAGAAAAATAGTTTCCCTGCTGACATAATGGGAACTGTTCAACAAATAATTTCTGCAACCATGTACATATATACTTCGGTTGTATCTAATTTACTACCTACACCAATGAAATACCATTATATCTTTAATATAAGAGACCTTGTAAGAGCTTTCCATGGTTATTTATTGATAAAAAAAGAGTCAGTTGATGGAAAAAAAGTATTTGTCAGGTAATAAAATTATATCATATTACTAATGAATTCAATTAATAAAAATTATTTTAAAAATACATAAACACTATACTCTAATATACGGTTATCCATTCGTGAAGGTTATAAACAATTATCTAGAAATATTTAAATTAATTATTTATAGGCCGACAGCTAATGAAATTATCAAAAAATCTGGTGCGTGCGTGCAACACACAACTTTCACTTACCAACTTACTTAAATTAGAAATTGATGTGTTATGTTAATTGCCACTTCTCAAAGACACATTTTTCCACATTCATTTCTTATTTTTGTTTTATTTGCTCTATAAAAAACACTATTTTTTTATTATTAAATAAAAGTTTTTACTTGTGGTAATTCGGCAATGCAAGTATATTGCTCCAATTCGTCTGATTTTATAATTCTCTATGTAGTTGTTGAAGACTTCATTTACTATTAAACAAATAATTTCCATTAAATGAACAGAACGGCTTTAATCATGAACAATGGACTGTCATTAAAGACGTACTCCGCCGCATGCGTGTGCTCAACGGAATATTTTTCTTTTTTTCTTCTCTATATGTTTACTTGATTTTTTACATATTTCATATTTAGCCATTTCTTATTTTAAGGCGTAATGAGAGACAGTTAATTTTTCCATATAAACAAAAACAAGGGTACTTTACAGGAAAAAAAAAAATGCCCCTTCCCTATTTAAGCCCCCACAGAACATTTTAATAAGATAAAGCTTATCTGATATTAAAGAACACCTTATTTTCATTAAACATGGTGATTTTGATCAAAATCATTAGAGCCGTTTTTGAGATAATCGAAAGAAAGATATAAATTGGTAAAAGTTATGAAATAAAGTACCCCCTCCATTAGACCACTTTTGATGAAATATTGGCTGTCACATCTTTGGCATATACATACATCAAATACCCAGTTTGATCAAAATCGTTAAAGCCGTTTTTGAATAAATAAAAAAAACACGTGAAAATGATACAAAATTTATTAAGTAAAGTGCCCCCTGCGGTTGATCAATTTTGATGAAATTTTTTCAGTCATATCTCGGGCATATTAATACATCAAATACTAAGTATAATCAAAATCGTTAGAGCCGTTTTTGAGAAAATCGAAAAAAACGTAAAAGTTTTTAAATAAAGTACCCCCTCCCTTTGACCAATTTTGATGAAATTTTTGCTGTCACATCGCGGGCATATACATACACTAAATACCCAATTTCAGGTTCGCACGGCTTATGGTTTTTGAGCTAGTCTGTTCACACACACACAGGCCATTTCGCGGGACTTGGTTAATTGGACTCAGGGGAACCCAAAACGTGCATTTCCGTCGAAAACCGGAAGTCGAAAGTTTTCACGATCGCAATACTTTCCTTACTATATATTTCATATATAGGTAAGTGAAAGTAAAAATGACTAAATATAAATAAAAAACAACTTTACAAAAGGTTTGAAAGAAGTTGGTGCATTGAAAGTGACTTAAAACAGTGAATACATTTTTAATATTAATTATTTTTATTTTATTTTTAAGTTAGTATTTTAAGTTTATTTTTATTTTTTATACTATTGGAATTAGGATAATGTGATAGGATTTTTATATTTCATTACATGATCATGATCATAAAAATCTAATACCATCTAATGCAAAGATAATTATTTTTCAATATTATATGGAAATTGGAATATTCTAAGATTCTGTTTTTCTTGGTTCATAAAAGCTTCTTTTTTTTGTTTTTTGTATATGTTCTATTAATTTTTTTTTTCCACATTCTAAATTAGTTTAATTTAATTATTTAAACGATAATAGTCAATATTTGTTAGAAATAATAATTGCACCAGGTTTGATTTAATACAATCAGATTTGGATACAAATATTTATTAGAGCACATAAGCACATGTTCACACATCGGTGGCGGCATGAGAAGAGAACAAGCCCGCCAAGTGACCTCACATAAAAATGAAACAGTGTTGCACAATTAACAAACAAATATTATTATTTATACATATTATTTTTTCTCATTGCTAGATTATATATCTAACACCCCCCCTTAATCTAGCAATACCCATAATCATTAAAAAAAAAACTTACAACAAATACAAGGTTCACTTTAAACCTAAATTCATATTACAAGAATTATGTTTATTAAAATTGAGACCTTTGGTGAAAATGTCAGCCACCATTTCCTGAGTATTACAATATTTCAACTCCACAATTCCCTCTTCATACTCCTCTTTTATTCTCATAATTTTTGCTTCAAGGGCCCTTTCCTTCTCTTGTGCTTCGTCATCAAACCTTCTAATGACAGCTTCTATATGCCTATCTCTTTCTTTTTTCACTGATTCACGGATCTGCTTTTCTTTTTCTGCTAGGGCAATCGCCTGATGGTTCAGCCAAGACTGTCTTTTTCCCTCGAGTGTTTCCCGCAATGTTTTTAACTCTGCTTCATGTTTTTCTTGAAGCATTGTCATGCGTTCTTGAAGATCTACTTCAGCCTGCTTCCATTTCTCCTCCAGTTGCCTAGTTCTTTGAGCTAGACTAGCATTAGCTTCTCGCTCCAATCTTTCTTTCTCATCTCTAACTTCATTCATTAGCCGTCTTCTTTGTTCCTGGTAGCTTCTCTCTACTTCAGCTAGCTCATCTTCAAGCTTTTTCCTTGCTGCCTCCCTTTCTTCTGATACAGCTTGCTCTCGATCCCTTAGAGCCTGTTCACGGGCAGCCATTATCCTTCTCGATGATGCAGCTTCCCTCTCACTCAGCTCTCGCTCATGGGCTCTTCTTAATTCAGCAAGCTCATCCTGATGTGTACGGGTCATTCTTTCAAGCTCAGGTTCCAAACCTTTCACTGTTTGTTCCTTATTATCAATGAGGGCCTGAAATTCTTCCTTCATAGATGCCATCCACTGCTGATGCTCTGGACTAGCTATGGCCTCCCTGAAGGTCCCTGGAACTGATATCGAGACAGCTGACATGTATACCTCATAATCTGGAAAAGTCTTTGGCTTCTTTTCCCGGGATGAACGTCTGGGAATTGGATCTTCAACCTGGTTATCAGCATCTGCATCTGAATCACTATCTGTGCTGGGAAATCCTAGAAAATCTGGTTCACCATCAGAGTTATCATTTTCATTTGCATTCATTTCATTCTGAATACCTTCAATTATAGTAGGATCTTGTTGAGATAACTCTCCGTTATCTGCAGGTTTAACATCTTTTACCTTGAATTTATCTTCAAAAAATGTGACGTCCCTAGCAATCACAATTTTACCTGGCTTCCTGATGTCAAATAACCTATAACCTTTTGATTCAGTACTATATCCCACAAAAATGTAGGGTTCACTTTTTGGGTCAAACTTTTTGAGTAATTGGTCGGGAACATGGGCGTAGGCTACACAACCAAAGACTTTAAGATGGCTTAAATTCACCTTTTCACCGCTCCACACCTCCTCCGGAGTAGCACCCTTAATGGCCTTGTGGGGGGATCTGTTTTTAAGGTAAACAGCCGTGTTGACGGCCTCAGCCCACATCTTCTGATCACAACCCGACTCCTGCAAAAGACACCGAGCCTTATCAAGCATCGTTCTATTAGTTCTCTCCGCAACTCCATTTTGTTCCGGAGAATGCGGACAGTTGTTTGATGGGTAATCCCCTTGCTCTTCAGGAACTTGTCGAACTCACTGTTCACATACTCAGTCCCATTGTCAGTCCTGAGCACTTTTACGGTTCGTCCCGTTTGATTTTCTGCCCAAGTAACAAAGTCCTTGAAGTGTTGCAAAGCTTCACTTTTTGACTTTAAAAAATAAACAAATATTTTTCTTGAAAAATCATCCACAATTGAGAAAATGTAATAACAACCACTCCACGAAGATACTGGCATAGGACCTGCCAAATCGGAATGTAAAAGCTCAAGTAGATTTTTTGCTCTCTTACCTTGGGACTTAAATGGTTTTCGAGTTTGCTTTCCAAGTACACAAAGAGTGCATTGATCTCCTTTGCCATCCATAAAGTTAACACCTTCTGCCATCCCGTTCTTCAACAGGTTCATGCTGAATCTGTTTAAATGGCCAAGTCGTCGATGCCAAATTTCCTCACTTTCACTTTGGCTTGCCATAAAAGAACAATGAGGCTTTGTGTCCAAACGATAAAGTCCATGACAGTTACTACCTCTCGCAACTATCTTACCTTTCACCACAAAATCTTCTTCGTCATAAATATGACAATCATTTGAGTTAAACAAAACAACACGTCCTTTTTTAGTTATCTGGCTAATCGAAAGAAGATTGGTTTTTAAATCTGGGACATAGATGACATCTTGGATTGTTTTTTCTCCACATTTTGTATTTATGATGATATCACCTTTTCCACAGCCAGACACTTTACGATTGTCTGCCACAGTAACACTACATTCCTCAATCCCCCGTATGTTCTCAAACAATTCCTTCTGGGAGCACATATGATTAGTTGCACCAGAGTCTAAAAACCATTCAGGGCACTTACTGTCACTTACTGATAACACAACTTGTAAGGCATTATTGTTTATAACCTTACCTCCACTGCCATCTGTATCCTTTTCCTTACTGTAGTTAGGTTTATTTTTCATTTTATGGCACTGGTTTTTATAATGACCAAGTCCTCCACACCCAAAACATTTAACTTGTTTTTTCTGGAACTTCTGATGATCCTTAGAAATAAATGCTTGATCCTTGGCCTCCTTGGAATATTTGTCATCAGACAAAAGTTTGGATTTAATAAAATCGCTTGTAATTCTTTGTCCAGAATTTTCCAGGGCCATTACCACCGGGTCATATTCTTGAGTCAAGCCGCTGAGTAAAATAACTCCTAAAAATTCGTCGTCGACAGGTGCATCAATGTCTGATAATTTCTGTGCCACAGACATTACCTCGTTGACGTAGTCTTCCATTTTTCTGAAGTTTTCGAGTCGAACTCTAACTAATGTTCTGAATAAAGATAGCCTTCGGTAAAGACCTTTGTCTTCATAGGCCTTCTGAAGGTTATTCCAAGCCTCTCCGGCAGTTTTAGCAGTCCTGACATGAGGGTAGACAACTGGATTAACCATTAAGCATATTTTCGCCAACGCCTTTTGGTCTCTCCTCTTCTTATCCTCTACTTTCATTGTATCATCCTCTGGATATCCCTCAATGCATTGCCAAAGGTCGCAGTGAATTAAGGCCATCTGCATACCGAACTTCCACTCATTGTAGTTGTCTCTTCCTGAGAGTTTTTCAAATCCCAACTGAATACCACTTCCTTCGTTCATTTTGAAGCGGATTAGGAGTCTTCTGTTCGTCTATAAGCAAAAACTTCAACGTAACCAAGTCCTGTACATAACCTGTACGACACGCACTCGCGAGAAACACGTTGGTTAACGTAAATACTGTTAATATAGAAAAACTGATCGCGTACCTGGGCCCATAACCTGTTAGAAATAATAATTGCACCAGGTTTGATTAAATACAATCATATTTGGATACAAATATTTATTAGAGCACATAAGCACATGTTCACACATCGGTGGCGGCATGAGAAGAGAACAAGCCCGCCAAGTGACCTCACATAAAAATGAAACAGTGTTGCACAATTAACAAACAAATATTATTATTTATACATATTATTTTTTCTCATTGCTAGATTATATATCTAACAATATTGTTGTACATATATGTATTATCAATCTGGGGAATCAGTTTATTTCTAACCATACAAGTATTTTTTGCAGATTATGGGTTCATGAAATGCTTCGAGTCTTCTGTGATAGATTAATTGATTTACCAGACAAAGAATGGTTATTTGAGAAATTAAAATATGCTGTGGAAGAACATTTCAAAGAAAACTTTAAAATTATGATGGATGGATTGGAACCAAATGGTACCAATCAGGTTTGATATGAACTTTTCAATGTTTGTGTATTTCTGTATTGTTTTTTAATCTCAGTGACTAAAACCTCAAGAACATCTCAAGATAATTTTATATGAATTTTAGGTACTTTATAATCCAAAATAAATAGTTCAGATATGCATATATTTACGGTGGGTTTAATTACATTTGTACTGAATGAGATAGTAAACAATTCAAACAATGTTTAGATAATATGAATTTATTTTAACTTCACTGCAATTTTAGGATTAATGAATGCGGCAATTTTGAAATTAAAATTAAACCTGTTTTTTTCAGCTTTCTATTACTTCATTTTCTAACCTTTTCTTCACAACAACCCTTGAGCAAGAAGCTAATGAGATCCAAAAGTATGAAGAAGTTCCTTCATTGGAACAATTTTATAATGTAGCTTTAAAAGCTCTTGAAGACTTCAATGCTAGAAATAAAAAATCTATTAGCCTAACCCTTTTTAGGTATAAATCTAACTAATCTGCCTATTAGTTATTAAGTCAAAATAAAGCTCATTCAGTGGCTTAACAAGTGGGTGGCAGCGATGGCCCTCTAATATATGCACCAAAAACCCAACATAAAAATTTTCATTATGTTAAAAACTTTAATATAATGAAAATTCTTTCCAAATAATCACTTGGATAGTGAAAATCCGTTTGATTACATTAATTTTTTTAAGTTATTGCACTCCCTCTTTTTTTCACAGAGGATATGCCGCTTTTAAGTCTCGCTAGGGTCATCAGTCACCTAAGCTACGCCACTGAGTTCATTGCTTTATATATATGTGTGTGTGTGTGTGTGTGTGTGTGTGTGTGTGTGTGTGTGTGTGTGTGTGTGTGTGTAATATATATATATATATTTTTTTTTTCTTTTTTTTTTTCTGATATGACACTTAGACTGTATGGGAGGACAAGTATTGTGGTGTATTGACCTCCATGGCACGGAACCGTGAAAAGACCCATAAACCCGCAATTTTAGGGGTGGGTTCTTTATAATTACAGAGATAGAGATGGGCAAGGAAACAATAGATCCATATAAAATTATAATTCACAGTAAAATTACAAATGAAGTCTATACAAAATTCACTAGGTGAATAGATACAAATATACATTTTTCTAGTTTTTAACTTTTGAAATTTGGATCATTGTTTAAGTTACATCAAATTGATGGAAAGTAGGATCAAGCTGCTTGGTTTAAAAAAGAAATGTAGAGCAGTAAAACAAAACAGTTCGAGCTGAAATAAAAAATATACAATTATCAAATATACACTACGCGTAATTACCTTTTAACAATAGACTGTGCTGAAATTAACTGATATTTTATTGGTTAAACTCGGATAAATTCCTAAAATCGCATTTTAATTTAATTTTTTACATTGGGTCCTCTCCTGCCAAAATATTGTGGGAGACAGTCCCCTCCTGTCAAAATATTGGGGGGACGCGTCCCCCCTGTCCCCCTCGGCGGTGACGCCCGTGCCGCCAATGGAGTGGCAAAACCGCCAATGGTGAACTGGGCATTGCTGCCAACCAATTTTACAAACAATTTCCGTAAAAGTTCTTGAAACTCAGATCCTTTACATTTAACAGTTTAATTAACTCTTCCTGACATAAAATCAAAAAGTCTCATTTTTGGAAACACAATAATAAACATACAAACATTTAATAATAATAATCTGAAATCGATCTGTGACGTATTCAAATCGATTCTACTATACGGTTATCCATTTGTAAACGTTATAAACAATTATCTATAAATATTTAAATTAATTATTTATAGGACAACAGCTAATGAAATTATCAAAAAATGACTAAATATAAATAAAAAACAACTTTACAAAAGGTTTGAAATGTTATCAATTTATTTATTTTTCTTTATTAATATATCTTTGTAAACGTATAGAAGGACCTTTTATTTATTATAAAACAAACCTATAAACTGCATTGATTTTCTCTTTGCATGCAATATTTTATATTTATTAATTTATATTACTACCATTGTTTTTTTCTCTTATAGCTACACCCACTTTGCCCATCTTTTCTATACAGTCCACTCATTTTGTCTTCGCCCATTTGGAGACAAAATTCTCACCGGGGAAGGATTGCATTTCAAAAGCGAAACGCCCCTTGCCCCAACAGCACCCATTAACAAGTCGTATTGATTTGTTATTCGTATTGATTAAAAAAAAAAAAAAAAAAAAAAAAAAAACATGGACAGTTGTGTCTGAAGTTTATTTTATTATTTTCTATTCTCTTATTTTATTATTATATTTTTAAAAATAATTAAAAATTGCCTCAAATCATGGGACCTGAACCCACTAATGATGATCTTGAACCAAAGCTAGACGATCTAAAGGAGCAATTAGATGATTTAGCCGGGGATATTATGGAGACTACTTCTGTAGGTTCGAAACTCCCTACTGACTCCTCTTGTGAATCTTTGTTTTCGGCGCGTCTATCGCGCATCGATACTATGGGCGTTTTGATCCGATTTTTTTTTAGGTTAACTCTATCGCGAAAAAATAAAACTTTTAGCTTCTTCGTTCTTTTAGCTTTTCGAGGTTTTCTTTTAGCCTTTCGAGGGAAAATCAGCCTTAAAGGAGCCAACCTTACAAAATATTTCGGCGATTTCAATATCGGAGTTAGGATATAACCCAGCATGGGAATCATTAATAAAAAAATGATGATAGTAAGCGAATACAAGCTACTTTTTTCCTGACGAGGGTTTTAAATTTCAAGCCGATACTTAAGGGTAACCTTCCTAATCTTGAGCACTTCTCAGTAGTAGTGATAGAAAGCGCCTTTCGGGTATCACCGATCTTTCGGGGTTTATATTAACAACTTTGGCATTAAGGATTCTGGACAGCAAGACGAGGGAAGGTTTCGAAACGGAACACGGCCATAAAACTGAGCTTCCGAATGGGGAGGAGTTCGCCGATTATATTGGCAGGCGGTCAAACTGCAATCAGAGACCCTTCTCTCAAACTCTACATCGGTACCAGTACAGTCAAATACCGGGTATATATATAGTATATATATGTATATAGTACTATATATATATATATGTATATATATATATATATATATATATATATATATATATATGTATATAGTAAATCCTCTAGACAGGTATAATGTCTTCTGATACCCCAAAGCACTTGGTTAAATGTCCAGTATGTAAAAGTAATCACCGGATCTATGATTGCTCTAACTTCTAAAAACTCACACCACAGCAACGCAGCAACCGAATTAGGAGCTTGAAACGGTGCATTAATTGTTTCACTTCCGGTCATCTCGCGAATCAGTGCCCATCTAAGGTATCTTGCCGGTATTGCAGCAAACGACATCACTTCCTACTGCATTTTTTCCTCTGGAGATTCATAGGTCCGGGTTATCAGACCCAATGCTTACTCAATCTCGTCCTGATCGAAAGCCGGAAGGGGTACATAACCTTAATAACAACGCAGAGACTTCGCGTTGCTCTCCCAATTCTTCGGCAATGCCGTCTAACCCGTCGGATTCTGCCTTATAGAAAAGCTATACTGTCAATATCCGCTGTTAAGACAAATGTCTTGCTTGGCACCGCTTTAGCTAGAATCCGGGATTATCGAGGTCATTGGCATGATTTGCGAATGCTCATCGACAATGGGTCGCAGCGTTCCTTTATAACAGAGGGGTGTGCTCAAAGGCTAAATTTGACATTAGCGTGTAGCAGACATCAATTAGTCTGGTTTGGGAATCAAACAATTTCTCCGGTCAAATATGAAACACCCTGTGTTATAGTCCCAAGAAAGAAAAACCGATTGAAATAGTTGACACATATAAATATCTTGGTTTAAATATCAGATCCAATTTAGCTCTCAGCTCGCATTTCAAAGAAAAATCAAGAACATGTAAAAACGCCCTAAATGCTATCTGGTCAAAACTTATTGTCAATAAGAACATAAACATTAATAAAAAGTTCCAAGTTTTTGACTCAGTTATAAAAACTATAATATGTTACGGCGGTCAGGTGTGGGGATACGAAGAAATAGACCAAGTGGAACAAGTACAAAGATATTTTATCAAAAGAGCTATTGGTTTACCACAGAACACCCCCAATTACATGTTGTATTTAGAAACCCGACGTCACCCATTATTCATATACACTCTTAAACTGAGCTTAAACTATTTAGCAAAATTATTAAAAATGGAAAATGAAAGATTTCCAAAAATAATAGCCCGGAGGATAATAGACAACAGTATAGCCTGGTCAACAACATTCAAGAGATTAGGAGCAAAACACGGAATAGTTCTAACAAAAGAGAATTTTCTACAAGACATAGAAAAAAATAGAACCATTCTCGTCAATAAAACTATGGAATATAAAAGAGATATATTCGTAAAAAGAGCTAAAGCAGCCGAATTTCACCAGCTCTATGCAACTCTGAATTATGACAATAGGTACTTTGAAGACAATAAAGACATTTATTTCATCAGATTAATATTTAAAGCAAGAGGAGAACTACTGAACCTCAACTATTTACCTGCAATGAACAAAAGAAATAATTGTGCCATGTGCAACCTCAATACAATAGAAAACACCTTCCACTTTATCTCAATATGCCCCATTCTAAATGAAATCAGGATTAACTGTTTTGGAAAACGGTCTCTGAATATGGAAGAAACCGTAGATATCCTAAACGGCAAATGCAACCAACATCTATTTATGTATCTTAAAATTGCAACAAAATATAGACAAGAAATGACTCATGAATATAATCAGTAGAAATAGATTCCCCTATACGTCAGTCGAAAAAAAAAAAAAAAAAAAAAAAAATCGCTTATAGCTAGTTTTATAATTTGGCCATTTATATACGAAGAGTTTTTCAGTATATATGTCAGTTCAGTTCAGTATGAAATAATTTTTCTTTTGTTATTTGGCTTTTATTACTACCACTTATCACATATCTTCTGTTATTGTTATATATTTGCAACCTATTTATATTTATAACAAGCTAGGATATCTCGACAGACGGACTTGCGTCCATTGTCTATTTACGTCTTGATATTTTCTTATTTTGTTTTGTATTAAATAATTTTTTCATGAATAAACGTTATTTCTATCTTCTATCTATCTATCTAGTCCCAAGAAAGGCTTCCTATCCCGAATTAGAAACCGTGGCCATTGTAATTGAGTGGATATGTGAAGATATGCCCACAAGTCCTGTTTCGAGCAATAACCTAGAACATTTTCGAGGTTTGGACCTGGCTGATCCTAATTTTCATAAACCTCGACCTGTAGATTTTCTTCTAGGGGCAGATATATTTGCCCAGATACTTTGTTCGGGTAGTATAAAACCGGAAAATGGGGCTCTCAATGCGCTGGAAATAATCTTTGGTTGGATTCTAGTCGGCCCAATTGATGAAAAACCTTTAGATAAATCTTACCCCAGTACCGTTCTTCATAGCGCAGCCTTTTCTTGCTCCCACTGCGATGATCTTCCGCGAATATTAAATAAATTTTGGGAGTCTGAGAACGTTATGAACGTGAAAGAATCAGACCCTCTGGATGCTAAATGTGAGGAGCATTTTGTGAATACTCACTCACGTGATGAAGCCGGTCTTTTCACAGTGAGGCTTCCTTTTAACGGATGTCCTCCGGTTCTTAATGATTCTAGGTTCGGGGGACTCCACCGTTTTAAAATTTTGGAAAGGAAATTCGAAAAAGACCGTCCGTTACAATTGGAATATTCTAAGATTATTCGGGAATATTTGGAAAAAGGCTACATAACACGTGCTAATCTACCCGGAAAATGCTACCTACCTCACCATGCCGTTTTTAAGGACAGCTCTTCCACCAAGCTTCGAATTGTGTTTGACGCATCAGCAGTAACACCCCGTTACTTATTAAAGTACCCCACTTTAAATGACCATCTACTGACGGGCCCCAAATTACAGCGCGACATAAATGATGTCTTGTTAGCATTCCGTTTACACCGCATTGCCATGTCAGCGGACATATGCCAAATGTACCTTCAAATAAGACTGGTTCCTGAGGATTGTGCATATCAGCACTTTTTCTACCGATTCCAAATTACTGATGCCTTAACGGAGTATAGATTTGATAGATTATCATTCGGTCTATCATATTCCCCTTTTCTAGCAATCCGCGTAATCGAACAACTCGTGTTAGAGGATGGCTAAAATTTTTGAATTTTTTTCCAGACATTTGTTCCTTCAGCAGCTCAAAGGTGCAGTGGCTGATCGCCAGCACCTCTGATTGAAAAACTGTGGTGTGTTTGCCCAATGAGGCGTATATGCCTTCATTGGGTTTATCTTTCCTCCAGATGCCCGCACCCGACCCTTTGTTAGTGAGTGAGCCATCTGTGTAGCAGCTGATGCCAATTTTCGGTATGTGTTGTTTTTTGGCACCAATTTTGATATTAAAGTTTGTTTCTAGTGAGCCTCTGATCTGAATGTCAGAGTGCATGGATAGTAGTCTATCCTTTTCTAGCTCCTGTAATATTTTCCAGTGTCCCCTATTTGTAAAAGCTTTTGAGGACAGATTTAGCTAGGTGATCCTGTAACAGGCCTTTAGGGCTTGCGCTTCCGCCTTCATGTGCAGTGGTGCTAGGGTTAGCATCAGTTCCATGGTGGCAGTAGGAGTGGATTTCATTGCGCCCGTTATCATGAGGCAGGCTAGTCTTTGCAGTTTCTCCAACTGAGTTTTGTTTTTGCCTGTCCCTGACTTGTGCAAACAGACCAGGGAGGAGTATAACACCATTAGCTTTATAACCATGGTGTAGAGCCAAAATATCATTTTGGGCTTTAATCCCCAGTTTTTGCCAATTGCCCTCTTGCAGGACCATAGACATTTCAGGGCTTTATTGGTTGTGAGTTCCACGTGTTTGGCCCAATTGAGTTTATTGTCCAGTGTAACACCTAGATGCTTTACTGTCTTGCTTCGTCTCAACTGGACTCCATCAATTGTTGGTAGCTTTATGGCTATTTTTCTCCTCATAGTGAAGATACAAATGCTTATTTTCTGTGGATTGATCTTTAATCCATTATTCTTGCACCAGTTCAATATGATTCTGGTTGCATTGTTTATGAGTTCCGATTAGACATTTTAATGTCTTCCTTCAACAAGGACTGCTATTTCGTCAGCATATGCCTGTGCATAGTAGCCTGAGGTGATAGTAGCAAGACTCAACATGTTTTGCACCATGGTTAGACGTATTGTTGCATTACTCCACTTGCAGCTATGCAATGATGGAGGTTGATCTGCAGAAGCTTCATATATGTGTTATTAGTTAGGTGTGCAAGGGGGCCTGCCCCGAGACGGCAGCAGAGGCCCGAGTCCACCAGCAGACTCAACCTTGGTCGAGTCTTTTGGCTTTCTCCGGCCCTCCATGAGTCCAGGCCTGCCTCTTCTAGACACATATCTTCAACATCTTTAGGTGCCTGTGGGTGGGTTGTATCTTCACGTTTGACTTTGGCAATAACCTTGGGCTTTGCCCCACCACAGGTTGTCTCTTCGATGGATGTTGAGGGAACCGGTAGGTCTTTCTCCTCCTGCTTTCCCTCCGGTTCCTCGGTCACTTCCATCAGGGTGCTCTTCTGGGTAGCCAGTTGAGCCTGGCTTTTCCAAGCTCTATTCGGGTATCATCGTAATTATGAAGGGACTCTTCTCTATTTCCTTTGAATAGTGCAGCCTCCACTCCTTAATACCATCGACTGCCCTATTCTGGATCTGGATCCTTTTTACCAGGACGTCCTCGGCAGGCACCTTTCCTGAGAAGTAGGCAACTACTTTGACCTTCCTGGTCAGCTCCCTGACATCACCTGTCGGTAGGATTAGACCCTCTTCCAGGACAATGTCAGGAATGATTTTTTCCAGCCATTCCTTGGTTTGATCGTCGAGGCAGGAAACGATGCACTCATCCTTATTGTAGCTTGCGCCATCGAAAATGGGTGGTAGTCTCCATCGACATCGAGCTCGTCCACTCTGCCCGTTATTTTGTCCTGCAACAGAGCTGCATGCTCCTCCAGTGCTCCCTTGATGTCTTGTTCAACCTGTCCATGGACCTCTTCTGCAAGTGACTTCAGTAGTGGTCCTAGTGAAGCCTCATCTAAGGTGTCGGGGTCTGATATTCTATAGGGCTCTGGAGAGGACAAGTCCTCTACAGATAGTGGATTTTCATCCAAGAAAAATTTATTAAGTTCTGATATTGGTTTTGTCCCTTCCGTGTATGGCAATACACCGGGGTGTATCCCCATCTCAACGCTGTTAACGTTAAGAGTCCTGGAGTTCCTTCCAGGAGCCGGAATATATGCTCTCAGTGCGGGGAGGATGCTCAACCCGCTTTTAGCATTCAAAGGTCCTACTGCTTGCGCCTCGGACCTCCTATGCTCGGACACATAGGCACCAATACACATGCTTGCCAGGCCGGGTGCTTATCGGACACATGTAGGATAGAAGCCACAGCCTTCCCATCCCCATCCATGCTGCTTCGCACGCTCAGTGTGTATGTACATGTAGTCTGTGTATTTGCTGTGGTACACAGTGAGTTGTTTGTCCATCCAGGCCAGGTCATTGAGTGGAACTGGTAGTTTCACTGTTTTGTTAAATCGTTCTAAAGGCGATTGCCTAGAGCAGCTGGAGTCCAGTCCACTTTTGGCAAATTCCCCCACCTCTGGCGTTCGCGAGCTGTAAACTCCTCAGGGGGCATCACGAAAAGGTAACAGTAGGCGTTGGTGGGGATGGGGAAGGCGGGGAGCGCAAAACAATGAGTAGGGCACTATAGTTTTTTGCTCTCTCATGAAGTGAGGAAGACTCCTGTACTCGTCTAACTCTTCAGCCTTCCCGAGGAAAGAAACTGGCCCCCCTTGTGATTTCCTACTAAAAAGTTCATTTGATGCCTTGTCCAACTTTGAATGCAAAAAGATTAGGGTCCAATATTGTGATTTCATAGGGAGGTTGCATTTTATATTGAATATGAAAAGATTGTTCAAAAACTTTTCAAGATAATTAAATCAAAGTACACCATTGTAGATAATTTTCATCAAGGAAACAGGTATATACATTACTTAGGTAATTGATAAAATGGACTTTCTGGATATCTGTCATGCAATTCTTAGCCACCTGATGTACTACATACTCCCTACTTTCACCAAAACCTTTTAATTTAGTAAGCATTGAATCCTTTTTTCCTTGACTCCTTTTTGACTTTTGAAGACTCCTTTTGACAAAAATCTAGAGTAGACTTTTGTTGCAGTAATTTTTCATTATGTGGGACTCAGTTCTCAATTTCCAAACTCTGGGAACCAATTTCGCAGTTCATAATAATATCTTCACCATATAAAAGAGTGTTAAATTTCCTCTGGGTTGATATATTTTGCATTATTTACAGTATATTAAACAA
The DNA here is from genome assembly GCA_911387785.2 of Aelia acuminata. NCBI lineage: Eukaryota > Metazoa > Arthropoda > Insecta > Hemiptera > Pentatomidae > Aelia > Aelia acuminata. The sequence goes on along the minus strand of OU426980.1, from coordinate 89,952,605 downwards.
TAAGCTGATATTGAAACTTCTAAAAATTTCAAAATTCAAATCATGAACCTTATATTACCCCATTCTTTAATGTATTATGATGGCAAATTACATCACCCAGAAGGAAATTTTAGCACTCTTTCATATGGTCCAATCGTGCTTGGGGAATTGGAGAGAGGTTAGAGTTTTGTGTTTGGTAAAGGGGAAGAGAAGATTGAATTTATTTTTGGTGTTTGAAGAGGAAAGAAGGCAGATTTGAAAGCTCATTATTGTTGGATAAAACTTGTGAAGATATATGGGAATTTGAAAAAAATGAATTAGAAAGGAGAAATTCACTCCAGGAAGTTATGTGAATAGTATTCTCTAATACTACTAAGTTTATTATTTACATTATTAATATATTAAGTCGCTTATGTATTAATTTTAAGTTATATGAAGTTGTATTTTTGGTGTGTGCCTGATGTCTAGTTGACTTAGAGTGAGAAAGTGTTATATTTTTAAATAAATTATGTGCATTGAATTAAATTTTATTTTAATATAAAGACCAAGAGAAATAAAAACTCTAATATAGTTATTTTATAAAATATAATATTTTAAGAGCATAGGCATTATTATTTTATTTTATTTTAAAAATTATTACAAGATATATTAGTGTGTATATACTCAAAACTACATATATTTAACGATCTTTTAAACAAATTTTATTCTGCAAAGTATCAGAGAAGAATTAAATTACACGTTTCTCATTGAAACACTTATTCAAACTAAACTAATACGTTCGAACTGAAATATAATAATAATAAAACATATGAATTTGTTTTACATATAGATATGGATATAACAATATAATATATAATATATACTTTTTATTATAATATATATACTAGGTGTAAAATAATTACATAACAAAATCTCTGTTTTTCAGATTTGCTTTGGAACATTTGAGTCGCATTTGTAGGATCCTTTCCCTACCATTTGGCAATGGTCTTCTTGTTGGTGTGAATGGTTCTGGAAGACGTTCACTTGTGACATTGGCTACTGCAATGTTACAACAAGATCTTTTTCAAAATAATGCTTTGAAAGATTTCTGTAGGTTTTATTTTCTTATATCATATTCATTATATTTTTTAAAATCTAAAATTTTAATTTTTTTAAAATTTATATTTCCTTGCACTACTACCACTAACTAGCAACCCTATAAAGTAGCCCAGCACTAATTTTCTATAAATTATTTCTCTCTTTACTCCTTTTGAATAAGGGGCTATGGACCAAAGATGAATATAATGGTCATATGATTTGAAAAACTAAAATAAAAATTATATGCTTGTTAATATTATTTATTATACTTAACGCTATCTTGCTTTCTTCGGTGATCCTTTTCCCGCAACCATTTTGGGATTTGTTTGTTTTTCCTTGAGAAGGAAATAAGTCACTCTTTGTAAGATGAAATAGCAAGTAATACATATTTTCTTGAAAACAGGTTCTCTAATTTTATATGAAAAATTACCCTTGGAATAGACTAGTTTTTAATTAAATGGATGCAATGATTCATCAATAACTTTTTATTTTAATGACTTAGTGTTTTGTTTTGTTTACACAGGTGCTTTAAAATGGAAAAACAAATTGAAAAATGTGTTAAAATATGCTGGCACAGAAAACAAAAATTGTACTTTTTTGTTACATGAATCACACATTGAAATGGATCGCATTCTTCAAGATGTAGATTCAGTTCTTAGTACTGGAGAAGTTCCTATGTTATATGCCACTGATGAAATTCAAGATATTTTAGAGGTAGTAGTAGGTATAGTAGTAGGTACTGTAGTGACTTCTGTAAAATATGTTTTACTAAACAATTTGACACTTAATTTATTTTGTAAAAGTTGTTAAGTAACGCACAAATCAGTATAAGGTGTAAAGTAGGGTAGGTATTATGGAATGTCATTTTTTATTTCTGAAAATAGTTTTATTAGCTTTTAATATACAAAACAAAATCATCATGAGTACATCCTATAACTAATGATAATGAACTGTCACTAATTAAAAAAAAAATGTATATTATTTATTATGATATTATAAAAAATATTTTAGAAATGGAGGTTAATATGTAATAGTCGGGTAATGTGAAATAGGTGGTTTAAAACATTAAAAAACTAATTAGATGTCATATGACATTGTTATTTTTAGATACAGCAATAGATAACATTCAGCCATCTCATTTATGGCTGATTCTATATCCTTCAATGATCCATAGTTCATGATATGTGAATGATTCATCAATGACATTGTTCCACTAATGAGAGGCATATTGATGATATTCAAGACTTGTTGGCAGGGACTTTGAGGCAGGTATAATAATGTTATGTAGGATTTCTCCTTGGCGAAACAAAGTGATGAAGATATAATTTGTGGAACACGTGGCACTACTACATGAATCATAATGCAATATCTAGTATTCCATAGTACCTGATACACTATCTTGGAAATTGAAACTGACAAAACTTCTGCTGAAAAACAAGAAAAGTATTAATAGCTGCTATTATTTTAGTGTGAATTATGCTTCACATCAATTTGAAGTCACGTGTGTATTTGTAAATTAAAATTTTTGAAAACTTACCTGCTAAATCTCATGAAAGTAGAAAAAAAAAAAAAAAAAAACACTTTCACCTGAAGCACAAAATAAAACAAGTTGTCAACTCACCTGCACTTCATCCTGGGAGTCTTTGTTGAGTATCCCATGAGGATAGCAGGGCTAAACAGAACCAAAACATTGGTTTCCATATTTTTCAACTATTCCACAATACCCTTCTCTCCTCTGCCTACTTGATTTAAGTGTCAGCTTATGATATATTTATTTAATTAACTCAATATTCTTTTGTTGATATTAATTAATAACTAAACAATGATCAATATTAACAACTAAAATTTATTACTTTTTAAAGAAATTGAACACAGCATTCGGTAAGACTAAAAGAGTAGAATGGTTGGTATTTCTTCCACATTGAAGTAAAATTTTTTTGGGAGCTAATTTTTTGAAAAACTTAAGATTTTAAAATTCAGCGGGTAGGTGGGAAACCTTGAATAATTTAATGTTTCCCAGTTTCATTCATATTAGGGTCTATTATCATGTTTTAGGGTGTAGATTTTATAAATATTATAGATTTTAAATTTGGAGTGGGGGGAAGGCACTTATATGTATCAGATATTATAATTATTGAAAGAATTAAATAATTTGAAATTCAGGTGGGGGAGGGAGGCCTTCATACATAGGCTGATTAAAACTTTTCCTATCTTTTTGATGTTAGAGCATATGCTTATATTTTTTGGGCCACAATTTATGAAAATATTAACTGTATTAAAATCTATACTATCACATATTGATGTACTTAAACGTTTTCCATTTAAAAAAAAAAAATAAATAACTTTTTGGTTATTAGGTTATTTAACATTATTATGGGATTGAAGTAGACAAACATAGCTATTTTGATTAAAGGGTAAATATATTGTACGTTAATGGATATATGCTTTTGGACAAATGCGCCCAAAAGTTATGACTTCAAGGGATCCACTGATCCCCACGTAACTTGTTTGTTGTTGAATTACACAAAATGGCGCAAACCTAACCTTCAAAAATAGATTATAACTAGATAGAAAAAATAAAAAAGTTTTAAGAGAAGTCCTCCAGAGAAATCGATTCCAAAAAATTATATTTTTTGATTTATATTAAAATTTTCATTTCGGGGTTTTTTGAGATAATAAAAATCTAATTAGGATATTCTTAAATGAAATTCATTTCACCTACTTCATTTTAATAGTCTTTAGGTTTTTTTGATTTTATTATACATTCGAATCACTTTAATATGTCCAGCATATTTTTTTTATTTGTTGCACTATATAACAAATCAATTGATATATAATAACTCAGATATTCATTAAAACCAAAGACAGAACAAATATTTTTAAAAAATTATAATTAATTTTTGTGTTATAAATAATTTTTTCTTGGCTTCTAGAGCCCATTGGCGTGAACAAAAAAATACATGTGTAATATATTTTTACCAGAAACCTCAAAACAAATGTTCATCAAGTTCTGTGAGAGGCTAACCTCCTCCCCTTGTTAGACCGCCATATCATAGATGCTTGAAAATTTATAATAAATCAATATTCAATTGGGATATTTTTCAAAAGCTAAAGCCCTTAAAACATATTTATCACCGTATAAAGTACATCAATAAAATTGGAAAAGTTTTAGTAATTCATATTAAGCTCCCTGCTTTGGTTGTATACTATACTGATTGATCATACAAGTATAGTGTACAACAAGCATACTGTTCAATATATTTTAAAAATAAATTATTGTTTTTACAGTTGGTGCGACTAGCAGCCCAAGGAGGAAACCAAAGTATTGATGTCAGCCCGCTAGCAGTCTTCTCATTTTATATTAATAGATGTAAAAGAAATCTTCATATAATGTTATGTTTGAGCCCTATCGGTCCTGATTTAAGAAATAGAATGAGGTTATATCCAAATCTTGTTAATAGTTGCACCATTGACTGGTTTGAGGTAATTTACAATACAAAAAAATTGAAGTAGTTGTTTCATTTGGTTGAAACTGAGATTTTTGCCACTTGCAATAGTCAATATCAACATTAAATTAAAATCACTTCATAAATTTATTTTAAATTGGACCAAAAAATCTCTTTAACCAATTATTTGAAATTGAACAATCAGATTAGTTTTATGAGCGTAGAGGCAAGTTTCATGCCAGAATTAACAAGGACCCTCTATGCAAAGTTCATGTAGTAATTAGCTAATCAAAAAATAAATAAATAATTACTTTACATTTTATTAAATTGAACCAAAAGATCTCTTTAACCAATTATTTGAAATTGAAGAACAATTAGATTAGTTTTATGAGCATAGAGGCAAGTTTCACACACACATTCTATAATACTATATATAACATATATTTTATTTCCTCTTGGTTTTTTCAATAAAGAAATTACTTCAAATTCAATAAATATTTTATATTTAAATATTATCTCTCTCTCTCAGAGCGTAGATCTGCTGGACAATCAAGCACATGTGTTCACAGCAGTTAAAAACTACTTTTGAATAAACAATGAATAGATAAGCTAGTTATTATTTTTAATTTATTCCATAGTACTGGATAATATTTATATGAATTCTTGGTCAGATTTTCTTCTTCCTATTTAATTTCTTTTCTTCCAGTTCTTTTATATTTTCCTTAATGTGAGCCCAGATGTATGTGCTTCCAAGTCTGCCTTCTTTCACCTTCTAACACCAATCAAAAAGTCAAGCTTCTCTTTCCATAAACAAAACAGGAAGCTCCAAGCTCTCTCATTAGTTATCCCCTCTTTTATTTTGCTTTTCTCTGTACCTGCATTTTTCTATGTTTCTCATAATTTCCCCACGATGGTATGTTTACATGTCAATGGTGATGAATAAATATAAACCATTATACTATAGTCCTTGTTTGATTCTTAGGATAAGGCATCAGTGATCATAAGTGAAATCTTTTTATAATAAAAATAGAAAATTTATTAAACAAACTTAAAAACAAAGTTATTGTTATTAAAACACACAAAATAAATTATACCGAACAGTTAAATAAATCAAACACACTGAGTTAAATTTGAATCTCAGAAATAAACTTCAAATATTAATTACAGTTTATCTTTGATTACAGTTTATCTTTAATTACAGTTTATCTTTGATTGCTTACAGTTTGCCCAAGGAAAAGGCATGGTGATTAGAAGTACGTATTTCCCCCACAAAGAAACATGGTTGTCTCCAGATGGAAAAACTAGAAATCAAATAGACCATGTTCTTATAGATTCTAGACACTGTTCCGACATAACAGATGTGAAGAGCTATTGAGGGGCAGATGCAGACACAGATCATTTCTTGGTTAAAGTACCATACAGGCAAAGGATAAAGAGAAGAATTTGTGTAAATGGAAAAAGAACCGACAGGTACCAAAGCGAAATTTTAAAAATACCTGAAAAAGCCGAAAGATTTAAAGAAATTGTACAGGAGTGTACAGGAGTCATTTATGAAGAGCAAGGATGGAAATTTGGAGATAAGCAGCGTCTGGGAAAGGATTAAATTATCTATAAAGGAAGGTGCTGAGGATGTATTGAAAAGCAAGATTAAAAATAAAGGTAAAGAATGGTATGATGAGGAATGCGGGCAAGCAATTAAAAACAGGGAAGAGGCACGGTTGAGGTACCTTGCTGTGGGTACAAGAAGAAGCAAGGAAGATTATACCTCTATGAGAAAAATCGCTAAGAAGGTTTGTAGACAGAAAAAAAGGTGTTTTGAAAAAGGAAAGCTAGAATTACTTCAAAGTGATTATGATGCTAAGCTGACCAGAAAATTTTACAAAGGTGTAAAGGAATTTAAGAATGGTTTCCAACCCCAAACGAACATGTACAAAAATAAAGTCGGAGATCTAATCAGCGACCCATCGAAAATTATGGAAACTTAGAAAGACTATTTTAGCAACCTATTGAATGTCCAACCTTCAAAACCAAGCAATTCAGGGATAAATTGCCACGTATTAGTACCTGATGGATGCTCCAACGATATTGATGTTGAACCTCCAGACTATGAAGATTTTAGAGAGGTTATAAGCGCCCTGAAAAATTATAGAAGTCCTGGTATAGTCGGTATTGATGCAGAAATGGTGAAGAACTGTGCAGAAACTTTACTTAAAGAGATCTACAACCTTATCCTTGAGATACGGATTTCAGAACAGATGCCTAAAGAATGGACTACTGCTATCATATGTCCTGTTTTTAAGAAAGGGTGACTGATCTAACTGTCATTCTGAAAAATGATTAAGTTTCGATCAATTTGGTAGCTATGAAAAAATGTGGACTGTATTAGGTTAAAAATAATTAATTAGGTTAAAAATAATAAAAAATGAATAGATGTGAGAAAAATTGGTGTTTAATGGATGAATGGATGAATTACAGAATTTAGGCAATATACATAAATTAAAGATCAACTTGTTAAAGATCAACCTGACGAACATGGATTTTGGATCAATGTGCTCTGGTGGGCAGGCAGCATGCTTTTTCTTTTCTTGATTGCGGTGTCCCCTCTTCTCTTCATCTCCACGCCTCTTCGCTCCACTTCTTAGCTCAGGGAGCTCTGAGTTCTACTCCATTATGATACTCTTTACAACACTGGAGAGAAAAGACTGTCCGGCTCAAGCTCAACTTAATGCGAACGGGAATGGCAAATGGAAAAAGATGGCGACTGACTCTCATGAATCTCACTATCGATTGTTTTGTTCGATTTGTCGATCTTGAGCGGTTTCTTATGATGATAAGACAAAGTTATATTAAGATGATAAGACAAACTGCGAAAACGACAGAGGCATATCTTTGCTAAGTACTGTATATAAAGTCTTTGCAGTTCTACTCAATAAAAAAGTTCAGTTTTGGTCCGAGAAAATTTTAGGTAAATACCAATGTGGTTTTAGACCAGGGAGTCCACAATCGATCATATCTTCTCAATACGGCAAATACTGGAAAAAACATACAAACACCTAATTGATTTACACCTCCTCTTTATAGATTTTATACAGGCATATGACAGTATAAATAGGAACGAGTTGAAAATAATGGCAAAATTAGCAGTCCCAAAAAAGTTGATCAGTTTAACAAGGATGACCCTAAACGATAGTAGATCGGTAGTGAAGATAAATGGTCTTTTATCAGAAGATTTCATGGTGAGAGACGGGCTTAAGCAAGGAGACCCATTATCTCCTACTCTCTTTAACTTAGCATTAGAATATGCAATTAGAGCAATTCATACATATCCAGGGGGCACCATTTACAATAGGATGACGCAACACCTGGCCTATGCTGACGATGTTGTAATAACAGCAAAAAATGTGTAAGCATTAACAGGGGCTCAAGAAGAATTCGAAGCAGCTGCAAAACAACTGGAATTACTAATAAATTAGCAGAAAACAGTATACTTGCAGATATCGAGAAATTCGGATGGAACAGGCGAAAATATCACAGTAGGTGGGCACACTCTGAAAGTGGTCAAAACTTTAAATACCTTGGCTCACTGATTACTGAAGGTAATGAAATGGCAGAAGAAATAAAAGCTAGACTGTCAGCCGGAAATCGATGCTGCTTTGCCTTGAGAAAAATACTAAATTATAAAACACTGTCTCGTAGGACCATGATCACACTCTATGAGAAGCTTATAAGACCTGTGGTCACATATGGTTCCGAGCCCTGGGTAGTATCCAAGGCCTCAGAGAGAAAACTGGTTGCCTGGGAGAGAAGGGTTCTCCGCAGGATATATGGACCGGTAAGAGAACATGGAGAATAGAGGATTCGCTCTAACAAGGAGCTTTACCATCTATATGATCAACCGGATCTGGCCTCAATAATAAGAGGAAGTCAAATCAGAAGGTTAGGGCATGTGGCACGTATGCCTCGAGATTGGATTCCCAGACGCCTGCTGGAGGATCGCCCTGGTGGTTGTCGTGGTAGAGGGTGGTCTTCCTCGTGGCCTTAGGTGGCTGGACCAGGTGGAGGATATTTTGAAGAGGATGGGCATAAGAAGATGGAGGATGCAGAAGAGAGTGGAGAAAGATCTAAAGAGAAGCCAGGGTCCTTGTAGGACTGTAGTGCTAAATAAATTATCTTTGATTATAAATTTTTTATCTGTAGTTTTAAATATTTATTATGGATGAAGAGAGAAATAAATTTTAACAATACCATGTAAAGGAACAACCTCAATTTCATTTGCACATTGGTGGTTGAATTGTTCATTGAAGGTCACCATGGCTATGTACATATGTCGGGATTGGGACAGTAATGGGATTCTTCAATGCAAAATTGAGAAAAAAACAAAAAAAAAAACAGTATTAATACACATTAATTAAACATGGAGCGGGAACGTTTTAAACATGTATAATATAATGTTATTTGCTGGTCAATATTGTAGCTCAGAAAGGGTCAACATTTCTTTTTATTATTTATATCAATTGTAAATATAACTGTATTTATTCAGTATTCATTGGCCAACAATATTTAAATAATTATTCTGTAAATAATATTTTATAACAATAATTTATAACTTATATACCACTACTGCAATTAAATACAATTTTGGTTTAAAAAATAGGCCTTGTGAAAATATTTCAGATCATAGTCTAAACAGAAATATAAACATTTTTTAAAATCATGATTGCTATTTAATTGATTTCGAGTTATAATTATAATACATAATCAATAATATATTATGTTCGTTTACTATAGACATCCTGGACATTAGAAGCAAATGGAAAGAAACTAGAAACAACTGTAAGTATTTATTTGTTGAATAAAAAAAAAATAACTTTTGCCAATAATTGAGATATTATTTATTAATCATAATTTTTCACGATTTATATAAATAGATATAGTAGTAAGTCACTTTAAAAACTGCCAATTTGGTATAAAATTATTCTATAAATTTCATGTTTTTAAACGAGGTAAGTCCATCCCGAATAACAGGCTGAAGATAGAGGAACATCAATGTTAAGTGAAGTAAAGAATGGATGATGGAGTTGGACAGCAACATGGAGGTGGTAGATCCAAATGCGCGTGCTATCAACACCTAGGAATTGGTTACCAATCAACCAAAAATGCAAAATGGATACTAAACCAAGAAAAATAGAAGAGGTAAAAGACATCATTGCCAACAAAAATAGTTTCGATGCCCTATCAAAATTTGACAAAAAAGAAGTTGTATCACATTCAAGTACAAAACAGTCTGTTCGTGTATGGCCTCCACTGATACACTTAAATAATATACAAGATTATACTGGATTAGTATCATTCCTTCAAAAAGTGTGCGGTCAAAATAGTTTAAAATTAAAGTTTACTATTAAAGGTGTTAGTGTTTCCCCCAAATATACAGATAAATATCGCCTATAGTTTAAGAGAGAAAGGTGCAGATTTCCATACGTTCCAGTTAGAAGGAGACCGAAGGGCCAGAGTTGTGATAAAAAACTTACACCACGCGACTGTAGTCTCAATAATAAAAATTGAACAACAAAACTTTGGTTACGAAGCTACTAACGTAGTAAATGTTTTAAAAAATCACTACCTTTGTTCTTCGTTGACAGATGTAAATCAACATTTAGTAGCAAGAGAGAAGGACATTCATAATAGTGCCACTAGGTGCGCCACCTGCTCTAGGCAGAGTGGGGGCTGCCAGAGGGTATATAAGCTGCTGCCTTCCTTTTCACCTTGACCTATCTCTCCCGCCTTCTCTCTTCCTCCTACTACTCCTTTTCCACCTTGTACTCTCTTTCTATTAAATAAAATATTTGTCTACGCTTAGTTTCTTATTATTTGCCAAACCTCCCTTCCTTCCCTTTTTACCCGTGACGAGCCTACTGACCTCCAAGACACTTGTCAATGACGTCACCAGTAATCTCTGAGGTAACTCACCTTTATCGCCTATGACAGGTCTAGCAGCGATCAAGTCATTAGACGGTGGCTTCCCTGTTACTCCCGAGGAACTCTCCTCCTGCAACTCCCTCTAACTCTCCTCTACCACCAGTGACGAGTCTAGCTGCGGTCGAGGCCAGTGTCCATGACGCTACAGGTACCTCGGAGGTAACTTTCTTTTATCGCCTCTGACGGGTCTAGCAGCGAATGAGGCTTGCGACGGTGACGTCATAGCTTCCCTCGAGACGCTATCCCTCTTCCTTGAATCCTGTTATGTATGTTGTCGTCACCTTCTAATCGGAAGTCACTCTAGTACTCACAAGGCGACACAAACATATAATAAAAACAAGTTGGATATAGAATTTATTTACCATACAGAAGTACTGATTGAAGAACCTAGAAAAAAGAAAACCATTCTATAGTGAATATGATGCCAGCTTTACGGACGCACAAAAATTTATTGCAATCATGCACCAAAATGCGTAAAATATGGTCGAGGCCATGAGAGCACTGAATGCTCCAAATCAAGAGAAACCGCAGAGAAGTGTGCCAATTGTGGTGGGCCACATGTTGCTAGCCACAGGGATGCCCATCTCTGAAACAATTGAAAGCAGCCAGGAATACAAGAAGACATCCATAAATCAATCTCTGTCAATAGATGAGTTTCTGCCTCTCCCACAACAGCAGCAACCCCATCCAGGTCCTTCAAAACTGAAATCACACTATCAGCAGCACTCTGCAAGACCAATTACTAAATGAATACTATCCCAACAACAACACAAATCTTAAAAAATGAGAAAGAGAAGCGATCAGCTGACACATCTCATTGAAAGTAACCCAGTATCAGATCAACTTATCAACTTGGATAGTGGCTTGAATAACCTTATCCAGCCTCTTTTTAGCCTCCTTCAGCAATTATCGCTAGTCGCCCAAGTATTATGCACTGGCATGTCAAAATGCCTGATTACACCAATAGAAGACTGAAAGGGAGCTGGTGATCACCCTGCCTAAGTGCAAATCTCAACAGGAAGAGGTGCCCCTGGGGACAACTCTTCCACATGCCTATGATGCCAAAATTATCTCCTGATTTCAGCTAATTCACTGATTGTCTTTCAGATAAGACACACGTGAACATAGAAATAAAGTTAAAAAAAATATACATACATACATATATATATATATATATATATATATATATATATATATATATATATATGTATGTATTATATATATAAATTAAACTCCAATGAGTTTATGTTTATTTAAAGTTTTATTATTTTCTAGAAGGTTTGGAGTAAATTTTTGTAAGTTTCTTACTTGGTTTTTATAATAAATAAATTATTAATTTTCAATTGTCTATTTTTCTTTGAAGATTAAGATCTTAAAGTGTAACTGATTTTTTTTTAACTAAGGGTTGGCCAGAAGATGCCTTGGATCGTGTTGCTACCCAGTATTTAGAAAATGTTGAGGTTTCAGATACACTTAAAGAAGATGTTATTAATATATCTAAATATTTTCATGTAACTGCTAGGTAAGTTGAAGTAAATATTTTTAAAATACTAAGTCCTTTCCATTATATTGCATTTTACAATAAAATGCTAATAATTGTGAATAAATTAACAATTTTATTATTTCCATCTAAGCTATTTCATATTTTTGTTTGAATTCAATTTCTCTTTACATGTATTAATGTAATTTTTTTTTAAGGAAAAACATGAAAACCATTTTTCATTTTTCCATTGACCTCTTAAAATGTTATATAGTAAATAAAAAACAATAACAAAAAAGAAAAATTCAGGATTGGAACTGAAATAAGCTCTGTTGCTAAATCCCAACAATGGGAACTTCAATAGTAATTTTGAAAAAATAGAAATCATTAGAAAATCTTTTAATTTTACATAGGAGTATAGGTGATAAAATAAATGAAACATAATAAAAATAACTGTACTATTGATAAAATAAAAACAAAAATTTTGTTGTGACAAAAGAAAAAATTGAATGAAAATAAGTGAATAAGCAGTTTAAAAATTAAGTTAAGAAATACATAAAAGGTTTAGTGTTAGGCAAAAGTTAAATTGTCCACCACAAAATATTAATTGGCAATTACATTTTAACCATTGGTCAAGGTAATGAGTAGGCTACCAATGCAGTTATTAAATGCAGCCTATTTGCCAAATATCTCAAAAAAAGGACTTTTTTCAGATTCCTTAGTTTACCATACACCAGGCGATATAATGACATCATTTTTGTTAATTTTTTTAGTGGTAATTAGCTTAGTAATTTTGATTAAGTAGAAATCTTAATATAATCTCCTTTAACGATATGAAAATATATAATATTGAATTAAATATCATACTTTTTCCCCCATATGTTATAGTATCTACAATTGTTTTTTTTATTCATGAAGAATCGCCCACACTGTATATATGTTATCTTTGGAATTTTGATACTGCTAGTGGTGTATAATCTGTTTCTTTTTATATTGTCAGATTTTAAATTTGACTCATCCTTATACATGCAACTTCTAGTTTTAAGTTTTAACCACGCAAATGTATAACTCCCAGAAATACCTTCATTCAAGGAAAATAATAAGGAGAAAAAGTGCAAGAGGCTGCCAAAAAGGGTGATTTGAAGACATTATATGAAATAACTAATATTGTTTTGCAAACAGGGTTATCAGAAGTAAGCAAGGACACTCCTTGCAAGTGAGTATAAGATCCAAAAATGGAGACAGGTTGACCATGGCTAATGATTTAATTATACCAAAAAGCTAATAATTGTAAAAAACAAAAAAATTTATTATTTCTGTCTAAGCTATTTCATATATTTTATTTGAATACAGTATTTCTTTATGTGTATTAACCATTTTTTTTTTTCAAGAAAAAACATGAAAACAATTTTTCATTTTTCCATTGACATTTTGAAATGTTATATAGTATAAAGACAACAAAAAAGCAAAAATGTTTAGACACATTAGGGAGAGTACCCTCTGATACCTTATATTGCTACCTCTTTTTTAGTCACATTAGCTATAAGTCATAAAACTGAATCTTTCTAGTTTTTCGAAGCAGCATCAGCAGAATAGTAATAACTAATAGAATATTATAAATTTTACATGTTAAATTATTATGATAAAATATATAAAACTAGCACACAGACACACAACATATTAGTTAAAATGAAATGCTTTATTTCCAGAAATAATGCAGATCGGTTTCATTTATTGACCTCTAGGAGAGTATATATTACTTCTACTTCTTTTATTGATTTATTAAATCATTACAACATGATTGTTAGAGATAAGAAAGAAGAATTGGAAATGGCTAAAGAAAAATATCTTGGAGGCCTTGAAAAACTAGAATTTGCTGCTAATCAGGTACCTAACATGTTCCTAATTATAAGTCCTTCTCATTTCATATCAGTAAATATAAATATATCACAATTTATACATTTACAGACACACACTTGAATACATACATTATATATATATATATATATATATATATATATATATACACATACATATAAATATTATATTAATTAATCCAATCATAAATTGTGGCTAACCACCAATTTTAAATTATTTTTAAATAATTTATTTATTTTTTTTTTTTAAGAGAAAAGATTTGGCTCCACCGGGAGTCGAACCCGGGTCTCCTGCGTTACATGCGAGGATGCTAACCGCTACACCACAGAGCTCGGCTCAAGGCAGAGCAAATCCTTCCTCTTCACTGATACCTACTCCCCCTATCTCACAAGTTTTGCGAGTAGTAGCGGGAGGTGGACAAATTTTGTCCAATTTATGATACTTATTGACATAAGTCAATTTTTTAAATTATTTTAATTAATCCAATCTTAAATTGTGGCTAACCACCAATTTTAAATTATTTTTAAATAATTTTTTTTTTTTTTTTTTTTTAAGAGAAAAGATTTGGCTCCACCGGGAGTCGAACCCGGGTCTCCTGCGTTACATGCGAGGATGCTAACCGCTACACCACAGAGCTCGGCTCAAGGCAGAGCAAATCCTTCATAGTAGGTATCAGTGAAGAGGAAGGATTTGCTCTGCCTTGAGCCGAGCTCTGTGGTGTAGCGGTTAGCATCCTCGCATGTAACGCAGGAGACCCGGGTTCGACTCCCGGTGGAGCCAAATCTTTTCTCTTAAAAAAAAAAAAAAAAAAAAATTATTTAAAAATAATTTAAAATTGGTGGTTAGCCACAATTTAAGATTGGATTAATTAAAATAATTTAAAAAATTGACTTATGTCAATAAGTATCATAAATTGGACAAAATTTGTCCACCTCCCGCTACTACTCGCAAAACTTGTGAGATAGGGGGAGTAGGTATCAGTGAAGAGGAAGGATTTGCTCTGCCTTGAGCCGAGCTCTGTGGTGTAGCGGTTAGCATCCTCGCATGTAACGCAGGAGACCCGGGTTCGACTCCCGGTGGAGCCAAATCTTTTCTCTTAAAAAAAAAAAAAAAAATAAATTATTTAAATATAAATATTATAGTTCTCGTTTAAATTTTCAGGTTGAAGTAATGCAAAAGGATTTGGAATCACTACAACCTGCATTGAAGAAAGCAGCTGAAGAAACTTTAGAAATGCTAAAAGTTATAGAAACAGAAACATTTGAGGTTGAGAAAGCTTCAGAGCGTGTAAGAAATGATGAAGAGATAGCAAATGAACAAGCAATGTCTGCAATGGGGTTGAAAACAGAATGTGAAAATGATTTGGCCTTAGCCATACCCATTCTAGAAGGTTTGTTTTCATGATACTTATTTGACAAAATATTGTTATTGAATAAACTTTTGGTTTCTTTTCATACCTTATAATTTTTCTGTTTATTTTCTGTAATAAAGATGCTGTGGCAGCCCTTAATACTTTGAAACCAGCAGATATTACCCTTGTCAAATCTATGAAAAATCCGCCTGAAACAGTTAAATTGGTACTTGCTGCTGTATGTGTAATGAAAGGAATCAAACCTGATAGACTTCCTGATCCTAAAAATCCTGGGAGAAAAGTAAGGTTTTACATAAACAGTAAATAAGTTTTAATTATAAATTTTAATAATACATATACACACACACACACACACACACATATATATATATATATATATATATATATATATATATATATATATATATATATATATATATATATATATATATATATACGGGTCATTTTCCCAGAAAGGGCGAATCTGAACTTGGAATTCTTGAAATTGAAAATGTCGAATTAACGTCTGGAAAATATTTAGGGATGCTCTTTACATAGCACTGGTTGAACTCCAATGCAAGGTTATACAAGAGCAGGGTGCATTTATTATTTATAAAAAAAAAAAAAAAACCGGAAGACAGGAAAAGAAATGTGCTGAGGGTTCGTTTAAATATATTTTTTCTTGAGTTTTTTATTTTTTTTATTTATTTTTATTTTTTTTTCTTATATTTTTTACTTTCACTTACCTATATATGAAATATATAGTAAGTTTTTCAACGGAAATACACGTTTTGGGGTCCCCTGAGTCGAAATAACCAAGTCCCGCGAAATGGTCTGTGTGTGTGTGTGTGTGTGTGTGTGTGTGTGTGTGTGTGAACAGACTAGCTCAAAAACTATGAACCGTGCGAACCTGAAATTAGGTATTTAGTGTATGTATATCCCCGCGATGTGACAGCAAAAATTTCATCAAAATTGGTCAAAGGGAGGGGGTACTTTATTTAATAACTTTTTACGTTTTTTTCGATTTTCTCAAAAACGGCTCTAACGATTTTGATGAAACTGAGTATTTGATGTATTAATATGCCCGAGATATGACTGAAAAAAATCATCAAAATTGATCAACCGGAGGGGGGACTTTACTTAATAAATGTTATATCATTTTCACGTGTTTTTTTTATTTACTCAAAAACGGCACTGAAGCTTTTGATCAAACTGGGTATTTGATGTATGTATATGCCCGAGATATGACTGTAAAAATTTCATCAAAATTGATCAACCGGAGGGGGGACTTTACTTAATAAATGTTATATCATTTTCACGTGTTTTTTTTATTTACTCAAAAACGGCACTGAAGATTTTGATCAAACTGGGTATTTGATGTATGTATATGCCCGAGATATGACTGTAAAAATTTCATCAAAATTGATCAACCGGAGGGGGGACTTTACTTAATAAATGTTACATCATTTTCACGTGTTTTTTTTATTTACTCAAAAACGGCACTGAAGATTTTGATCAAACTGGGTATTTGATGTATGTATATGCCCGAGATATGACTATAAACATTTTATCAAAATTAATCAACCGGAGGGAGGACTTTACTTAATAAATGTTATATCATTTTCACGTGTTTTTTTTTTATTTACTCAAAAACGGCACTGAAGATTTTGATCAAACTGGGTATTTGATGTATGTATATGCCAAAGATATGATACCCAAAATTTCATCAAAATTGGTCAAACGGAGAGGGCACTTTAATTCATAACTTTTTTACCGATTTTTAACTTTTTTTCGATTATCTCAAAAACGGCTTTAACGATTTTGATTAAATTCGTCGTGTTTAATGAAAATTAGGTGTTCTTTAATATCAGGTAAAATTTATTATTATTAAAATGTCCTGAGGGGGCTTAAATGGAGAAGGGGCCTTTTTTGTTTTCCTATAAAGTACCTTTGTATTTGTTTATATGGAGAAATTATCTGTCACTCGTTTCGCCAAAAAATAAGAAATGGCTAAATATGAGATATGATAAAAACAAAGTAAATATATAGAGGAGAAAAACAGAAAAATATTCAGTCAACTCATAAAACACGTTGAGCCCACGCATGCGGAGTACGCCTTTGATGATAGACCATTGTTCATATTTAAGTCCGATCTGTTCATTTAATGGAAATTATTTGTTTCATGGTAAATGAAGTTTTCAACAACTACTTAGAGAAATTATAAAATCAGACGACTTGGAGTATTATGCTTGCATTGCCGAATTACCACAAGTAAAAACTTTTACTTAATAATTAAAAATTAAACTAATCTTAATTTGTGGCTGACCACCATTTTTAAATTATTTTTAAATAATTTATTTTTTAAAGAGAAAAGATTTGGCTCCGCCGGGAGTCGAACCCGGGTCTCCTGCGTTACATGCGAGGATGCTAACCGCTACACCACAGAGCTCGGCTCAAGGCAGAGCAAATCCTTCCTCTTCACTGATACCTACTCCCCCTATCTCACAAGTTTTGCGAGTAGTAGCGGGAGGTGGACAAATTTTGTCCAATTTATGATATTTTATTGACTTAAGTCAATTTTTTAAATTATTTTAATTAATCTAATCTTAATTTGTGGCTGACCACCATTTTTAAATTATTTTTAAATAATTTATTTTTTAAAGAGAAAAGATTTGGCTCCGCCGGGAGTCGAACCCGGGTCTCCTGCGTTACATGCGAGGATGCTAACCGCTACACCACAGAGCTCGGCTCAAGGCTGAGCAAATCCTTCCTCTTCACTGATACCTACTCCCCCTATCTCACAAGTTTTGCGAGTAGTAGCGGGAGGTGGACAAATTTTGTCCAATTTATGATATTTTATTGACTTAAGTCAATTTTTTAAATTATTTTAATTAATCTAATCTTAATTTGTGGCTGACCACCATTTTTAAATTATTTTTAAATAATTTATTTTTTAAAGAGAAAAGATTTGGCTCCGCCGGGAGTCGAACCCGGGTCTCCTGCGTTACATGCGAGGATGCTAACCGCTACACCACAGAGCTCGGCTCAAGGCAGAGCAAATCCTTCCTCTTCACTGATACCTATACTGATTTGCTCTGCCTTGAGCCGAGCTCTGTGGTGTAGCGGTTAGCATCCTCGCATGTAACGCAGGAGACCCGGGTTCGACTCCCGGCGGAGCCAAATCTTTTCTCTTTAAAAAATAAATTATTTAAAAATAATTTAAAAATGGTGGTCAGCCACAAATTAAGATTAGATTAATTAAAATAATTTAAAAAATTGACTTAAGTCAATAAAATATCATAAATTGGACAAAATTTGTCCACCTCCCGCTACTACTCGCAAAACTTGTGAGATAGGGGGAGTAGGTATCAGTGAAGAGGAAGGATTTGCTCTGCCTTGAGCCGAGCTCTGTGGTGTAGCGGTTAGCATCCTCGCATGTAACGCAGGAGACCCGGGTTCGACTCCCGGCGGAGCCAAATCTTTTCTCTTTAAAAAATAAATTATTTAAAAATAATTTTAAAATGGTGGTCAGCCACAAATTAAGATTAGATTAATTTTTAATTATTAAGTAAAAGTTTTTACTTGTGGTAATTCGGCAATGCAAGCATAATACTCCAAGTCGTCTGATTTTATAATTTCTCTAAGTAGTTGTTGAAAACTTCATTTACCATGAAACAAATAATTTCCATTAAATGAACAGATCGGACTTAAATATGAACAATGGTCTATCATCAAAGGCGTACTCCGCATGCGTGGGCTCAACGTGTTTTATGAGTTGACTGAATATTTTTCTGTTTTTCTCCTCTATATATTTACTTTGTTTTTATCATATCTCATATTTAGCCATTTCTTATTTTTTGGCGAAACGAGTGACAGATAATTTCTCCATATAAACAAATACAAAGGTACTTTATAGGAAAACAAAAAAGGCCCCTTCTCCATTTAAGCCCCCTCAGGACATTTTAATAATAATAAATTTTACCTGATATTAAAGAACACCTAATTTTCATTAAACACGACGAATTTAATCAAAATCGTTAAAGCCGTTTTTGAGATAATCGAAAAAAAGTTAAAAATCGGTAAAAAAGTTATGAATTAAAGTGCCCTCTCCGTTTGACCAATTTTGATGAAATTTTGGGTATCATATCTTTGGCATATACATACATCAAATACCCAGTTTGATCAAAATCTTCAGTGCCGTTTTTGAGTAAATAAAAAAAAAAACACGTGAAAATGATATAACATTTATTAAGTAAAGTCCTCCCTCCGGTTGATTAATTTTGATAAAATGTTTATAGTCATATCTCGGGCATATACATACATCAAATACCCAGTTTGATCAAAATCTTCAGTGCCGTTTTTGAGTAAATAAAAAAAACACGTGAAAATGATGTAACATTTATTAAGTAAAGTCCCCCCTCCGGTTGATCAATTTTGATGAAATTTTTACAGTCATATCTCGGGCATATACATACATCAAATACCCAGTTTGATCAAAATCTTCAGTGCCGTTTTTGAGTAAATAAAAAAAACACGTGAAAATGATATAACATTTATTAAGTAAAGTCCCCCCTCCGGTTGATCAATTTTGATGATTTTTTTCAGTCATATCTCGGGCATATTAATACATCAAATACTCAGTTTCATCAAAATCGTTAGAGCCGTTTTTGAGAAAATCGAAAAAAACGTAAAAAGTTATTAAATAAAGTACCCCCTCCCTTTGAAATGAAATGAAATGAAATGAAATGAAATGAAATGAAATGAAATGAAATGAAATGAAATGAAATGAAATGAAATGAAAAATTTTACTTTATTCTGGGACATTTAGTCCCCTAAGAATAACATTGTTAACAATTTGTTCAGGCAGCATTTTTATCTGGCTGTACTATATACAATTGTTAAAATTAAAACTAAAAATGTACACTTTAATAATAAATGAAAATAAATCGTAACTTCAGTATTCACGTGCTTTGTAAAAAATATAACTAACAAAAAGAAGAGTGCCATCATTAAAATAAATAAATAATAAAACTAAAGTATTTGTACAAACCTTCAAGACTACATCAAAGAAAATAATAATTTTTACATCTGCAGGGAAGATTGATGTTCCAGGAGATGGAGAAATAAGAGGTGTTTGAACGAGGCTAGGGAGGAAGCTTGACGAACGGATCCGGGTAAGGAATTCCAAAACTGGGTGGCACGAACAACGAAGGATTTATCGAAACAGGCGGTTCTATGAGTGGGGATATACAAGTCTGTAGGTTGGGATCTTGTATTTAGCTGATGGATGGACGAACGTGGGGTAAGGAGGTCAAGAATGTATGTGGGTTTTTTTGCTCTTAGGGTTTGGAAGAGGAAGGAGCCGAGCAGGTACTGTCTTCGAAAATTCGGAAAAAGGAAACTTTGCTGGAAATAATATTCGGAGATGTGAGAGTGTCTTGGGAGACCAAGGATAAATCTCATGAAACGATTCATCAATCTTTTAAGCCTTATCTCGAGCTCACCAGACAGACCACCGTACACAAGGCATCCGTAATCGAAGTGTGGAAGGATAAGGGTGGATACTAAAAGACGACGGGTATTTTGAGGAAATGAGTCTCTGAATTTTAGTAACTGCTTGAGGACTGAGATGGATTTTCGGGAGATTTGGGAAATGTGATGATTCCAGGTGAGGTGTTGATCGAAGGTTATACCAAGGTTCTTTATGGAGTCTTTAAACTGGATTGGAGTGTTATTGATATACAGTAATGGATAATAAGGAAGGGAATTGAGGAAAGCTTTTGAACCTATGAGCATTGCCTTGGTTTTCATTGGGTTCAGGGATAGTTGGTTTTCGATTGCCCAGCGGTTAATTCTATCAATATCCTCCTGAAGTTTACGTGACGCCTCTAGTAGGTCGGAAGGATAGAAAGATATATAGATTTGTAGATCGTCTGCATATAGGTGATATTGGGAGTAATGGATAACATTTGTGAGGTCATTTATGTAGATGGAGAATAGGGTAGGTGAAAGGGATGAACCCTGAGGTACACCTCTTGAAAGAAACAGGGATGATGACGGTGGTTTGTTAGGGATAATAACTGATTGGGATCGGAAGGAGAGAAAAGACTGAAACCAGGCCAAAGAACTATTGGATATATTTAATTTATGTAATTTAGAGAGGAGAACTGTGTGGTCAACAGAATCAAACGCTTTTGAAAAATCAAAAAGAACAAGGATAGTTAATTTCTGTTGATCTATTGAGGAGTAGATATCTTGACTTATTTTTATCAGGGCCGATTGAGTAGAATACCCGGAGCGGAAACTAGATTGGAGAGGATTAAGTAAGCTTTTTTGATCAAGGAAGGTGGTGAGTTGAGAATGAACCAGTCTTTCTAAAGGTTTTGATAGGTTTGATAGGATTGCAATCGGTCTGAAATCAGCAGCTGTTGAGGGGTGTGAGACCTTGTTAAGTGGGCGTACTAGAATCTTTTTCCAGGCAGAGGGAAAAATGGAGTTCTGCAGAGAAAAGTTGTAAATATGTAGGAGTGCTGGGAGTATGGCTGGGAGACAGAGTTTTATCATTTTCACTGGAATTTGATCATGACCGTAGTCATTGGTTCGGGATTTCATTATGGAAAAAATTAAATCATCAGGAGTGATGTGCTGAAAGTAAAAGTTTTCATCATTAAAAGGAGTTTCTGGAGGTTGGTAGTTAGACTGAGAGAGGTTCGGGAGGGGTTCGACAAAATAAGCGTTTAAATCGTTGGGAGATATAGGATAATGCGTGATGGGTGTGGAGCTGGCAATAACGAATTTTCTAAGAATTTTCCACTTAGACTTAGGATCCGGCGATTGGGAAAGGACATTATGGAAATACTGCGCCTTGGCTCGGCGTAACGTAGATTGCGTGAGGTTGCGGATAATTTTAAATTTCGAATAATCGTCCGGGATTCGGGTGCGCCTAAAGCGCCTTCTAGCAGCATCTCTTTTCTTCATAAGTTCCCTAATTTCTAGATTAATCCAAGGAGCCGGGGTGCGTCTAAAGGTGCCAGTTTTTAGAGGTGCAAGTTGGTTTAGGAAAGTTAGGAGGTTGGATGAAAGACAATCAACCATCTCGTCAATAGAATGTGAAGAATAGATTGGTTCAATGGATTGGGATAGTTGTTCTAAATAAGGATTGATTTTTTCTGATGTGAGAGAATCCATATTCCTCCAGGATACCTGTTTGGGAACGGAAGTAGGGGTGGGAACATCATAGGAGATTCGGATTAAATCATGGCCTGACAAAAAAGGTATGGGGCTTTGTGAGAATGAAAGTAAATTTCGTCGGGAGTCTACGAAAATAAAGTCGATTTGCGTATGTGAAAACTGCGTATGATGGGTTGGCTCAAAGGGTACAATGAATAGGTCAAGGGAGCTTACCAGGTCTATGAGATATACTTTTTCTGGGGAATAGGAGAGGAAATTCACGTTAAAATCACCAGCTATGATTATATTGTTATACAGAGGTACATAATGGAGTAGAGATATTTCAAAGGTTGAATCGAATTTAGCTTGAGGAGGTCGGTAGACAACGATGTAAAGAAGGGAAAAGGTGGCAGAGGATATTTCTGTGAACAGAAATTCAATGTGAGGTGTATCTTCGGAATTAGATTTAGTGAGGATTTTAACGTTCAAGGTCTCATGCACGAAGAGACCAACACCCCCTCCATTTCTATCGATTCGGTCGTGTCGGATGAAGGTATAATGAGGAACTGCTACAAAGGATGAGGATATACTCGGTTTAAGCCAAGTCTCAGAAACTGCTATGATGTGGTAAAAGTTCTGTAGAAAATAGTCTGTGAATTCGTCTATATGAGCTGGAAGGGATTGAGAGTTAACGTGACATGTGAGGAGGATATTATTCATACGTTGAAAAAGAGAAATGCATATTTGGGTAGGAACAGTGATTCAGTATAAGGAAATGGGTTAAGTGAAACGATACAATGGTTATTACAATGACTACTAAATTATACCAGATTATACCTCGAGTTCTGATACTGTTGATTAAATCTTTTTGGTGTAAACATATCAAATTTTTTGGTGAAATATCGATATCTAAAGGCACCATGAATATTGTGATAAAACTAACTAGTACCAATAAATATTTAAATGAATCTAAAAGTGAATATGAGAAATAGATACATAAAAATATCAAATGAATAAACCGAGATATAGAATAAGCAAAAAAACATGTGTAAGAAATAAATAGAAATACAAAATAAATAAATAAAAATATAAAGGAAATAAATAAAAATTTAAAGAAGACAGATAAAAGTATAAAGAAAATAAATAAAAATATAAAAGAAAAAAAGAAAAATACATTAAGGAGGCAACAATGAAAAATATATCATTGAAAGGCCTCTAAGTCCTCTGCTTTGTTCACAATAACCACAGGTTGACCATCGTCTCGCCGGCAGCGCACTCTTCCTCTGGCAAACCAGACATACTTCACCTTTCCTGCTGCTCTCTTCTGCCTAGCAAGCCAGTAAAGATGTCTGTTCCCCAGGGTCATCTCCTCACCTACGTATACTTCTCGTCCGAATCCCACCCCAGATGACGGGTTGAAAAATCCTTTTTGATTTTACGAAGCCTGATTACTTCGTCCCGAACAATCTGGCGGGTGAAGCGAACCAGAATCGGCGGGGGACGGGTGTCCTCTCCCTTGGGCCTCCTTCTCTCCACATAGTCCAGGTCTTCCTCCTTCAATTTGATGCCCAGGGCTACCCCTAAAGACAAAACAATGCCTTCCGAGGTTTCCCCGGTCTTCATGGGGATCCCTCTAATCTCTAATGCCTTAGATAAGTGGGCTTGTTCCGACTGATTCAATCTGACCTCTAAATTTGTGATATTTTTCTTAAGGGAGTTATTTTCAGCAATTAATTTTTCAACGATTTCCTGCTGCCTTATCGCCCGTTCCTCCATCGATTTCAATCTCTCGGCGTTTTCGAAGGATAAGTCTGCCTGCTTATCGATAGTGCTTTTTATTTCTTTTAGCTCATCATTCATCTTACCCAGGTGAGCAAGGATAGCAGAGATGTTTTCCTGCATGCTCCCACTGGGCACGCCGGCATAGAGGTGGACTGCTTTATTAAGTTGGCAATTAGAGCATTGCCATCTATTTTTAATCTGAGCAGCCTCAGAATCGTTTATGCCACAACATTTATTGTGGTATATGTTTTTACATTGTGAACACGCTATCGAACTTTTTTCGTCTCTGTTGACAGCCTGCTTGCAATAAGTGCACGGTGCCATGTCGACAGATGTAGATGACGAGCTAGACTGATATGACGGGCAGTGGTGGGGAGCGCCGGTTGTGGTGGGGGCCGATAACAGTTCAGTGTATTATCGTCAATGGGCTTAATGCCTACCTAGCTTTATTATTCCCAGAAACACTTTATTATATAACAAATAAAAAATTCTTTGTTTAAATAATTAAACGAAGCACTATTGTTTAAAATATTTTAATTAATAATGTTACTCACTATTTTATAAAAAAGAAAAAGTGGAGAGCGTAATTGTAGGAGCAGCTATTAACAACGGTGTGCACTGTTTAAGGGCCAGAGCCAGACTCCTGCCAGAGCCTTTGACCAATTTTGATGAAATTTTTGCTGTCAATGAACAAAAATCCATCGGGGACTGCGATTTGCCCTTTCTGGGAAAATGACCCATATATATATATATATATATATATATATATAGTTTGTTTGTTTAACGTCCAAATAAACAAACTAGGTATATATATATATATACACACGGTGTCCCGAATTTAAATGGCAAAACTTCAGATGCTCTTCGGATGCTAGTCTCAGGATTGTTATCGAAGTGGCGTTGGACACAATTTCTTCTCCGATAATCTGCTCTTATTGCTGCCTGGTATTGGTCGCCTTCATTACATATTAAGAATGACCCAGTCTCTCTTAGTCTATTAAAAGTTAACGAAAAGACTCGTCGATTAGGCACTCTTCTATTTGGAAATCGGCGCGCATACTCCCACACCGCTTCTAAAGCATTACCATTACAGAAACCATACACAAAAATCATATCAGCGTATTCAACATTAGAATATATACGCGGTATTGTGGCTGATGCTATTCATACAAAAATATCTGAGTAACTGACTGAAGACTGATTTAGGAATTATAATCCTAGAAGGAAGCCAAAATTTAAACAATTAAATAAAATAGCTTCTTTATTCTTTTCTTCCTCATATTCTTATTTATCCTTTTATTCTATTCTTCTCTCGTAGTTCCTCAATCCGGTGGCTTTCCAGGAGTAGGATTCCTTCTACCTAGATTAAAAACGTCTGGACCCAGTGCTGTTTTCCGCCCGTACACAAACTCCTTGTAATACGGGTAGTTATTCTCAGAGACTAGTTGAGGAAATCAGCCTCCGAGAGGACATAGAGTCCAGTTTTCCTCAACAACAGGTTCCCTTCGTTCCCTTTGCGTCTCGAAGGCAGCGCAGCTTATAACGATACGCTCAGCAGATTCTAAGACACCGCAGCTAGGGCACAGGGGATCGATATCCTTCCCAAAGCCACGAAGCTTAGCTCGAAAGGCCCCATGCCCTGTAAGAAACTGCGATACCCAATAATCCGGGAGGACCCATTTCGCTTCAATACGAGACCGGACGGTGGGTAAGTACTTCCTTAAGGTACCTCCCTTCGGAGTTGTCGTCCATCGCCGGTTCCATTCCTCAATTGTTTCCTCCCGGATAATTTTTTTCCAATTATTAGGCTCCAGTTCGACTTTCACTTTAATGTGGGTTGGGAGTCCTGCGGTGCCTTCTTTCTTTAATCTATATCGATATAAGTCTTGTTGCAGTAGGAGGTCGAGAGGGGCGGTACCCTGCTAATAACTGCGCCGCCTCATGAGACACAGTCCGGTACGCTCTGGTGATCCGCAGCAGAGCAGTTCTCTGGATCGTCGCCAACCTGCTCTTTAAACGGTGTGAGAAATTTAAAAACCACGATGGTGAAGCGTACCTCAGAATACCCAAAACTACACCATTATATATGGTGAGCGTAGCTGGGTATCTGTGGCCCCAGAAAGCTCCTCCCACACGGCTAAGACCATTTAAAGTATTGGCCACTCTACTTCCCAGGTGGTCCAAGTGAGGTCTCATCTTAAATTCTCTTCTGAACCATATTCCGAGATACGTAACCACCTCACTTGGACGTATTCTTATACCTTCAATTCTAAGGGTTATGGGTGTGCCCAATCCGTTTTTCCTTTTAGAAGCATCGTCTGGGTTTTAGCAACAGCCATTTTCAATTGATTGCTCTCACACCATACTTGTATCAGGTTGGCGCACCTTTCTGCTTCTTCTTTAATACCGGCTCTGCTGTTTGAGGACACCACAGCTGCCAGATCGTCAACGTAGGCCGTGGCAGGGAACCGCTCTTCCTCAAGCACTCCCAGCAACTCATCAAAAACAAGCTTCCAAAGAGCCGGTCCAAGGACTGATCCCTGCGGGCAACCTCTCTCAATGGATGCCTCTGTTTCGTAGAAGCTCCCTCGTACTTTAACGCGCCGGTCTTGCAGATAACTGCTTACGAGGGCATATAAGTTGCTGGGTGCTTCGTATTTATGAAGCTGCTGGAGGACGCAAGGCCACCAGACGCTGTCAAAAGCGGAGGATATTTCAAAGAGCAGCAACATGACATATCGCTCCACTTTCAGTTCAACATCTGTGCGTACCCTCATCACAGCATCAGCGGTTCCCTTTCCTTTTGTACAGTCATACTGTCGTGGGTAGCTTGCCTTCTCAAGAACCGGTCGTAGTCTGATTAGTATCAGATGCTCCAGAACCTTACTCATCACAGGAAGGAGGCAAATGGGTCTGTACGACTTGGGGAGCTGCTTATCCTATTGTCTCCTTCCTTGTAAAGAAGTCTCAAGTCGGCGATCTTCCATTTTTTCGAAAAGTATCCTTTATTGAGGCAATCATTAAAGATTCCTAACAATTTCTCTTCGATATAAGGAGTACTATTCTTCAAGATCGCCCCATCTATAGCATCGAGTCCTGGAGCACGACCGGTTTTCTGCCTATCCACGTATCCACAAACTGATATATCTGATATATATATCAGTTTGTGCTATGTCATCGTACTGTAAGTTTCTTTGTTATTAGCTCCCATTTACGATCAGTTCTTGTGAATTACAATCGTTATTTTGTGTTAACTTATACACCAGAGATATCTTTAAAGCTTCATCCTTGAATCAGTACACCTTAATTGAAGTGAATTCAATTGACACTTTGTGAAGAAATAAGAAACGATAGCTGTGATGGCAGGAGAATGATGCCCATAAGATTTACGTTAGTGAAGCTATGACCAAGACTAACAAGCAATAGTTCTGGCTAGTCTACAAAAGCAGGCAGCAGGAAAAATAAAATGTTTGGTTTGATGGAGGCAGAATATAGTACTGGTGAGGGGACATGGTCGTTATTAACTTACCTACTGACCTCGACGTCTTCCTAAGTGTTCGCAGCTCTGGTTTCTCTATATAGCCCCTCACACACCAGCAGCTCTACTCAGTAATTTTACTTTCCATGACTTTTATATATCTACTAGCTGTATGTCCCCGGTTTCACCCGGGGAATTTCATTTTTCTAATGAAACTACTGATTTTTCTAATTACTGACCTCGACGTCTTCCTAAGTGTTCGCAGCTCTGGTTTCTCTATATAGCCCCTCACACACCAGCAGCTCTACTCAGTAATTTTACTTTCCATGACTTTTATATATCTACTAGCTGTATGTCCCCGGTTTCACCCGGGGAATTTCATTTTTCTAATGAAACGGTCGATTTCGTAAAAAAAACATTTTAAAGCGATATCATTACGATTTTTATTGGGATAAAGAATATCAGCTGAAGATCGGCTGAAGTTAAGGAATTTTAATATGGACAGGTGTTCGCATCTGGTATGAAAGAACCACTTAAGGAAATTCGAAGAATTTAAGATAAACGGTATGGATTTCTATGAAGAACAAACAAACAGAAATATTGCCCTGCAGTTTCAGCTTCTCGCAAATCGGCTGGCCTTTGTGGCGCAAGGCGGGCCTCGTATTCCTGGGCAGACTCAGTTTCCCGCGATTCTGCCTGTCTAAGCCTCTGTTGTTCAATCCTATTTTGATGTTCGTCGAGAGTTTCAACTGCTCATATTTGACGTTGTTTTTTAGCTTTTGAGCACACTACTCCTATTGAAGCTCGCTTCTTAGGAGGCATTTTTAAAAAATAAATTCAACATACATGTAAATAAACGTATTTTAATGTTAAAAAAAAAAAAAACATATGGTTTAAAAATCCGAGAACTCGACGGGGACGGTCTTACCGGGCCTTGTTGGCCTCTTCAAAATCTATAAAATGATTTTTTAGGCCGTTTTTTCGACACAAATGGTCGATTTCGTAAAAAAAACACTGTAAAGCGAGATCATGACGAATTTTATAACAATAAAAAATATACCCAGAGATTGGCTGAATTTATGCAATTTTAATATGGACAGGTGTTCGCACCTGGTATTAAAGAACCACAGAGCGAGATTTGGAGAATTTAGAACAAACGGTATGGATTTCTATAAAGAACAAATAAACAAACAGAATTTCATCTTTATTTATATAGATTAATTATTTATCACTTGCTACAGTCCAAGTTTGCACTCCGTTTATGGCATGCTGAATACTAATTTGGATCTGTTTTACTGTTTCTATTATGTATCACTTTATCTGTAACATTATCTTCTCATGACCTTACTCAAGTTTCCTATAATCTTCCTGTTCAGCTGTTTTCTCCCCAAACTTTATCCTTTCGAAACCTCAATTCCCTATCTGTTATAATCCTAGCGCCTGCTCTTTAGAAGATCCAATGGAACCCCATATATGCCTCAAACTCCGTTGACTTCATGGTGGACCCTTATCACTCTACTTAACACTATCCTGGACCATCACGCTCCTCACAAAGTCAAGGCATTCAAGCATCCTCCAGCCCCCTCACTAATATATTTGATGAGGGATTGTTTGAAACAAGATTCAAGCATATCTGTTTTTCTGAAGACTAAACCATCTTCAAGCTCTATCGAAACAACACTCAATCCTTAATAAGCTGTGCCAAATACCCCTACTTCCAACGTTAAGCTGACACTCAACTCTCACTTTGTTTTCAGCGCCTCCCATCCTCTCCATGCACCAACTCTGGTCCCTATTCATTCCCTCCTTTAAGCTCGACAACTTCTCTTTTTCCCATATTACCACAGGTGACCTGCTTCCAAATCTCTCTCTCAGCAGGCAACCTGCTGAAATCCAAACCTAAATCCCTAACTAATTGTTTTGGACCAGATAACATTTCACTTCTTTTCGTTCTCTCTATCCTTTGATTATGAAATAAAAAGAGAGAAAATTGTGAAATATTACATATTGTATCAGATGAATTAAAAGAATAAATTTGAAAAGAAACATAAGATGTATATACAAGTTGGATGTTATAGTCTTAAAATTTATATGTAATAAATATGAGAAAATTTTGGATAAGCTAAAGAAGAAGAAGAATTCTAAAGAAATTAGAATAATAATAATGAGGCTATAGAATTTTAATGAGTTAAATAACAAATTAATATAAAATAATAGGATGCATTTGTACATAATAAAGTTTAACCTATTTTAATGCTTGGATCAACGAATTCGGTCCCTTTCTCGAGAAACTTTATTTCTTGAAAATGCTTGCCTTACTAACCAATATTTTTTCTTTACCGCTGTAAATGTAATTTTAATTAAATAATTTATGCTCAGTTTTGTGTTTTTATTATTCAGTTGTTTGAAATTTCACTACCATTAAATGTGTTGTGTTCAAGTTCAATCACATTAGAAACAACATAATATGAAATATGATTCATTACTGGAATATGATCTTAATATTTGTTGTTAGAAATTGTTTTAAATGGTTTGATTTATGTTTAGTAATATATTATAAATGATATAATCACAATCCGAGTATGTGTTTCATAATACTTAATACTAACCTTATAATTTGTATATAATTAGACAAAAGAGGACCAAACATACTATATACTATAAATATACTTAATTATGAAATAAATATACTATGTATATAAATAAATATATATATATATATATATATATATTTACTTTTTTTACTTTTTAATTTATTTGATATAATATTGATTGTATGCAAATTTCTTATATTGTTTCTAGATAAATGATTATTGGGGCCCAAGTAAGCGGTTACTTGGTGATATGTCTTTTCTTCAACAACTTAAGGACTATGATAAAGACAACATACCACCAAGTATAATGAAGGCAGTGAGGACACAATATTTAAACCACAAAGATTTTAAGCCAAAAGTTGTAGCCAAAGCATCAAGTGCTGCTGAAGGACTTTGCAAATGGGTTATTGCATTGGATAAGTACGATGTAGTTGTAAAGGTATATGTAATTCATTTTTTATCATTACTGTTTTTTTTACATATCTTTGTAAAGGAGAGATGAGAAAAATAAAAAATAAAACAATTATTTAATTAAATATAATGATCGAGTTTACTTGCTTATTTTGAAAGCTAATTAATATATCTTTGATTTTCAAATATCTAAATTACTGTAATACAATTTTAAATGAATTTCAATTTTAATTCCAAAACTATTTTTCGAGATTTAGCTATTAATTGTGATTGTTTTTCTGTTTTTCATTGAATAAAATAAATATAAACAACTAATTGATGAAAATGTAAAGCTTTTTTTATTATTATTAATCAGAAGCACATCCTGTTTTGTAACGAAAATTAATTTTTTTAGATATTTTTAAAATTAATTATATAAAATATTTATGTCCACCTTGGTTGGCAGGAGAATGTCTCTCTTAAGATCGATGTTAGATAGCTTAGAGGTTTCATATAAAGCTTTGACCACTGTTTGCTGCAGCTCAATTAAATTTAAATGCACCATTCCTAAGTGCTGCCATCTCTGGAGGGCCATGATAAGCTGAGAAACCCTGAACCCTACAGGAATATTTCATGTTCATCACCTGCTATTCAGCACTGTGAGGGATCCCTCTCTTTTAAGTAAAAGCGATTTTTACATAATTATGGGGGAGTAAAGAAGCCTAACAGAGGAGAAGAGAACAGGGAGATGAAATGACTAACAACAGCAGCACCTGCACCAGCAATAGAACAAGGAAAATTTCAACTGTAAACTGTTAGTCAACTTAATTTCATTTGACCATCATACCACTCACCATAGCCTCAGCACAACAAAATCAAGCATCATTTTTCTTTTGTTTAATTATTATAATTATTTTCATAATGTTCAAAATTTATCTAACAACCACTAACAATGAATATTCCCCTTTGGAAAAATTATTTCCTCATTATGCTGTAAATATCTCAAGATTTGATTACAATTTTTGCGGGTGATCAACATCTAGGTCATTACACCCTATCTGTGCTAAGCCTACTGTATGTATATATTCAGGGTGATATTTTCTTTTCAGTATATTTCAAAACTATGATAATTGGTTAACAATAGTATACAGGATTAATTCTTATCTTAAAGCTATTTTGTGTTCATTTACATATATTTAAACTCCAATAATTAATAATGATTTTTTTTTGTTTTTTTTTTAACTTATAATTTTCTTTACTTTTTTGTTTTTTATTAAGCTTAATTTAACTGTTTTTTTTTTTTATTTTATTTTATTTTTTTTAAAACAACATATCTTACATAGTATTTACATTATATACACTTTATTAGTTGGGTTATTATTTACAATTTGTTGGATTGGATATTTTTTACAATTTGTTGGATTGGATATTATTTACAGTTGGAATCTTATTTACAGTTTTACCACTTACTATTAAGAGATGTGAATGCACATCTCACCCATACACAAAATTGTTGCATTATATTTTATGGTATAATTGAGTATCTTTCAATATTTGTATGATTTTATCAGTCGATTCTTCTGAGTCTCCCAGTACTAGTTCTCTATTACGGGGTAATTTTTGTTTTCAAATGCTTGGTGTAGTGATATGCAATCCTCTATTATGTGTTGGACGGTTAGTGGAGCCTTGCAGTTCGGTTGGGCCTCTTTTGTAATTAAATGCACATGAGTAAGGTTGGTGTGACCTACCTCAACCTTGTCATGACTACTTCTTCTCTACTGTTTTTTCTCGCAGCGCTTACCCACTCCTTTGTCGTTTTCTTTATATTTCTTAATTTGTTCGTTATTGGATTTCTGCCCACATTGATTCCCAGTTTTTCCTGACTTTCTGCCTTAGGTATTTCTTAACATCATTCGGCTCGTAAATCTGGAGAGCTGGAATATTCAAGTGAGCTGCATCTTTCGCCGCTTTGTCGGCTGCTTCATTTCCTGGTATCCTGGAATGTCCTGGAGTCCAGAGGAAAGTTACACTTTTATTGAAGCTATTTAATATATCTATATAATTGTGGATTTTATTCAGTGTTGGTCCAGTTTTATTAAAATTTGGTATACTTTGAATAGCAGAAAATGAGTCAGAACATATTAATATTTTGGAGTAACAGAGGATTTATGGATAAACAGAGAGCTGCAGAAATCGCCTGTAGTTCTGCAGTATATATTGAAGAATATGAGGGTAATATGTACTTATTGGCTAGCCCGTTCTTTATTACTGTGACATTCTCATTTTGCTTTGATCCATCCGTGAATATAATTTCATATCCTGAATATTTATTTTCTATACTATAGTGTTTGTAGTTATATAAACCTGGAATCATTTTTTTAAAGGTTAAATCTATTTTAAATGGTTGGTATTTCCAGGGAGGAGATTGAAGGATGGGTTCAGCCGGATCTCTGACCATGTCATAGATTTCTCTTATAGACTTCTTTTTGTCTGATGCCTAGAGGAGCAGGTGTTGATTGGTTTCTTTCATATTTTCTAGCGTTATGGGGCTGGAACATATGAGGATAAGCCGGATTTGTAGGTTGGAGCTTTAGTTTTGCTATATAATTATATGCTAATTCCTGTCTTCGGAAGAGGAGTGGAGCCATGGAGGCCTCGGCACAGAGACTTTCTATTGGGCTTGTCCTGAACGCTCCAGTAGAGAGCCTTATCCCAGCATGGTGAATTGAGTCCAAGAGTAAGAGGTAATTTCTTTTGGCGGAGGAATATACCAAACTACCGTAATCTATCTTGGATCTTATAATACTGTTGTAGATCATCAGCATTGACTTTCTATCAGCTCCCCAGGTAGTTCTTGCAAGTACTTTCATCATTCTTAGATGCTTAAAACATTCCTCTCGCAAGTGCTTTATATGGTTTAACCAGGTTAACTTACGGTCTAACACCAGGCTGAGGAATTTAACATCTTCACAAAACGTTAAAGTATTGCCATACATGTAAAGTTGGGGAACTGGGCTCGGGGTCCTTTTTTTTGAGAATAATATACCTCTGGTTTTGTCAGTTGACAAGCGGAGGTTATTGTTTTGAGACCAGGCTTGTAGCTTGTTGAGTGCTGTTTGAAGGGTTCTATTCATCCACTCATAACTGCTGAATCTGAGAAACATCGTCAGGTCGTCAACGTAGAGAAACGCTTTTATTGTTCCAGTGATTACTTTGATTATCGAGTTTATAGCAATAGCGAATAGAGTACAACTCAAGACACTTCCCTGTGGGATGCCATTTATAGTTTCTTTACGACTGGAGAGTCGCCTATTCTCACTCTAATAAATCTTTTTTGCAGAAAGCTCTGTATAAACTTGGGCATCGAACCTCTGAAGCCCCATTCATATAATGCTTATAAAATTATTTTTCGGTCAACAGTGTCGTAGGCCTTTTCGAAATCAAAAAATATACTACTGCTTCTTTTTATTCTACAAAAGTGTTCAGGATTTCTGCTTCCATTGTCACGAGTTAGTCCGTTGTTGATCTACTTCTTGTAAAACCACTTTGTTTAGGCGATAAAAGGTTATATTTTTCAATCATTGTTCTCTCCGGAGACCTCAACACCAATCTCCAGATACCTTCTCCTAACCAAGCCTATCTTTCAAATATCCTCTATTCCCTTAATTTATTTATAGTCCCTTACGACCCGACTCTTAACACCCACCACTCCATCACTTGGCTTGTCCTATATGATCTCGATTCCCTAAAAACTCCTCGCTTCATCACAGCATCCGATTCCTTTACAGTCTTCCCACGACCTCATACAATTATCCTAAAACCTTCCCATCCTGCTGTATTCCCCCACAACTAAATCCTTTCGAAACTTTGATTCCCTATCACCTGCAATCCTAGCGCCTGATCTTGAGATGATCCAATGGGACCCCATATACACCAGCTTTATCTCTCCTTTGCCCCGCTGATTCCTCCGACGATATCCTAAAATTATAGGAAGATGTCGACAGAATATGTGCTTGGGCGAACCTCAAAGAATTCACTCTGAACGCGAATCAGACGAAAGCCACCTTGATTGGATCTCCCTTTCTCCTCAAATCAACTCCTGTCGCTTCAAATCTAGTCCTAAACAACTCATCTATCTCATTCCACAATTTTGTCAAAAATCTTGGCGATCCCAAGAGATACGCATATAACCCAGTACTATGCCGAGATGAAGTGGCTCTACCAGTCCTACCGCTGTCGGTATCTACTGGCTTTCTTCTTATACTAGGCCATCAGAACTCAACGACCCTCATATATCCTACAGAGCCTACAATTTAAATCCTCCATCCAATCCCGCCAAACCAGATCCCGTACGTCCGATATATATCCTCCACCCCATCGAACTTATACATGAACAAATCCTTCATAATGCAAGCAACATCCCTCTGGAACTCTATTCCCTCCGTTATCCGTCACGCTCCATTAACTTCCACTTTCAAATCACTCCTCTTCCAGATCCTATTCAACTTTCAATTCAACTGATCACTGAAGGAACACGATAGATCTTTAGAAGTACGAGGGGGGTAAAGAAAATTCAAAGTCTGATCTACATATATATAAAAATATATTTTCAACTTACATATTTTTATTTTTCAATATAGTCCCCCACAACAGCAACGCACTTATTCCACCACTTCTCAAACATCTGTAACCCGGCCAAAATTTTTTTTTTCGAATCCCTCCAAAACGACTTTGAGAGCTGAGATCACCTCATCGTCTGACGAAAACACTCTCCCACACAAATTTTTTCATATTAGGGAAGAGGTAGAAGTCTGAGGGGGCCAGGTCTGGCGAGTAGGGTGGGTGCGGGAGCAGCTTGGCCGTCCCCGTGGTAACTCTTGATTTGTGGACGGGAGTGTTGTCCTGCAGTAGCAGCACACCTTTGGTGGTCTTTCGGCGTTTCTTTTGATGGCCTCTCGCAGTTTCATGAGAAGGTCTGCATAGTATTTCCCTGTTATTGTCATGCCATGCTGCAGAAAATCGACCAGCAAAACTCCTTCCGAGACTAACGTCGCCCAGATCGGTCATCATCTTCAAGGTTTCCTCGGCCAGCTTTGAAGAGTGCGGCCCACCTTTTGATAGTGGCATACGATGGGGCAGTGAGTGCGGCCCACCTTTTGATAGTGGCATACGATGGGGCAGTGAGTGCGGCCCACCTTTTGATAGTGGCATACGATGGGGCAGAGTCCCACAAAGTTGCAAATATGTCTTCAAATATTTCCTTCGGCCCTATCCCATTTTTTACAAAATATTTTATCACTGCACGGTGCTCAAAATTAGACATTTTTAAATCGACCAGTAACTCACAACAGACGGAAAGAAACTGACCGAATTGAAAGGTGGGATTAGAGAGATAAGAACTTATTATAAGTAAATAAAGACCTTTAACCCCATTCAGCTTATCTGTTTTCATTTAAAAAACTAGTTATTTACGTCACAAGACTGTAAAGTATGTTTTTTACAAGTGAAACTCCTTTAATGTACGGCCTTAACGTTAACAATCCAATTCAACAAATAAAATAATAAACGAGTGCTCCCAAGTGCGTCCGTAGGATTTTCTCTAGGGGGGGGGCAGGCTGATAAAATTTTTGAAAGGGTCGAGGTATTCTGACCTTGTAAGGCTCAATTAATTGTCAAAATAAAACCTACTGATATTTAAATGTTATAATAAGTGTTTATGTAATGCTTTATAAATATTAAATGAATACGAATTTTGACGAATATGAATTAATTAAATGAATACGAATTTATATAGTGGTTGTTTTTGTTTCTCAAAATTTGTAGAGGGGGCAGCTGCCTTCGCCTGCGTACGCCCATGATACAAAAATCTCGCGAGCATCAGCGCGCCATTTTGCGGTTAAAAATCATCGGCGGCCCGCCGCCGAAGATTTTTCTGTGGCGCGCATGTCTAGGTTGAAGGCGGAGTCGAGATACTGGTGGGAGGATGGGGGGGAGGAGGGAAGGAGTATGAGGGAGTGGGGGCCATAGTTTTATCAGTGGCTGATGTGAAAGCATTGGAAGGAGCACTAATATTACTTGATACATTAAATTTTTCAAACTCTTCAGTTTGGCTTCCTACGTCTATTCCAACTTTCCTATTAGTTTTAGCTGCTTCAGCATAATTTAAGTTTTCTTTTATATGGTGTGTTTCCTTATATTTTTTCCTAGCTTCATTATAAGGTATTTTTTCTTTAAACTTTATAGTTTTAATTTGTTGTTCCTCTAACAGCTTAGGGCATTTTAGATCGAGACTGGAATGGTGGTTTCCACAATTCACATAATTTGGGACTATTGAGTCACAGGGTACTCCATTATGGTCAGCTTTTGAACAGTATGCACATATTGGAGTTTTTGTGCATTTGTCGGCAAAGTGCCCGAATTTCAAACAGGTTCTACATCTAATAGGGTTGGGGATGTACATTTTAACGTTGATTTTTTGGAATCCGACACGGATAGATTCTCGTAAAGTACGTAATGAGAAAGTTAGAACATACAAATGTGTTTTCCTTTCGATACCCGCCTTCCTACTTACTATTCTTTTGATTTCTTTTACAAAATGTTCCCCTAATTCTTCTAAAATTTCGTTTTATTCTACTCCTCCAAGTCTGGACAGAATATTACTCCCTTGCTAATATTTAGTTTTTGGTGCGGAGTTACTTTAATTTTTATCATTGGACCGAAATTATTCAGTTTTAGAATTTTTTCGGATTGCTCCCTAGAGATTGTTTCAACTATAATAGTTCCATTTCTTAGTTTTTTAATATTTTTCGGCTCACCACAATTATTTTTTATTACTTTATAAATTAAGAACGGCGAAACGTTTTTAAGATCACCTTCTTCATCCCTTTCTATTACTAAAAATTTATTATTATTTTTTATTTCAAGCGTTTCATTTTCTTCTGGTTCATAGACGTTTTTCCGGCTACATTTAACCCTTTTTTTATTTGGGGATCGGATATCGGGAGGTTTATTCATTTTCCCGTTGCTATTTGTGAATAGATATTTAAATAACTGAATTCAGTATTTTAGAAAAATTAAAATACGTAAGAGAGAAATAAAAGGTATATTTGAAAATAAAATAAATGCTATTTTAAAGTACGGGATAAAAATAACAAAAAAGGTTTGGTAAAATAAAAAAAACAATTTATTCAAATAATAATAACAAAACGAAAAATGAACTTCTGTTAAATGAATAAATAAAGTAACTGAAAACATAATATTGAGTCTTAATAATGCAGTTCTTGAAAAATCACCAATAATCCCACAACACGTAATTAACACACTCTGAGAGAGTTTATATATCTGGTTACCCGCAGTGTTGCCAGGTATGTTCGCAACTTTATGGCAACACTGACTCCTCGGGTCAGGTTTCAATTAGAAGTAGGGGCTGCTACAACACTCCTCCCCAACGGCTCAGTCACGAAAGCGGACGGGAAGACGGATGAGTCGCCCCTGGCGAGTCTGAAGGGATGGTTCCGCTTGAGTGGCTGGGTCGTTGCTGGAAGGTTGGTCGTGTGTGGGTAGTGTAGTCGGCGATGAGTTGGAAGGTGTCTGCGCTGAAGGTCTGGGTTACGTCGGCAGAGTAGGGTCCTGGACGGTGTAGGTTGGCTTCAGGCGATCCATTGAGACAACCTTTGGTCCGGAGGGCAGCTGGATTGTGAATGTCTTCTGTTGCCGACCCACAACTGGTTAGGGCCCCGAGTACGGTGGCGTCAGGGGTTGGCGAACTGCATCATCCCTCAAGAAGACGTGGCTGCAGCTCTT
This sequence comes from Aelia acuminata, assembly GCA_911387785.2. Lineage (NCBI taxonomy): Eukaryota > Metazoa > Arthropoda > Insecta > Hemiptera > Pentatomidae > Aelia > Aelia acuminata. The sequence goes on along the minus strand of OU426980.1, from coordinate 89,914,201 downwards.
TAGGTCCTCTGGGACGAAAGTAGGCTTGTCGCTGGAACGATGAGGTGCTGGTCGCATTTCTTTCATGTGTTCCCTCAATTTCCGCAGAAACTCTTCCGAGTCTTCGGGCCATTGGTTTGTTTCGAGGAACTCACCTGGCAAACGAAGGGGCTGGCCAAATACAAAATCTGCTGCACTTCTATTGTTGTCCTCCCGTAAAGCTGCTCTTAAACCGAGAAGTGTTGTAGGCAGCGAGTCGGTCCATCTGGATGAACCGTTGAGGTGAGCTGTCAATGCTGTTTTAAGTGTCCTGTGCCACCTCTCCACACAACCATTGCTTCGCGGGTGGTATGCCGCCGTCCTGCATCGCTTAATACCCAGGATTTGTGTCAAGTTGCGAAAGAGTTCGCTTTCGAACTGTCGCCCCTGGTCGGTCGTTATTCTTGATGGAACCCCATAGCGACATATCCATGTTTTGTGCAAGGTTTTGACTATGGTATTGGCGCTGATGTCCTCGATGGGTTCTGCCTCGGGCCACCGGGTGAATCTATCCACTATCGTTAGGCAATAGCGTTTGCCTTCCGACATCTGAAGTGGGCCAATAATGTCGATATGGACGTGCTCAAAGCGCCCAACCGGAGCAAAGGAGCCTGGAGGGGTAACGGTGTGGCGATGTACTTTGCTGCGTTGGCAGGCCACACAACCGCGCGCCCAGGAGGCAATATCTATCTGCATACTTGGCCAGAAGAAGCGCTGGGCAATAAGTCGCCTTGATCCACGTATTCCAGGGTGACTGAGATCGTGGAGCTTCCGGAATATGGCGTGCCTCAATGGTGCAGGCAGGTATGGGCGTACTCTTGAAGTGCTAGTCTCGCAGAGCTAGGGCTTCGAGCACTGTGGGGTGTCCATCCATTTGAGGTTGAGGTTCGGGTTCCGTAGTAGTTCTAGGATGCTGGAGTCAACTTCCTGTTCCGCAGCAATGGTCTCCATATCGTCGGGGAATGATATCTCCTCCATCCTCGAGAGTGTGTCTGCCACCATGTTCTCACTCCCTGCCACATGGCGGATGTCCGTTTTAAATTGGCTAATAAAGTTAACAAGCCTGATTCACATGGGCGTAGCAGTTTCTGGACGCTGTCGGAACATGTGAATCAGTGGCTTGTGGTCAGTAAGTATAGCGAAGTTACGTCCTTCAATGAGGGATCGGAAGTGCCGAATTGCTCGATGAATGGCTATCAGTTCCCGGTCTTAGGTCGAGTAACTTTGCTCAGCACTCGTTAGTGCCTTCGAGAAGAATCCGAGAGGCTTCCATTCAGAATCAACACGTTGTTGGAGCACCGCTCCGATCGCTGTATTCGATACGTCGCAGGCCAATGTAAGTTCGGCGTTATCCGCTGGGTGCGATAAGATGAGGGTCTGTTTGATGTCCTGTTGACACTGACGAAACGCTGTGTCGGCTTCTTCTGTCCATTCTGGCGAAGTCGTGTCGCTTTTCTTACTATTGCCGACGAGTGCGTGAAGAGAACGTTGGTGGTCCGCAGCATTGGGCATGAAACGTCTATAGAAGTTTAGCATGCCCAAGAAGCGACGGAGCTGTCCCTTGTTGTTGGGTCGAGGGAACTCTGTAATTTGGTTCACCTTCTCGGGAAGAGGCTTGATCCCTTCCGAATTCACGAGAAATCCCAAAAACTCAATTTCTGACTTGCAGAATTCTGATTTAGTGGGGTTGATTGTCAGACCGTGCTCGCCCCGTATTCGGAAGACTTCGTTCAAGTGATCTCGATGTTCGTCTTCTGAGGCGGATGATACCAGAATATCGTCTAGGTAGACGAAAACGTAAGGGAGTGCCAAAATGGTGTCCATGAGACGCTGGAACGTCTGAACAGCGTTTCGAAGTCCGAAGCACATCACAAGAAATTCAAAGAGGCCGAAGGGTGTAATCACTGCCGTTTTCTTGATGTCTTCGTCCGCTACCGGCACTTGGTAATATGCTCTGTTCAGGTCCAGTTTGCTGAAGCAGGTCTTCCCTCGCAAATTTGTGTTGAGGTCCTGGATGTTGGGTACACTGTACCTATCGGGGACCGTTTGCTCATTTAACCTACGGTAATCCCCACAGAATCGCATTTTACCATCCTTTTTCACAACAATGTGCAGTGGACTTGTGTAGGGGCTATTGGATGGTCTACAGATGCCTTCGTCGACCATCTTGAGGAATTCCTCTCTGGCAGCCTTATATCTCTCAGGAGGAAGGCATCGAGCTTTTGCTGTGACTGGCGGTCCTTTGGTCTCGATGTAATGCCTGATGTGGTGTTTTGGTTGTTGCAGCACGGTAGATGGACGGGTGAGGGATGGATACTTGCGTAGTAAGTCGTAGTACCACTCGCCACCGGGGACTGCATAGACCGTGGGTATTTTAGACGACCTCTGAGATCAACGACGATATGGTGATGCAAAAGAAAATCTGCGCCAATAATGGGACTGCTGATGTACGCCAAGATTCCATGAAAGTGGCCGTCGGAGTCCTACACTTAATGTCCTCTTGACTTCACCGTAGGTCTTGATGGGGGTACCATTGGCCGCTTATAGAGGAAAGTTGATGGGGGTGTCTCCGATCTCGTGACCTGGCAGGGATAACAGATATACATGCACCAGTGTCCACTAAATATCTCTCTCCCGTGTCCTTTTCTTTTACAAATAATTGGCGTTGATGTGTGTGCCATCTCAGCTGCTGCTATTAGTTTCCCTGAGGTTCAGGTTTCCATTCGCAGGGTTGTCTGCACTTCCGGGCTTTTTCACCGAAGGTCTGGTTGAAATAGCACCAATTGCGATTGGTGATCTGGGAGTGTGATCGGCCGGGTCGCCCTCGAGCCATTTGACCTTTCAGCTCTTTGACTTCTAGGCACAATTGCTGGATCTTCTCTTCTAGCTGAGTTAGTTGAGAGGGCTGGCATGGAGGTGTTGTGGGTTGTGTGCGAACCTCGTGGATGGTGGCTTCATAAACTTCAGCTATTAGGTCTGCAATTTCTGCAAGTTTATCCACCGATGATTCGTTGGTGACTGCTAGAGTGGCCTGCATACGGTCAGGTAATGCCCTCAGCCACATTGTGCGTAAGAGGTCTGAGGACAATGAGGTACCGCCAAGTCTTTTTAACTCGTTGAGAAGCTGTGAAGGGCGTTCCCCCTCGGACAACCGTTTCTCCGCTAAAAGCCTGCGAATTCGTAAATTTTCTGATTCGGCATACCTGTGGAGAAGTCTGCTTTTCAGTACTTCATATGGATCAACTGGAGGGTTCTTAACGATGTCCGCTACTTCTTTGAGAATTTCGTAATCTAAGTTTGCTATGACTAATTGAAATTCAACTTTAGAGGAGCTTACCTTAGCGTTGGCGAAAACCGCATCCGCCTGGCCTTCCAAAAGCTTGGAATACGAATATTTGTCCCAACACCACAAGCGCCGACTCGTATTTCATCTTTGACCTCTTCTCCCGCATTGTCATCTTTACCCATCTTGAATTTTCTTCTTCGGGGTCACCACTTTAAAGTACGGGATAAAAATAACAAAAAAGGTTAGGTAAAATAAAAAAAAAACAATTTATTCAAATAATAATAACAAAACGAAAAATGAACTTCTGTTAAATGAATAAATAAAGTAACTGAAAACATAATATTGAGTCTTAATAATGCAGTTCTTGAAAAATCACCAATAATCCCACAACACGTAATTAACACACTCTGAGGGAATTTATATATCTGTTTACCCGCAGTGTTGCCAGGTATGTTCGCAACTTTATGGCAACACGGACTCCTCGGGTCAGGTTTCAATTAGAAGTAGGGGCTGCTACACTATGAAGACACAACTGCTGTCTTCCAATAGAAAATAATAAAAGAAAAATGAAATAAAATAAAATCCTGTATATATAAGTATGCAAAATAACTATGCTAATCAAAAAGAAAAAATAATGATAATATTTAAATTAAATATATTATTTCTACGACTTAGCTGGACGGGCAAGTTGCGCTTTGCTTACTGTTAATCCGTCGGAGCTCACTTGTTGCTTCATCCGCTGCTAATCCTCAACTCATAAATATCTCAATACACTGTAATGTTGACCAATTTAGATTAATTTATACAGTCCACAATTACCTTTTTTGAACCAGCTTTAAAGTAAAAGTACCTTGGGCTTTGACAGTCCACTGGGACCGATATAAACATTTTGGTGCTCATCACATAACTGCTTTCCTATCAAATCATATTGTTTATTAAGAAATTCATATTGTTTCAATATTCTTTGCAGAAAAAATAGGTCATCATTCCATTGTTTAAAGCATTTTATTGGTATATAAATCATTTAATTTACATTATTGTTTGGTTGGAGTATAATATAATCACAGTTAAGTGACATTACTTAATTATGAATTACTGAATTTAAACAATTTAAATTCACTTAATGTACAACAATCTCAATCACCTCAATTGTATTTATTTTGTTATATCAGAAGTTTAGAGTAGTTTTCAGAATACAGTATAGTTTTCAATGAATTGAACAGAGTAAGATCGACAATTGGTTCACAAATATCTTTATTTTATTACAGAAAACAGAATAATCACTAGCATCTATACTTTTCCACTTCAAGTCAATTAATTTAGATAAATCACATTGTGGGACACAGTTTTCTTCTCACTTGGTGATGTGCCTCGCTCATATTAACACTTAGCGATACAATTATTTGGGGAAGGTTTCTCACAGGTACTGATAGTTCACCTAGTCAAGACAGGTTGTTACGTTAAAAAAATATTAATTGGTTATAAATAAATAAAACAATCGTAACAAGAAAGGTGGTAGCTCAGTGGAGACGGGCGGGTTCTTAAATGACTAGTGATTAAAAAAAAATGAAATAAATTAAGGGGCGCCACGCTATTTATTTTAAGGAAATAGCGAAAACCTAAAGCAATCTGAATAAAAAAAAATAATTTAAATTTAATAAGTGAAGATTACCTTAAAATCTCGGAGAGGGCTGTACATAAAATACAATTTGCAATTTACACTTATGAACTACTTAATGGTAAGTTAAAAAGAAATTGAACAAAACAAATTAAACTCGAATAAAAAAACTTTTAATTAACACTATATTTACACTACGATATTAAAAATAAAATTTACTCACAATTTCTGTAGTCAGGCCTGATCAAAATCTAACTCTATTCACACAACTAGAAACAATTTAAACTTATAACTATACAATAAAAAAACAAGGTTTAACAAAGAAATTAAAAGAAAAATATCTCCAGCCTGTTCTCTTAACTCGCCTGTCTTCTCGTAGCTTTGTTGCCAGTAGCCACTCGGCTTGGCGATTCTCGTCACCGGAATCTCTTCCGTGAACGCCACTATTCTTCAATTCTCTGATATTTAGCGATATAGACCACAACTACGTTAATCACTAAAACAGTCTCATTTTATCATCACTCGTCGAACGCTAGCGAACATCTGCTGTATTTTCCTTCGTTGTTTCTTAAAAAAACAAATGCCTTAATAACAGCTGTTTTTCAATTAATTACTTCGGTCCCGTCTCTTCTTTTAAAATAAAACATAATTATTTTTATAGCTAAATAAAAAAATATTATATCAATAAAAAACTAATACAAAGCTTTTAAAACAACACATATTTTAATTATATACAAAAATATATTAAGCCCTCTTCGATTATTACTTAATGAGTTTTATTAAATAAAAAAAAAATTTTTTTTTGTTTATTTATTTTTCGTTACAAACTCTCCCCCTCCCTACCAAAAAAATTTTTTTTTTTTTTTTTTTTTTTTTAATGCTTGAATCTTAAGTCTTAGGTCGGATGAGGTTTTAGATCTTTGACATGCCAAGTTCCTAAGGGATGACCCTGTAGATCTTCTAGCACGTATAATAAATTTCCTTGTTTTGCTCTGATTCTACATTTCTCATATAGAGGTGCCAATTTATTAGAAAAGTTCTTTGAAGCATCCGAAAGGGTTTGGGTCTTCTTCCACACTAAATCTCCAGCTTGTAGATCCACGTTCCTTCTCCGAAGATTATAATGGTGCCTGCTTTTCTCGTATGATTGCCGTAGACGCTCAACCACTTCTTCATATATTACTGGCATCATGTTGAACTTCTGTGCGTAAGCCTTTCGATCTCCCATTTCCGGAACATTATCTGAAGCAATGGAATGCTCGTACTCGTCGCCTGAACGTGGTAACTCTCGTCCAAAATTCAAATAAGCTGGCGAATAACCGGTTACCTCATGTACCGCAGTCTGCATAGCAAAAGCCAACTTGTGTAGATCCTTATCCCAGTGCTTATGATTGTCTTTCACATAGGAAGCTAGGAGTGTCTTTATCACTCGATTTGGACGCTCCATCGGATTAGCCCGTGGATGATAGACTGGGGTGAACCACAATTTAACAGCATATTCTCGGGCTTTCTTTTTTAAAATATTGCTCCTGAATTGAGGGCCGTTATCACATATAATAATTTGGGGAACCCCGAACTTAAGAAAGACCTCTCTTTCTAAAGTTTTGGCCACCACTTCGGCTGTTGATTTTGAAATTGGTACTATGATGCTGTATTTAGTGAAGCAGTCGGTAAACGCTAATATGAACCTTTTCCGGTTTGAAGACATAGGAAACGGCCCCATTATATCTGCCGAAACCATTTGCCAAGGTTGGGTAACTACTCGCTGTTTCCCCATTAGGCCCGCAGGCTTAGTCTGTAATGGCTTATTCGCCAAGCACACTTCACATTTCCGTACGTACCTGGTTACATCGGTTGCCATGCCAGGCCAATAGTAGTACTCCTTTACCCGCTGCAAGGTTTTGAAACATCCCAAATGTCCTGCAATTTCTTTATCATGACATTCCCAGATCGCTTCCCTACGTTTTTGTTTAGGAACTACTAATTTCCACTGGTTGCTATCTCCTACCATTTTCCGGTTATTATTAACAAGCTTCCATAGAGTTTGATTAACAATCCTCCAATCCGCATATTTCGATGGATTCTCTTCTACTTGTTTAATCATCCGCTGATACCACGCGTCCTCTATTGGTTCTCCAATATCAATTCTGGCTATCGGGAATTCGTAAGTCCGTGACAACGCATCGGCTGCAGCGTTTTGTTTGCCGGGACGGTGTACGATAGTGAATTGGTGTTGCTGCAGTTTTAGTGCCCACCTAGCCAGTCGACCTTGAGGGTCGCGAAGACTATTCAACCATTTTAAGGCAATGTGGTCAGTAATAACTGTAAAATCCATCCCTTCCAAATAAGGCCGAAACTTCTCTATTGCCCAGAGAACTGCTAGGCTCTCTTGCTCAGTTACACTGTATTTCCTCTCGGCTGTGGTCAAACTTCGGCTCGCATAAGCTATGACCCGATCTCCTTCTGGGTATTCTTGGTAAAGAATAGCCCCTAATCCTGTTTTAGAGGCATCGGTTTGTAGGAAGAATCGCTTACTGAAGTCAGGACATGCTAACACAGGTGCTGTGACAAGCTTCTCCTTCAGTAATCTGAACGCTTCTTCTTGTTCTTGTCCCCATTTCCATCTCTTGTTTTTCTTCAATAGATCCGATAACGGTGAAGTTAGAGTCGAGAAATTAGGGACAAAGCGGCGATACCAGGAAGAAAGCCCAATAAACTGTCTCACTTGCTTTACGTTCTTAGGTGCTGGGTAGTTTAATATCGCCTCAATCTTTCCCGGATCAACTTGTAGGCCGTTCTCATTTACCACATATCCCAGAAACTTTAGCTCCTCTCTGCAAAACTGACTTTTCTCCCAATTCACCGTTAAGTTGGCTGAGCTCAATCTTTCTAAGACCTTCTCCAATGTTTCTATGTGGGAATCGAAGTCTGATGAGACCACAATGATGTCATCCAAGTAAACAAAGATATTTGGTTCTAAATCTGCTCTCAAGACATCGTCAATCAGTCTTTGCCATGTCGCTGGTGCATTATGCAGTCCAAAAGGCATCCTACAAAAATGGAAGAGGCCGCGGTTGGGAACAGTAAAAGCTGTCTTTTCCTTGCTTTCTGCGGCCATTGGTATCTGCCAGTATGCGCTCTTTATGTCGATGGAAGAAAGTATCTTGGCATCACGTAACCTATCCAATATATTCGAAATGTAGGGCAGCGGGTAGGCGTCTCTTTTAGTCACGGCATTTAACTGACGATAATCCACGCAAAAACGGTAGGATCCATCGGGTTTCTTCACTAAAACAACAGGTGACGACCAAGCACTCTGTGACGGCTCTACAATTCCTTCTACGAGCATTTCATCGAGCTCCTTATTTAAGATATCTCGGATCTTTGGTGAAACAGGGTAGTAACGCTGTTTGACTGGCTTACTATCACCGGTATTTATTTCGTGCTCTACCCTGCTTGTACATCCTAACTTTGATGGTCGGATATTTCGCCAATGTCCGATAAGCCGATTTAAGGTTTCTTCCTGTTCCTGCGTAAGATTCGGTCTAGTTAGGACAGCAGGGCCATTCTGTGACACAGCTAAACATTCTTCTGTTGGAGCAAAGTGCCACATATTTTTCGATATGTCTGGAACCAATCTAAATTTATTCCAGAAGTCGATGCCCAATATAAGTTCATCCACTAAGTTGGAAACTACCAAAAATTGGATAATTCTCATTTTACCTTCCAACTCCACTGGCACGTTTACGCTTCCAAAAACGTTGAGCGCGGTGCCTCCAGCAGCATTTATTTGAATTTTGGGTTTTTTGTGTAGCTTTACACCCAGCCGTGAAAAACGTTTCCAGCATTCCTCACTTATCAATGACCTTGAAGCCCCAGAATCCAGCAATCCCGTTTCTTGTCTTCCCAAAATGTTGACTGTTAAATACGGCCTTCGATCCTGTTCATTTGCTGGATGTCTAAGAATTTTCCATTTCTTTCCAGCGAAAACTTCTTCCACAATCGACAACCACTCTACCCACTCAGCTTTCGTCGTGGAATTCGGGTTTTGTCCAGGCTCCCTTCCACTTAGGCCGGACCCCCTTGATCGTTTCCCTGGTCGGTGTTATTACAACGTTTACATGTCTTTCTATCCGCATCCCTTAGGCCACAACCTATACAGAATTTGGTTTTTACCGAGCGACATGTTTTGAACGAATGATTGGTCCCTCCACAGTTCCAACAGCGAAATGTGTAGTTGGGTTTAGCCACGGCTTCTACAACCATCTTCGATGCTGCTACTGTGTCGTCTTGATTGAGTTGTTTCCTCGTTGGCGGGCGATAGGCCAAGTCGGGTTCGAGTAATCCTTTACTATCTGGTGGCGGTCGATATTCGTTCATTCTCCACCTTACTTCTTCAATCTGCCGACCGATTATTACTAACTCCTTCAATGTTGTTACTTGGTGCCAAGCCATTCTTTCCAAGTAGAGGGGGTTCAAATTCTTCTTAATGATATTCAACATTTGGTCTTCCGTAGGCATAGTTGGTAAACGGTTAAAATAATTCTTCATAACTGCCACGAATGTACCCATCGACTCTGCATGTCCTTGAGTTCTTCTCTTTATTTCTTCCCAAAGGCGATCCTCATAGTCCAAAGGTGTAAACTCGGCTTTCAATTCTGAGATAAGTTCAGCCCACGTTGTAACTTCTTTTCGTACAGCTCGAAACCAAATCAGTGCTGGTCCTTTAAACAAGTCGTACGCAGCCCTAAAAAGTTCTTCATGAGTAGTATTCCTTGCCAAGCTTAACTCCTCTACAGTCTCTAAAAACGCATGGACACTGAGACCATCCCCATCGCCTGTGAAGTGAATTCCCCAATCTCTTATGGGAGTTTCAGTTCTTCTGATCACGTACTTAGTTCCAGCAACGTCTGACTCCGACTCAACGGTCGTTACATGCTTCTTTTTATCTTCGGTTGATTCGGTAATCACTGATTGTACATTACCCTCCTGAGACTTTCCGGGATTTGGGTTTTCAAAGTGGGATTCTGAAACAGGAGGTTGCCCACTCAATTTTTCTTCCAGTTCCTCAAATAATAGAAGGCATTTTGAAATTGCTTCTGACTTCCTCTCCGTTTCGATGGTGTCTTTCGTTGTTATCCGGTTTAGTCTATTAATCAAATGTTGAAGACCTGTATCGATTTTATCTATATCCCCGGTAGAACTAGAGGGTGGGAGAACAGAAATCTTGTTCTTAACAGTGGCAATTTTCTCTTCACACACGTTTAATTCTTCCGTAGGAGAAAGGTCAACTACCGGAGCTACATATTTTCCTGCACTCTCTAGTTTAAAGACGGTCCGAAGTCTTTTCCTCATATCTTCTACAGTAGATATTCCAACTATCCCCCGAATCCTTAATTCGTATTCAAGCTCGTCCTTTAACAACCTATCGACCTTCATCTTTATGATTTCAAAAGAACCAAATAAAAATTATACTACTTTTTCTTAGCAGATAAAATAAAAAAAATTCAATATTAGGACAAAAAAAAAAAATAATTTTATTTAAAAATCACTAAATCAATATTAAATTAAGCATCTATCTAATCACTTATAGTCCCTGTTCGGGCGCCATTTTGTTACGTTAAAAAAATATTAATTGGTTATAAATAAATAAAACAATCGTAACAAGAAAGGTGGTAGCTCAGTGGAGACGGGCGGGTTCTTAAATGACTAGTGATTAAAAAAAAATGAAATAAATTAAGGGGCGCCACGCTATTTATTTTAAGGAAATAGCGAAAACCTAAAGCAATCTGAATAAAAAAAAATAATTTAAATTTAATAAGTGAAGATTACCTTAAAATCTCGGAGAGGGCTGTACATAAAATACAATTTGCAATTTACACTTATGAACTACTTAATGGTAAGTTAAAAAGAAATTGAACAAAACAAATTAAACTCGAATAAAAAAACTTTTAATTAACACTATATTTACACTACGATATTAAAAATAAAATTTACTCACAATTTCTGTAGTCAGGCCTGATCAAAATCTAACTCTATTCACACAACTAGAAACAATTTAAACTTATAACTATACAATAAAAAAACAAGGTTTAACAAAGAAATTAAAAGAAAAATATCTCCAGCCTGTTCTCTTAACTCGCCTGTCTTCTCGTAGCTTTGTTGCCAGTAGCCACTCGGCTTGGCGATTCTCGTCACCGGAATCTCTTCCGTGAACGCCACTATTCTTCAATTCTCTGATATTTAGCGATATAGACCACAACTACGTTAATCACTAAAACAGTCTCATTTTATCATCACTCGTCGAACGCTAGCGAACATCTGCTGTATTTTCCTTCGTTGTTTCTTAAAAAAACAAATGCCTTAATAACAGCTGTTTTTCAATTAATTACTTCGGTCCCGTCTCTTCTTTTAAAATAAAACATAATTATTTTTATAGCTAAATAAAAAAATATTATATCAATAAAAAACTAATACAAAGCTTTTAAAACAACACATATTTTAATTATATACAAAAATATATTAAGCCCTCTTCGATTATTACTTAATGAGTTTTATTAAATAAAAAAAAATTTTTTTTTTTGTTTATTTATTTTTCGTTACAAGGTAGCACTACTTCTCACCTAATGGTCTCCAGTTTAGCCACCTTATGCATTGTGTTTTTCAATACATCTAATTAATCATGTGATTATACTTCCAACTTGAACAGAGTCTGTGATTATTATGTTTTAATTTTCTGATAATTTTTCATTCCTCTTTTACGGTCCATCTTAATTGAAGTATAAATTAAGGTCGATTTCTTGTTTGATTTTTTTTTGTTGATAAATTTCCTGTTTGATTATCTCACTTTCGCTTAGATTGTTGTTGGCCATTATTTTACTCTCTACTGTCTCTTTCTCCATCTGGTGGCCTGTATTTGATAATTTTTTTTGTTAATCATGGCTGAATCCAAAGATGATCCTAAACATTCTGATTTTAAAGCACCTGATTATTCTGTCCAAGCGAATTCCCTTGAAGAAAAGATGCGGCTCTTGAAGTGTATCATTTTGGGACTTTGTAAAATTGAAGTTAAAAATATCAGGGATGAAGATATACCTAATTTTGAGGCAACATACGTTGAGGCAAAAGAAGAATGGGCTGAGTTTTGTGCTGTGTGGGATCAATGAGATCAATTACGAGCATTGATCGGCGAAAGCGATAACTTTCCTAATAAGGAGTGGGATGCACTATATGATAAACTACGTTCTGAGATCATTGCAGCCAACGGCATTCTCATATCCCTAAAGAGTGGTGGAATTGTGACGGAAAAATTTAATTGTTATTTCATTTTATAGATTGGATGCCATGTCTGAATTCAATGTATGGGAAACGATATATACATATATTTTTTGAAAGGAAAAGGGAAAGGTTAAATAATAGCTTAGCGAGGCTTAGTTTTTACTTTCACTTACCTATATATGAAATATATAGTAAGTGGAAGTATTGCGATCGTGAAAAATTTCGACTTCCGGTTTTCAACGGAAATACACGTTTTGGGGTCCCCTGAGTCCAATTAACCAAGTCCCGCGAAATGGTCTGTGTGTGTGTTAGGGATGCGACATCGATGTTAGCATTTTTTTTTTTTTTTTTTTTTTTTTTTTTTTTTTTTTTTTTTTTTTTTTTTTTTTTTTTTTTAGCATTAAAAAGTTGTTTTTAACATCCATGTTTTTGAAATATCGAATGTATCTTAACATCGATGTTTTAACAATAACCATGTTCTTTATAACATCGACGTCAACATCGGCCCACAAACATCGATGTTTTGGGCAAAACATCGATGTTACATAGCCGATGTTAGCCGAACTATCAAGTTGTTTTTAACATCGATATTTTTGTTCAAAACATCCATGGTCAAACATATTTGTTTTTGCATAAAACATCGATGTTTTAAAAAAGTTGCTCTTAACATCCATGTAATAAATTTAATTTTTTTTTTTTTAACATCGATGTTTTGGACAAAACCATCAAAAATATATATGCTCTTAACATCGATGTTTTAACAATAAAAAGTTGTTTTTAACATCGATATTTTTGTCCAAAACATCTGTGGTCAAACATATTTGTTTTTGCATAAAACATCGATGTTTTAAAAAAGTTGCTCTTAACATCCATGTAATAAATTTAAAATTTTTTTTTTGAACATCGATGGTTTTGTCCAAAACATCGATGTTAAATCATATTTGTTTTTGCAGAAACAACAACAATTTTTTTAAAACATCGATGTTGTTGTTACAAATTGTTTTTAACTTCGATGTTTTTGACCAAAACGAAAATGTTTTAACATCGATGTTTTGGACAAAGAACATTAACATACATATATGCTCCTAACATCGATGTTTTAACAATAAAAAGTGGTTTTTAACATCGATGTTTACACCAAATACAAAAATGTTTCAACATCGATGTTTTGGACAAAAAACATCAACATATATATGCTCTTAACATCGATGTTTTAACAATAAAAAGTGGTTTTTAACATCGATGTTTTAACAATAAAATGTGGTTTTCAACATCGATGTTTATAACAAATACAAAAATGTTTTAACATCGATGTTTTGGACAAAAAACATCAACATATATATGTTCCCAACATCGATGTTTTAACAATAAAAAGTGGTTTTTAACATCGATTTTATAACAATAAAATCTGGTTTTTAACATCGATGTTATAACAATAAAATCTGGTTTTTAACATCGATGTTGTTAACAAATACAAAAATGTTTTAACATTGATATTTGGGACAAAAAATCGATGTTAAATTAGATTTGTTTTTGCAGAAACAACAACAACAATTTTTTTAAAACATCAATGTCTAAAACAATTGTTTTTAACTTCGAAGTTTTTGACAAAGACGAACATGTTTTAACATCGATGTTTTGGAAAAAAAAACATAACATCGATGTTGAAATCAGTGAAAAATTAAAAGTTGTTTTTAACGTCGATGTTTTCGACAAAAACAAATATGTTTTAACTTTGATGTTTTGGTCAAAAACAAATATGTTTTAGCATCGATGTTTTAACAATATCTAAGTTGTTTTTAACATCGATGTTTTGGGCAAAAAACGTCAGTATACATGCTTTTAACATCGATGTTAAAAACATCAATGCTTTAACAATATCTAAGTTGTTTTTAACATCGATGTTTTAACAATAAAATGTGGTTATTAACATTGATGTTTATAACAGATGCAAAAATGTTTTAACATCGATGTTAAAATCATTGATGTTTTAACAATAAAAAGTTGGTTTTAACATCGACGTTTTGGGCTAAAACAAATACGTTTTAACTTGTTTTGGACAAAAACAAATATGTTTTAACGTCGATGTTTTAACTATAACAAAGTTGTTATTAACATCGATGGTTTTGTCCTACGAGATGGAAATGGTTGGGGGGTGCGGTCAAATGAAAACACTATATGTGAAATACGTTTCGACCCGATATTCAGGTCTTCTTCAGGGCTAAATATAAAACAAGATAGCAACAAATATGCTCTTAACATTGATGTTTTAACTATAACAAAGTTGTTTTTAACATCGATGGTTTTGTCCAAAACATCGATGTTAAATCATATTTGTTTTTGCAGAAACAACAACAATTTTTTTAAAACATCGATGTTGTTGTTACAAATTGTTTTTAACTTCGATGTTTTTGACCAAAACGAAAATGTTTTAACATCGATGTTTTGGACAAAGAACATCAACATATATATGTTCCTAACATCGATGTTTTAATAATAAAAAGTGGTTTTTAACATCGATGTTTTAACAATAAAATGTGGTTTTATCATCGATGTTAAGGACAAAAAACATTAACATACATATATGCTCCTAACATCGATGTTTTAACAATAAAAAGTGGTTTTTAACATCGATGTTTACACCAAATACAAAAATGTTTCAACATCGATGTTTTGGACAAAAAACATCAACATATATATGCTCTTAACATCGATGTTTTAACAATAAAATGTGGTTTTTAACATCGATGTTTATAACAAATACAAAAATGTTTTAACATCGATGTTTTGGATAAAAAACATCAACATATATATGTTCCTAACATCGATGTTTTAACAATAAAAAGTGGTTTTTAACATCGATGTTATAACAATAAAATCTGGTTTTTAACATCGATGTTTTAACAATAAAAAGTGGTTTTAACATCGATGTTATAACAATAAAAAGTGGTTTTTAACATCGATGTTTTAACAATAAAAAGTGGTTTTAACATCGATGTTATAACAATAAAATATGGTTTTTAACATCGATGTTGTTAACAAATACAAAAATGTTTTAACATTGATGTTTGGGACAAAAAATCGATGTTAAATTAGATTTGTTTTTGCAGAAACAACAACAACAATTTTTTTAAAACATCAATATCTAAAACAATTGTTTTTAACTTCGAAGTTTTTGACAAAGACGAACATGTTTTAACATCGATGTTTTGGAAAAAAAAACATAACATCGATGTTGAAATCAGTGAACAATTAAAAGTTGTTTTTAACGTCAATGTTTTCGACAAAAACAAATATGTTTTAACTTTGATGTTTTGGTCAAAAACAAATATGTTTTAGCATCGATGTTTTAACAATATCTAAGTTGTTTTTAACATCGATGTTTTAACAATAAAATGTTGGTTTTAACATCGACGTTTTCGGCTAAAACAAATACGTTTTAACTTTGATGTTTTGGACAAAAACAAATATGTTTTAACATCGATGTTTTAACTATAACAAAGTTGTTATTAACATCGATGGTTTTGTCCTATGAGATGGAAATGGTTGGGGGGTGCGGTCAAATGAAAACACTATATGTGAAATACGTTTCGACCCGATATTCAGGTCTTCTTCAGGGCTAAATATAAAACAAGATAGCAACAAATATGCTCTTAACATTGATGTTTTAACTATAACAAAGTTGTTTTTAACATCGATGGTTTTGTCCAAAACATCGATGTTAAATCATATTTGTTTTTGCAGAAACAACAACATCGATGTTTTAAAAAAATTGTTTTTAACTCCGATGTTTTTGACAATAGCGAAAATGTTTTAACATAAATGTTTTGGACAAAAACATTAATATATATGCTCTTAACATCGATGTTTTAGGAAACATTAAATATTTTTTAACATCGATGTTTTAACAATAACCAAGTTCTTTTTAACATCGATGATATATACAAAAAAAAATATGCTCTTAACATTGATGTTTTAACTATAACAAAGTTGTTTTTAACATCGATGGTTTTGCCCAAAACATCGATGTCAAATCATATTTGTTTTTGCAGAAACAACATCGATGTTTTAAAAAAATTGTTTTTAACTTCAATGTTTTGGACAAAAAAAAACATCAATATATATGCTCTTAACATCGATGTTTTAGGAAACATTAAATATTTTTTAACATCGATGTTTTAATTATAACAGAGCTGTTTTTAACATCGATGTTAAATAATATTTGTTTTTGCAGAAACAACAACATCGATGTTTTCTAAAGCATTAATATATATTGATGTTTTTTGTACAAAACATCGATGTCAAAACATTTTTGTATTTGTTATAAACATCAATGTTAATAACCACATTTTATTGTTAAAACATCGATGTTATAACATATTTGTTTTTGTCCAAAGCATCGATGTAAAAACATTTTTGTATTTGTTATAAACATCAATGTTAATAACCACATTTTATTTTTAAAACATCGATGTTAAAACCCACTTTTTATTGTTAAAACATCGATGTTAAAAGCATATATAGATGTTTTTTGTCCAAAAAATCGATGTAAAAACATTTTTGTATTTGTTATAAACATCAATGTTAAAAAACACATTTTATTGTTAAAACATCGATGTTAAGAACGACTTTTTATTGATAAAACGTGTGTGTTAAAAGCATATATATATATTGATGTTTTTTGTCCAAAACATCGATGTTAAAACATTTTTGAATTTGTTAAAAACATCGATGTTAAAAACAACTTTTTATTGTTAAAACATCAATGATTTTAATTAATCAATTAATTAATTATTAATTAGTTAAAACATGATGATTTAAAACATTTAACATCGATGAGCATATAAATATATCAATTTTTTTTGGTTTAAAACATCGATATTAAATATTTACGTTTTTTTCATAGACATAGAAGTTAAAAACAATTATGTCAAAAGCATTGATGTTAAAAACAATTTTTTTTAAAACATCGATGTTTTCTGTTAAAAACAAATATGTATTAACATTGATGTTTTAGACTAAAACATCGATGTTAAAAACACCTTTGTTATACTTGAAAATTAGATGTTAAGAGCATATTTGTTTTTGTGTATAACATCGATGTTAAAAAGAACTTGGTTATTGTTAAAACATCGATGTTAAAAAACATTTAATGTTTTCTAAAGCATTAATATATATTGATGTTTTTTGTCCAAAACATCGATGTCAAAACATTTTTGTATTTGTTATAAACATCAATGCTAATAACCACATTTTATTGTTAAAACATCGATGTTTATGTTAAAAGCATATATAGATGTTTTTTGTCCAAAAAATCGATGTAAAAAAATTTTTGGATTTGTTATAAACATCAATGTTAAAAAACACATTTTATTGTTAAAACATCGATGTTAAGAACCACTTTTTATTGATAAAACGTGTGTGTTAAAAGCATATATATATATTGATGTTTTTTGTCCAAAACATCGATGTTAAAACATTTTTGAATTTGTTAAAAACAACGATGTTAAAAAACACATTTTATTGTTAAAACATCGATGTTACCTACCACTTTTTATTAAACATCGATGTTTTTGTCCAAAACATAAATGTTAGTACATATTTGTTTTTACAGAAAACATCAATGTTATAAGAAAAATTGTGTTTGTTGTTTGATTTGGACAAAAAATTTCAATATATATGCTCTTAACATCGATGTTAAAATCATTGATAATTTAACAAAAAAAGTTGTTTTTAACATCAATGCGATTAAGAGCATATATATTGATGTTTTTTGTCCAAAACATCGATGTTAAAAGATTTTTGTATTTGTTATAAACATCGATGTTAAAAACCACATTTTATTGTTAAAACATCAATGTTAAAAACCACTTTTTAGTGTTAAAACATCGATGTTAAGAGCATATATATGTTGATGTTTTTTGTCCAAAACACAGATGTTAAAACATTTTTGTATTTGTTATAAACATCGATGTTAAAATCATTGATAATTTAACAAAAAAAGTTGTTTTTAACATCAATGAGATTAAGAGCATATATATTGATTTTTTTTTGTCCAAAACATCGATGTTAAAACATTTTTGATTTTGTCAAAACCATCGATGTTAAAAAGAGCTTTTTTTAAAACATCGATATTGTTTTAATCATTGATGTTTTCTGCAAAAACAAATATGTTTTAGCAATAAAAAGTTGTTTTTAACATCGATGTTTTAGCTATAATTAAGATGTTTAGGTCCTAACAGTTGAATATTTAATAAATGATTAGGTAAAACTAACTATGTAGAAAACATCGATGTTTTTATATATTAATAATGAAACATAAACATGCTTTACACTTAAACATCGATTTAAATACGTTTGGGCACTAATAAGTTAATGTTTAAAGAACGTATATATTAAAAAACATCGATGTTTTGATTGTAAAAATGTTTTGAACATCGATGTTTTGCCTTCGATGTCGCATCTCTAGTGTGTGTGTGTGTGTGTGTGTGTGTGTGTGTGTGTGTGTGTGTGTGTGTGTGTGTGTGTGTGTGTGTGTGTGTGTGTGTGTGTGTGTGTGTGTGTGTGTGTGTGTCTGTGTGTCTGTGTGTCTGTGTGTCTGTGTGTCTGTGTGTCTGTGTGAACAGACTAGCTCGAAAACTATAAACCGTGAGAATCTGAAATTGGGTATTTAGTGTATGTATATGCCCGCGATGTGGCAGCAAAAATTTCATCAAAATTGCTCAAAGGGGGGGGGGGATACTTTATTTAATAACTTTTTAAGTTTTTTTTCGATTTTCTCAAAAACGGCTCTAACGATTTTGATTAAACTGAGTATTTGATCTATTTATATGCCCGAGATATGACTGTAAAAATTTCATCAAAATTGATCAACCGGAGGGGGGACTTTACTTAATAAATTTTGTATCATTTTCATGTGTTTCTTTTATTTACTCAAAAACGGTTTAAACGATTTTGATCAAACTGGGTATTTGATGTATGTATATGCCAAAGATGTGATAGCCAACATTTCATCAAAATTGGTCAAACGGAGGGGGCACTTTATTTCATAATTTTTTTCCAATTTTTAACTTTTTTTTCGATGATCTCAAAAACGGCTTTAACGATTTTTATCAAATTCGTCATGTTTAACGAAAATTAGGTGTTCTTTAATATCAGGTAAGCTTTATCATTATTAAAATGTTCTGAGGGGGCTTTTTTTTTGGGGGGGGGGCCTTTTTTGTTTGTTTGTTTCCTATAAAGTACCTTTGTTTTTGTTTATATGGAGAAATTAACTGTCTCTCGTTACGCCTAAAAATAAGAAATGGCTAAATATGAGATATGATAAAAATAAAGAAAACATAACGATAAACAAAGAGGAGAAAAAAAGAAAAATATTCAGTCAACTCATAAAACTCGGTGAGCCCACTTTAATACGCCTTTAATGACAGACCATTGTTCATAATTAAAGCCGTTCTGTTCATTTGAGAAGTGGCAATTAACAAAACGGATTAATTTCTAATCTAAGTATTTATTTATTTTGCAGCCCTACATTGCCTTATTGGCAAAACGGGTTTTAGCACCAGTTGGATGGTACTTATTATTACTTAGTATAACTTAATTCTATATTATGTTTTTAACTAGTTTTCTAATCTAAGTAACTTGGTAAGTGAAAGTTGTGTGTTGCGCGCACGCACCAGATTTTTTATTTTGGAAATGAAATTTGTCCAATTGGGTGTTATGGTTTGTATTGTTATGGTTGCTAGGCTACGGCTAAGAATACATTTAAAAAAAATGTATTTAGTTTTAAGTTAGTGTGTATTGTATTTTTTTTTATAACTATATTACTTCATATGAAAATTAATGTAATTTACTAATAAATTAAAATCAATAACATCTACTTTATTTATTAGTTTAAACATACAATAAGTTTAGTTTGACGAGGACAAGAGAACAAAAGAGGATCGAGATAGATGTTAGAAGAACAAGAGGGAGCATACGAGGGTGGAGCCCTACTGGAGCCTGGTACGTAAATGTGAGTTCTGGATATCTTATTTCGTGCCGACCAACGTAAGTGAGAATCGAGGAATTCTACGTCTGGCAAAAAACTCGGACAGAGATGGCTACGAAAATTCACCACTGGACTGCTACTAGCAATCTAACTGCCGAGAAGCAATTTTGGAGTAACTAAGGTGCCATTATATTCATCTATTTCAGTGGGCAGGCTTCGAAAAGACAATTTCTTTCAATGAAATTTTTCTTAAAGTTGCTAGTAATAATAATTTAAACTAATTTAAAATATTTAACTCAAATTTATTAAAATGCAGGCCTGCTTAGATTAATTTATTTTCTTTATTATACTTCTTTTTTTGTAATTTACTCCTATAAAGTTAATAATTTAGTTTTAATTAAATAATTATTAATTTGTAATATAATTTGTTCCTAATCCTCCTCTCTCATTTGGTTTTTTTATAGAAGTTATGTTAAGGCCTTTTTTTTATTTAAATTATTTGTGAGTAGGTATTATTTTTTACTTTTTTTGTTCTAAACCTAATTACCAGTAATACGAAGGACAATTTAAAGACTAATTAAATTTTATAGGTAATTAACATTTATCAAAATATTATTGTTAATATTTTAAGCTATAACTACCCTATTGGACAAGTAATTAGGGTTCACTTAGGAACAAGTGATGACAGTTGATATGTTACGGTGAGTGCCTAGAAACGTATAGATTCTGAGATCGAATCCTGACTTAGCCATTTTTGTTAGAAATTTTTTTTTTCTTGTAAATTATGATTTAAATTATAATTAATATTTGATATTTCCGTCACAAATATATTGATCCAAAATACACCATTATCTATTAATAATTAAAAGGTATTTTTTTTCTTCTTTAAATATGCATAAAGTGTCATTTTAATTTCAGAAAATTTTAGAAAAGGTTAAATTAATGAAACAAATTTTATAATATATATTTTTTTCTTTTTTGTGTGCCTGAGATTTTGCTATTTTTCTCAAGCCTTCTCTTTCCCATCAAGTTACTTTTTTTAAATAGGGTGGTGTCCAAATAAAATTGATTGTTCGGAGGAATTATTATTATTATAATTCTTCTTTTTTCTTTTTTTATGCTACGGGTAATTTTCTGCCTGCTATAATTTTCTTGTCAATTTTGTTTATTGGCTTATTTTTGTTAATACTGCTTTTTTTTTTGTTTTCTTTTATCTATAAGTTTTTGACTGGCTTGGGTTTTGCATCTTTTCTTGGGAATTCCCTTCACAAGCCGCATTGTTCCACACGTTAATTTAGAACCAACCCTTCTCCACTGAGCTTACCGGCAAATTATAGTTATCGGAAATTCCTTCGAGATTTCCACGTAACAAAGCATCCCACAAAACGAGGTCAGAGGTCAACATTCGCCTTCCTGATCTTGAGAAGATACCAATTCCTTCATTTTCAGGGGATCTTCGGTTTCTGAGAAGTCTTATGAGCAAGGTTGGGATAAGGTAGTCAGAACTTACGACAATCCTAGGATACTGGCTGGATTGTTGGTGAAGAAATCCGACTGACTTAGCAAAGGACATCGTGTGAACGATTGTCGCTCAAAGTTTTGTTGTCGTCACTGCACAAAAAACATCAAACTTTAGTGCATAGAAATGAGGTGAAAAGGGAAGATCCATGCAACAAAAAAAATACTTCATCCGTCGAAGACAAGAATAAATCGTTTATTGGTTTTGGATCTGGAAAAGCAAAATGCCTTGAAGGTGATGTTCTGCTGGGAACAGTCGACACTCTCGTTAAGGGTCCAAATGGAGATTATATAGCTGCCAATGCGCTTCTGGACTCAGGAAGTCAGATCCTCAATAATGTCTTAACTAGCAAAGAAAAGATTCGCCCTTCAAAAGTTTCAATAACAAGTCCAGCGGGATCAACCTTACCCATGCACCTGGTTAAAGGAGTGACCAAGTGTGCTTTACGCTCACAAGTCGGGGATAGAGTCGAAGTCATGCTTCTAGTATTCTCCTGGGAGGAGATATTTTTCATCAAATTATCACCGGAGCTTCGAAACCCTCGGATATTGAAGGTTTGTCTTTGATACCCACTGCCTTCGACATGGTCGTGACTGGTACCCTGGAAGATTCTCCATCGACACTTCATCACTCATTTTTTATTGATACCCACGAGTGTCTCTATGACC
Organism: Aelia acuminata; assembly: GCA_911387785.2. NCBI lineage: Eukaryota > Metazoa > Arthropoda > Insecta > Hemiptera > Pentatomidae > Aelia > Aelia acuminata. Next base: position 89,891,824 of record OU426980.1, on the reverse strand, counting down.
AAATAAAGTCGTTTTGGGAGATTGAAGAGCCTATGCCCGCAGATCGCACATACCCCGAAAACGGCTACAGCGAGGAATTCTTCATGAGGTCCCACACCAGAGATGTCAACGAGGTTTGTCTTTGATACCCACTGCCTTCGACATGGTCGTGACTGGTACCCTGGAAGATTCTCCATCGACACTTCATCACTCATTTTTTATTGATACCCACGAGTGTCTCTATGACCAAATAAAGTCGTTTTGGGAGATTGAAGAGCCTATGCCCGCAGATCGCACATACCCCGAAAACGGCTACAGCGAGGAATTCTTCATGAAGTCCCACACCAGAGATGTCAACGAGAGATTCATACTCAGGCTGTCATTTAAGAAAGGCGTTCCTATTGGTGAGAATAAGGAACTAGCTTATCGACGTTTCTTTGCCCTCGAGAGCTAATTTCGCAAACACCCGGAGCTTTACTTGAAATATTCTCAATTGATGCAGGAATATTTAGATCTAGGACACATGTCTCCTGCCAAAACACACTCATAGTATCTGATTCCCCACCATGGTGTTTGGCAAGAAGGTCCTCAGGGTGTCATGAAGTTGAGAGTCGTTATCGATGGTTCCTGCCCCTCATCTACAGGTTTCAGTTTAAATGAGGCGCTTCTTCCAGGCCCAAAGTTGCAGGAGGACTTATGCAATGTCTTGATCCTTTTCCGCCTCTTTGCCATACCATTGTGCGCTGACATTGTAAAAATATACCGTCAGGTTGTCATTCATGAAGATGATCGGAAATTCCTACAGATCTTATGGCGTGATTCTCCAACAAAGGCGATCCAAATTATGGAGTTAAATACTGTCACTTAGGGGCTCAAGCCTAACGCTTATCAAGCACTCAGAGTGGTAAGGCGTCCTGTAGAAGTCCATGGTTAAGAGTTTCCTCGAGCTGAGAGTCACATCCTCGAAAATAGTTATGTGGACGATATTTGTACTGGGGCTGATACCTTGGAAGAAGCTTTAGAACTTCAAGCCCAATTAATTGCGATGCTAGCAAAGGATGGATTTGAATTAGGGAAGTGGGCCTCTTCAGAACCAAGGTTGCTTCTGCAAAAGAATTTCAAAAATTTTAGGCTTGCTCACTCACTCACACATTGGCTCTACAGTCCATGTAGGACGTTGGCCTCCTCTAACAGCTTATTTCATTCGGCTCTATCCGCTGCAAATCTTCTCCAGCGATGAACACCTAAATGTGTGCCTCTATATCATCCAACCATCGCAGTCGAGGCCTCCCTCGCCTTCGTCCACCTCCTGGCTTCCCGTAGAGCAGCTTTTTCGGGATTCTGCTGGGATCCACCCGCTCAACATGTCCCAACCATCTTAATCGACCCATCTGGATATATGAGACCATATCTCCTTCCTCGAATAATTTCTGCAGTTCCTTATTGTTTCTGATTCGCCAGGAGTCTCCAGTTTTTACTGCACCGAATATTCGACGAAAAACTTTCCTCTCCCAGACATTTAGAACTCTTTTGCTTTCGGTAGTTAGGGTCCAAGCTTCGCTACCATATGTGACAGTAGGCCTTACTACTGTCTTGTATATTAGCAGTTTTGCCAGTCTTGATAGGTTCTTGAACTTCAAGGCCTTCTGTAAACCCCATAGGCAGCGGTTTCCAGCAGCAATACGGGCTTTTATATCTGATATAATCAGATTATCAGTGGTTATTAAACTACCGAGGTACCTGAATTCTTTACATGACTGTAATCGGCCTGTAGCAAACAGGCTTGCTGTGGTTTTCCTAAAATGATTCGTTTTCATACGTCGTCAAGAATCCCGAAGTCACGTTATGCACTAAGAGGCATTTATTGTCTTGCTTATCAAGGATTTTTGATCCACTTGGATTGATAGCTCCCGTCATCTTTACAGCCAAGTTATTGCTTCAAAACATCTGGAAGGCTAAGATTGATTGGGACGATGAATTACCGCCTCAAATCCTTGCTGTGTTGCTGGAATTATTGACGGAATGGCACAACTTATCGACCCTTCTAATTCCAAGGTACATGTCACAACCTCAAGATGTTAGTCGATTGGTTGGTTTCTGCGATACCTTCTCCAAAGGTTATGAAGCTGCTCTGTATTTACACTCGGAAAGAAAACACGAAAAGTATACATCTATACCTCGTCTTAAACTTTGTGGCGCCATACTTGATTGCTGTCAAGTTTGATTTCTTCAGTTCCGCAATCCATAGCTGAAAGTGTTACCTGCTTCACCGATACTCACATTTTTCTAAGCTGGCTCAATACTCCAGCTCACATGTTTAAGATATTTGAGGCCAACCGAGTTGCGCAGATTTCCAGCATAGTATCTACCCATCGATGGCACCACGTCACTTCAGAAGAAAATCCAACGGACTCAGCGTCTCATGGTTGCCCACCTAGTGACTTGAAGGAGCCGCCACTTTGGTGGTCTGGTCCTCCATGGCTACATGAACCTTCCTCATATTGGCTGAGCTCGAACGAAGATCCTACTTCAACAAATGTGCTAACTACCTCAAGCAAGAGACTTGCACTCCATTATGATCGGATCTCTAGATTCTCTTCCAACATCACCTTGATCAGGACTGTCGCTAGGATCCTCAGATTTATCTCCAGAAGACATTCAGAATCAACCTGATCTGGTCAAAGCATTTCCACGCAGGAATTCAATCATGCTGAGTTGGTGTGCTCACGCTTCTTACAACGTTCTCTCCCGGAACAACTTTTCAAGGAGCTCCAATCATACCCAAAGATTTTGTCCAGCTTTTGTCCTTCTTTGATGAGCAAGGAATTCTCAGGGTGGGTGGTAGGCTAAAGAACTCACCACTGGATTTCTCCGCCAAACATCCAATCCTTTTTAGTGTTGTGGTAGACCATATTCACGATAAACACTTCCATTCAGGACCGTCCTTGACGTTGTCGTTGCTAAGAGGTAAATACTGGATTCCCAAGGCGATGAAGTTTATTCGAGGTCGCATACTGCACATTGCCATATCTTGAAGGCGAAACCCACTTCCCCTTTAATGGCTGCTCTTCCCAAGGAAAGATAGGAACAATTTAGGGCATCACTCAGGTGGGCGTGGACTTCGCGGACCCTTTCATGATTAAGGAGTCTAGAAAAAGAAATGCTTCATTGGGAAAGGCATACCTTTGCCTCTTTGTATGCTTCGCTTCGAAGGCGCTGCACTTAGAACTGGTTTCCTCACTTTCCACTGCAGCCTTTCTCAGTGCCTTAGAACGATTTATTGCCAGGAGAGGAGTTCCCAACACAATATGGTCCAACCGCGGCACGAATTTCGTCGGTGCATCAAGGTTTATCTAGGAACCTTACGTGTTCCACTACACCGCTGAGCCCGAAATTGTCAAACAGTTATCACTGCAAGGCATCAGCTGGAGATTCGTACCACCGCAGACACCTCACTTTGGAGGTCTTTGGGAGGCAGGGGTGAAATCTGTTAAGGGTTTATTGGCCAATTCCTTAGGAAGGTATCCCATGACATTTGAGGTATTGACGACTGCGTTCTGCAAGATTGAGTTTTAGCTGAATTCTCGACCCTTCTGTCCCTGATGGTAGACCCTACAAATTTTGATTTTCTTACCCCTGGTCATTTCCTCATTGGTGCTCCCCTTGGCGCTCTACCTGATTCTTTGGATAAGAATGAGTCCTCCATTCTTCATTTGCCCCGATGGGAGTCCATAAAAAATCAAATAACATTCATTTGGAGAAGGTGGAGGAAGGAATATCTCCATATGCTACAATTTAAGTCTAAGTGGTGTAAAAGTCGGCCGAATATCAAATTAGGAGACCTTGTCATCCTGATAGAAAGAAGGTCTGTACTGGGACAATGGCCCAATGGGTTGGGATGGTAACGTCTACACACCCAGGTCGTGATTGGATCATTTGAGTAGTAGATGTTCTCACTCCCTCAGGCAAGACTATTGCCAGGTCTGTTACATCTATGGTCTATTATATCTATTTCTCCCTGAATCAGAGGAAGGTTCAGGGAAATAGATAAGACGTTTTTGTTTCGTTCATTTTGTTAAACCATTGAAGGATGTAATGTTTTTTTTTTCTTATTCTAACCTCCTTCGTTGAACGAAGTATATTTCTTTCTCCATTTAGTACTTTATTTTGTTCAAATTGTGGCTTATTTATTTTCAAAAAGGTCGATTCATTTCATTTCATTTACAAGCACACATAATCAAACACCTTTATTTAAATCTTAATTTTAAGAAAATTTATGTTCTTGCAATCTGTATTATATCTTTAAATCTGTGGGTATATTTTAATCATATGTATATTGTTAGTTTGTATCTTAGTGTTTAGTTTCAAAATATTCTTCTCATTTATATCTTGTAATATAAATTAGCATAGACTAATTTAGGTGGGCGGTCTGTTCACTGCAGCTCAATTAAATTTAAATGCACCATTCCTAAGTGCTGCCATCTCTGGAGGGCCATGATAAGCTTAGAACCCTGGACCCTACAGGAAAATTTCATGTTCATCACCTGATATTCAGCACTGTGAGGGATCCCTCTCTTTTAAGTAAAATCGGATTTTTACATAATTATGGAGGAGTAAAGAAGCCTAAGAGGAGAAGAGAACATGGAGATGAAATGGCTAACAGCAACAGCAGCACCTGCACCAGCAATAGAACAAGGACAATTTCAACTGTAAACTGTAAGTCAACTTAATTTCATTCGACCATCATACCAATCACCATAGCTTCAGTACATCAAAATCAAGCATCATTTTTCTTTTGTTCAGTTGTTATGATTATTTTCTTAATGTTCAAAATTTAACTAACAACCACTAACAATGATTGTTCCCCTTTTGACAATTTATTTCCTCATTATGCTGTAAATATCTCAATACACTGTAACGTTGACCTATTTAGATTGATTTATACAGTCGACAATTACCTTTATTGAACCAGCTTTAAAGTAAAAGTACCTTCGACAGCCTGCTGGGAGCCCGAGATACAAACAACTACAACAAACAGGCACCTGTACTGGCTAGAGCGGTAAAAGAAGATGGCTGGAAAAATAAAATATTTTTGGTTTAATGGGGGCAGAGTAAAGTACCAATGAAGGGTTGGTGGTCGTTATTAACTCTCCTGCCGACCGGGATGTCTTCTGATGACTTCTTTGATCTGGTTCCTCTAACCCACCCCCCGGCTCCTCAAGAGACTTTAATGGGGGGGCAGAACACAAAATGTCCCTCCATGGAACAAAAGGAGATTTTAACGATGGGATATGATGTATAAGCGCCATCAGACTTCTACGTGGGGGCAAGACATTAAAGGTCCCTCGATGGCCCATCCAATGATTTCAACGCTGGGGCAAGATGCAAAAAAGGTAACCTCCGATACTGGAAGTGAGATGGAGTACACAGACACCACTGAGGGTGCAGAGGAAAGGCAAACTAGCCCGAGAAGGCGTAGTAAGAGGGCTAGAGAGGAGGATTCAGAGATAATAGGTAGTCCTTCAGAAGTGGCCACCCAAATAATGGAGAGAATGGGAGCTAGGAGGAGAGACAGAGCTACATTAATGCGCGGGTTATGGACCTGAGAGATCTGATCGTGACCCTCGAGGCAGAAAGGAAATTGATCTCCGACATTGTTAAGCATGTGACGAAAGAAATGCTGTGCACGGGGCAACTGTATGACATTATTGCAACAAAGGTTGCAGAATTAGTTGGCCCGGTGGTAGCGTCGGGGATCGGAGAGGCCATAGAGGCAACGATGGCCGAATTTGTAGCTGAAGGAGGAGAAAATTCCCCCGCCCTTGCCAGGATGGCCTCCTGCCTCGAGGCGAAGAGGAAAAAGGGTGGTCAAAATATCCCCACCCCACCACAAGCAGAACCCCGTGCCCGGACCCAGCGGGCAGAATCACAAGTACCAGGGAATACAACCTGCGCCCATGCCCCAACGAAAGGTGAGCAGCACCCCTCTCTGCAGGGGAAAAAATATGAACTCCGGGTCGGACACTGAGGAAGAGGAAGAGCCCTTCACGGCCGTGAAGAGAACGAGGAGGAGGAAGAAGAAGAAGACCGTGGAGGAGGAAAAGGAGGTCCCGGAGCAGAAGAATAAAAACCAGGAGAAGAGGCTTACCTTCGCTGGGGTACTGGCTAGTGTCCCACAGGTACCATCGAAGGCCGAGGAGACCCCTACGTATGTTACATTGACTGGAAAGACGGAAGGTTGGTCTCCCAGCAGGATATATGAGCAGCTCCCATCCCAGGAAGAGCTGAGGAAACTAGGAGTCGTCGCCAAAATGTTAAGAGTAACTGGCACCGGCAAAGCGGTGTTGGTAAGAACAGAAGGTGCAGACCGAGCAAGGCGACTCCTAGAGTGGACTAAACTCCAGGAAGGAGGCCTCGAAGCCAAGTTGGCCTCGGCAAGAAGACCACGGCTCGAGGTTAGAGGCGTGCCAAAGCACTGGGTTGGGGGAACATTTGAGAAGTACCTGTGGGACAAATGCGGGGAGGCTCCCAGCACGGAAGAAAAGAAGAGGGAGTGGATAAGGCCCTGCTTTTCCACTCCGTCCAGAGGAGGCCTCACGGTCAACTGGGTTGTTGAGGTGCACCAGACCGTGAGGCAGACACTGATGGGACTGTCACAAGACCAACTGACTACAGGATGGTGTTGCCTGACCATCAGAGATTACCTCGACCCCCTACTCTGTCTCAAATGCCAGGAATACGGCCACCCACCTAAGTCATGCACGAAGGAGGTGGCCTGCAGGTGGTGCACAGCATCCGGACACAAGGTCAAGGAGTGTCCGGAGCAGAGGAAAGGTGCGCCACCATGCTGCAAGAATTGTTCCCAGAGAGGCAGAGAGGGGAAGGAAGCCAGGCACTGCGCGGGAAGCAGGGAGTGCCCGCTGCACCTGGAGATGATAGTCAGGCAGGTGAAAAAAACCCGATATGCGTAGGCTGCATGTACTGCAGGTCAATATGGGCCGAAGACGCGTGGTAGTGGACGAATTGAGAGCTCTCGCCCGAACAGTTGACATCATGGCGGTCCAGGAGCCATGGTGCCAGGGTAATGTGGTCGCAGGATTTGGTGAAGCGTCAAGGGTAGTCGCAGCAGGCAGTGGTGAGAGGAGGCCTAGAGCAGATATAGTGATAGTCAACCCGAACCTTGACGTTATGGAGCTGAAGCAATTCACCACGGCAGACCAGGCGGCATGTTAAGTTAGATGGGGTGAAATGACATTCGCCCTAGCATCATCATACATGCCGCCGAAACAGAAAATAGATGAGAACATGGCTGCCGTGGAGGCTGTCGCAAGAAGCTACCGGAATGCGATAGTCTGCTCCGACACCAATTCGTGGAACACGGCCTGGGGTTCAGTCCGCACAGACGCCAGAGGAAGAGTGGTGGAGGATGGCGTGGCGAGGTGTCAACTCGTGGTCATGAACGAACCCTCTGGCCCCACTTTTGTGGGAGCAAGGGGCCGGAGTTGGATAGATGTGACACTCGCCACGGCCACCATGGCGAAAAGAACTGCGGGCTGGACCCTACGGTCTGACACAAGCTCCGACCACAGGGTCATAGCCTTCAATGTGGGCAAGGAGGAAGGCATTCCCCGACCCATTGAGAGGGGATTTGTGACCCGAACGGCGGACTGGAGAGCTTACTCCTGTGAACTGGAGGGGATGATGGTCGATAAGGAGTGGGATGAGATGGCGCCGATGGAAGGTGAGCCAGACATTGATAGTAGAATTGCAATGCTGACGGGCGCCATCACCCAAGCGGCGGACCTCACCCTCCAGCGCCGAAGGGCGAGAGCACGTCCGATCCCATGGTGGACGCCAGCCCTCACACAGCTGAAGAAGGATTACTACAGGGCTCGGCGTAGGTACCAGGAGTGCAGGGACGAATAGAGGAGACCTGCACTCCGTGAAGAGGCCAAGCACAGGCACAGGGTATACCGAAACGGAGTGCGTCACCACAAGAAGAGATCCTGGGACAACTTCATAGTAGAAGAAGCTGAGAAGAATCCCTGGGGAATCCCGTACAGGGTGGCACTGGGAAAGGTAAAGCCGCTACAAACGATGGCGGCTATCAAACTAGGAACTTCCCAGGCAGCCACCCTGGACGAAGCAGCAAGGATGTACATTGAATATACTTACCCCAGGGATGATCCGTCCCAGGATAACGAGGAAGATGAAGTGGTTAGACGCACCACGGTGTACCCGCCGGGTACCGACCTGTGCCCACCATGGGACATATGGGACCTGCGTCTGGCCGTGGATAGGCAGAGGACTGGTAGGACTCCAGGACTAGATGCAATAGACGCTGCAATCCTCAAGAGGAGCACCCCTTATATAGAGGAAGAGCTTCTAGGTATATTCAACGAATGCCTGGATAAGGGGTGCTTTCCAAGCAAGTGGAGGATTGCAGACCTGAGACTGCTCTACAAGGGAGGGGGCAAGGACAAGGAGAGTCCTAAGGCCTACCGACCAATTTGCCTCCTCCCGGTGATGAGTAAGGTCCTGGAGTACCTGATGGTATCAAGACTAAGACCAGTCCTCGATGCAGCTAGCCATCCACGGCAGTTCGGCTCGACCCGTGGCAAGGGAACCGGAGATGCGCTGCTGAGAGAGCGTAGGGATGTTGAGGAAAGGGCGGAGAAATACGTGATGTTAATATTGTTCGACATATCCTCCGCCTTCGATAGCGTTTGGTGGCCCTCCGTACTCCAGCGGTTGCAAGAGTTCGACACCCCCAGCAACCTGTACTGCCTCGTGAGTAGCTACCTCAGTGGAAGAAAAGTCAAGATAAGAGGTAGCTACTACGAGGTAGAGAACGACATTCAGAGAGGATGCCCACAGGGTTCGGTACTTGGCCCGGCCCTGTGGAAGACCAGTTGCTGGGGGAGCTAGAAGACAGAGGGTTCCTTGCCACGGCCTACGTCAACGACCTGGCAGTTATAGTGGCCGCGAACAGCAGAGCCAGAGTGAAGACGGAAGCCGAGAGGTGCGCCAGTCTCGTTGCGGCATGGTGCGTGAGGAAGAAGTTGTGCATGGCGGCAGCCAAGACCCAGGCCATGCTCATCAGAGGCTCCACGTACAGGGCTCACCCTATAACACTGCAGATCCAAGGAGAAAGGGTACGTTTAGGTGAGGAGGTGACTTATCTTGGAGTAAGACTTAGGAAAGGTTTCGACGCAACCCCTCACCTAGCGTACCTAGAAGATAGGGTGACCCTGACCATAAATGGATTAAGTAGGATTGGGGGTGCATTCTGGGGCCTCAGGTGCCCTGCGACGATGACGATATACAAAGGAGTGGTGCTGGGTATCCTGAGGTATGCATCCCCGGCGTGGAGCCGTAACCTCACGCAGTAACAGAAGAGGAGGCTGGCCACCATACAGAGGAGGGCTCTGCTGAGGGTCACCAAGGCATACAGGACGGTGTCTCATGAGGCAGTGCAGGTGCTGGCGGGAGCGATGCCCCTGGACCTCATTTATAAAGAAGATGTAATGAGATACGACGTGAAGAGGCAGGGGCTAGATGCGCTCCCTGATAGGCTGCGGCGGAGGATCGGTGAGACCCCCAACGCCTGGAAGAAGATGCTGAGGGAGGACCTCATAGATGAATGGAACGGACGGTGGGTGAATAGCCAAAAAGGCTCCACGTTGAGGAAGTTCTTCCCCACCGTCCAGTCAAGACTTAAGGCAAAGTGGGTCCTCCCGGACAATTGGGTCTCACAGATCCTGACGGGACACGGTGGTTTCCGGGGGAAGCTACAAAGTCATGTAAAGAATATTGACCCCCGGTGCCCCACGTGTGGTGTACCCGAGACCGCCGAGCACGTCGTTGTAGACTGCGCTGCCATGGATGGACACCGTGCCGAGGAGTATCGGGTTGTTCGCCCTCGCCGAGACCGACCTCCCACGCCTCGTCGAGGAAGACGTGTACCCCGCTTTTAGGGAATTCGTATACGGGTGGAAACAGGTGGTGGGTCCCACGCACTTCAACATCGGAAGAGCCCCGCCACCCGGTCTCGGCGAGACACCAGAAGACTAAGGAAGGAGATCAACAAGGCTGGACCAGCCAGATGACGGAGGAGGGACCATCCGGACGGATGCTGACCGCTGGACAGGACCGGACGGATGGAGAGGAATGGCCGGATGGAGAGTACCAGGAGGGCTGGACATCCATCCGGCGATGGAGACAAGGTGCAGCCCCATCTTAAGGTGCACAACCGTGCACTGGGCTGCACCATAGTAGCAGTATACCAAAATTGTTCCCAAAATTAAAAAACATCCCATAATGATGTAAAATAAGAAAATTAAAAATAAAGAGAGTTTTATTGGTAGTGGTGGGCGTACGTATACCCAACGTATCAACCCACCACTACCGCACCCCGTATGCCGGAAACGGCCAGGTGGGGAAATAAAAAAAAAAAAATAAAAAAATAAAAAATAAATAAAAAAAAAAAAAAAAAAAAGGTTCCTCTAACCCAGCCCCTCACACTCCAGCAACTTTTGCCTGCTCTCGTATTTATCTTATTTTTTAAAACTTTTATTTTGCTACAGTCTACTTGTGTGTTTTGCCATGCCTAACATTCACTTTGACCTGTTTTATTATTATTAAGTTTCATTCTATTTTTATTTTTATTCTTATCGAATATATGCTTATGGAAATATCCACTTCCCCACATCCGTTTCTTTTTGGCATCATCTACCAGCCTCCGAAACCATCCTTTGATAAAACATTTGAGAATATCCTTTACCAACTAATCCCTTTCTATTCCATTCTTCTCACTGGAGACATCAATACTAATTTATTATTATCTTCTGAACAAATCTATCTTTCGAACCCTTCCGTTCCCTTAATTTATACATAGTTATTACAACCCATCCCCTCACACCTAGTATTCTGACATTTGACTTGCTCTTCAAATATTTGATTCTCCTTAATAACTCCTCGCTTCATCCACCCTTTTTTTATTCTCTTGACCTTATACAAGTTTCCTATAACTTTCCTGTTCTCTTCCTGAACTTTATTCTTCAGAAACCGCAATTTCCTATCACCCATAATCCACTCCAGCACCCTTGCTAACGCTTATGCTAAGGGATTGTATGAAACAAAAAAAACCCGCTAGATGAAGATTCAAGGGTAGCCCACTTTCTAAAGGCTATGACACCTTCAAGCTCCTTTAAAATATTGCAAAATCTTGAATATGCCGTGCAAATCTCACTACTTCCAACAATCCATATCCTCCGCAATTCTCCTCACCTTGTCCTTATTAGGTAAATCAACTCTCACTTAGTCTCCTACACCTCCCATCTTCTCCATGCACCAACTCGGGTGCACCAACTCTTTATTCATTCCCCTTTTAATCTCAGCAACTTTTTCTTTCTCCATATTACCCCAGATGACCTGCTTTAATCCATACCTAAATCCCAAACTAATGATTTCAGACCAGATACCATCCCAGTTAAACTGCTTAAAGCCTCACTTCCATTCATTATCCCTATCCTTTATCGTATCTTTAGTTTTTCACTGCAAAGTGCTACTTTCTTCAGTGCCTGGAAAACTGGACTAGCATGGCCTTTGAAAAAACCTGCAAAGTGCTACTTTCCTCAGTTCCTGGAAATCTGGAAAAGCATGACCATTGAAAAAACGGAACTTTTAGTTCAGTCACAATTATCCCAATACCTCAAGGAAAATAACCTTCTGGACCACCTCTGGTCTGGTTTTAGGTCTGACTACTCCATCTTAATTGGATCTCCACTTCTCCTCTAATCCACTCCTGTACTTCCAGATCTTATCCTAAACAACTCACCTATCTCATTACACAATTCTTTGATCAAATACTCTCTTGGAAACTGCACATCTCTATCCTGCAACAATTTAATTGTATACGTAAATATCCTTCCACTCAAACCCTACCAACTCCTAGTCTCCTCTTTTATCTTTCCCCACTTTGACTATGGCTGTATGGTGTAAGGTAGACTTGGGCTGTTTGGAGAATTACAAGGCAAACTTAAACGCCTAATGAATTGTTCACTATACTTTTTTCTGTGCGATCTCAAGAGATACACATATTACCCAGTATTATTAGATTCATCTTCATTGTTCCCAGGTCTCCAACTGCTATGCTGAATTGAAATGGCTCTACCCAGTTTTTCGACGGCAATATTTCCTTGGTGTTTATCTTTTTCAAACATTTAGAATTAAGAAGCCTCCGCAAATCCTGAATTTGTTTACACCCTGTTCCTCTATACATTCTCTAAATACCATATCCCAAACCTGAAACTTATACATCCTTTTCTACCGAACTGCCTCCTTTACAAAATCATTTATCATCCGTCCCGTCGTGGAATTCATTACCTTACTCCATACATAAAAAATCTTCCCTTAATTCTTTTAAAACCCAATTATTTCTCCACCTCCTTGAGCTTCAAACTATCATAAATATGTAAAATATTGAAATTTGCTTTAATTTTTAATATCTGTGTTTGTATATATATATATATATATATATATATATATATATATATATGTATATATATAGGGGAGGGTGGGACACAATGAAACAGTTGGTGCACTGGGCGAACCAAAAGGTCTAGAGCAACTAAATTCAGACAGCAAGCGGTAAGGGTGACTCCAAACAAAGTCAGCTCACTGTCCCCTTTCGACTTGTTTCGTGACAGACTCCACATGCTGAAGTGCGGTTTTGTGTGGCAAAACTAAAAATTTTCGTCGAACAAGTTTTCGTATCTAGGTATGAGTAATTATTTTATTCAATTTGCTCTTACAACATTTCATTATGCATGTATATCTTAAGATTTTGTCTGACTGTGGATTTCCTACCTCTTCATGTTCATCATAGGAATTTAAAGACATCAAAAAGGCTCGTATAGGGTTCCTTGAAACAAGGGCGTTCGGGGCACAATGAAACGTTTCACGTTCACGAGTGTTTTATCGTGCCACATGCGTTTTTCATTGTGCAATAAGCAGTCGGTTTTTTTCATTTTCTTACAGATTGGTGCGAAATTGAAAGCGAAACATCAAAAAAACTGTATTAATTTATGACACCTTTCTTCCAAAGTCAAGCTTTCCACTTTCCTGAAAAAGTTCGTGGCTATCCTAAAGCAGAAGAACGAAAAACCGACTGGAAGCCGAATAATTTTTTTTGTTAATTATGGTGTTATTTTTTTCACCTGTTTCATTGTACCCCGGGCATGGGGCACAATGAAACAAAATTATTTTTTTGGACAATAGCTGCTCGCGGTCAGACATGATGCATAAAATAATGTTTAACGCACTTCTTACATAGATTAGATCCTAAGGTAACAAGGAAAAAATAAAAAGTCTCAGGTAGGGTGCTATGGGTAAAAAAACTTTTGTGTTTCAATGTGCCCCACTTCCCCCATATATATATATATATATATATATATATATATATATATATATATAATTTTTGTTTACATTTTATTGTTTTTAAATTCAAAAGTTTGGAAACTAAATTATATTCTTCATCAAATTATATTCCAATTTCGTTTATACTGTTGTTTGTTTCGTTTTTTGAGGCTTGCTTTTATTTTATTTTTTAATTTTTATCACAATTTTTCTTTCTTGAAGCAGGCAGACATATGACTCTGGATTTTTACATCTATTCTTAGGGGACTAGGTGTCCCAGAATAAAAATGACTTCTTCTATTCTTCTTCTTCTATTACGCTGAGTTGAAGTTGCTGGCCACACTGTTTTTTTATAATTTGTTTTAAAGGGGTCAGTCCCAGTATAATGAAATCATTTTTCATTAATTTATAAACATGTCTCTGGATTCATAATTATTTGAATAAAATAGTTTTGCATGTAATTTATTATGCGTTGTTATTATTATTATTATTATTATTAGTTAAAGACAATAGAACTTCTTGTGAATCTTGCTGAACCAAAATTCAGTACTTCTCCTCATTGGTATTTGAATTGTCTTTGTATAAATAATCCATATACATATAAGGTCCTCATTTAATATACCACTGATATGGTGAATTTAAAAGATGCTATTATTTTCCCAAGTAAGACTAAACAAGTAGGTAAATTTCATTAATAGAATCTTGAATTTTTAACTACTTGTTTATTAATAATTATCTCTCAGGTAGATTTTCATGATTAATCAGTGCCAAAAGAAGGTAAGGACTCCCTGAGCAGTGTCACCTTACTGCTAGACGGTAGTAATGGCATTTATAGTGGTATATATAGTGCTTTATACAGGATATTGATTATTTGATTTCAGGAAGTCGCTCCTAAAAAAGAAAAACTTAAAATTGCTGAGAAGGAGTATTCAGAAACAATGGCCATCCTTGAGGAAAAAAGAAATCTTTTGAAAGGCCTTGAAGATAAGCTTGCAGAATTGAAAGAAAATTTAAGAGAAGCTAATGAGCGGAAAGTCAGACTGCAAAATGAAGTAGTGCTATGTTCAAATAAATTGGAAAAAGCACAGAGAATAATTGGTGATTATATATATTTATCGATTAATTGTTTTGTTTTTTATTTGTATAATATTTGGATCCAAATTCGTTAAACCCGTTTTTGAGTAAATAAAAAAATACGTGAAAATGAGACAAAATTTATTAAGTAAAGTGCCCCCTCTGGTTGATCAATTTTGATGAAATTTTTACAGCTATATTTCGGGCATATTAATAGATCAAATACTCAGTTTAATCTAAATTGTTAGAGCCGTTTTTGATAAAATCGAATAATACGTAAAAAGTTATTAAATAAAGTACCCTCTCCGTTTGAGCAATTTTGATGATTTTTTTGCTGTCACATCGCGGGCATATACATACACTAAATACCCAATTTCAGGTTCGCACGGTTTATAATTTTTGAGCTAGTCTGTTCACACACACAAACACACACACACAGACCATTTCGCGGGACTTGGTTATTTGGACTCAGGGGACCCCAAAACGTGTATTTCTGTTGAAAACCGAAAGTCGAAATTTGTCAAGATCACAATACTTCCACTTACTATATATTTCATATATAGTAAAGTAACAAAGGTAAGTGAAAGTAACAAAAAAAAAATCTGGAGCGTGCTCGCAACGCACAACTTTCACTTACCAACTTACTTAGATTAAAAATTAATGCGTTTTGTTAATTGCCACTTCTCAAATGAACAGAACGCCTTTAATTATGAACAATGGTCTATAATTAATAGGTAATCTATCTATTATAGGTGTATCTATCTATTATTATTATATCTATAGGTGGTATAAGTTGACTGAATATTTTTCTTTTTTTCTCCTCTTTATGTTTTCTTTATTTTTATCATATCTCATTTTTAGCCATTTCTTATTTTTAGGCGTAGTGAGAGACAGTTAATTTGTCCATGTAAACAAAAACAATAGTACTTTATAAGAAAGAAAGAAACAAACAAAAATGCCCCCCCCCCCCCCAAAAAAAAAGCCCCCTCAGAACATTTTAATAATGATATTAAAGCTTACCTGATATTAAAGAAAACCTAATTTTCATTAAACATGACGAATTTGATAAAAATCGTTAAAGCCGTTTTTGAGATAATCGAAAAAAAGGTAAAAATTGGAAAAAAAAGTCATGAAATAAACTCCCCCCTCCGGTTGATCAATTTTGATGAAATGTTGGCAATCACATCCTTGGCATATACATACATGAAATACCCAGTTTGATCAAAATCGTTAAAACCGTTTTTGAGTAAATATAAAAAACACGTGAAAATGATACAAAATTTATTAAGTAAAGTCACCCCTCCGGTTGATCAATTTTGATGAAATTTTTACAGTCGTATCTCGGGCCTACACATATATCATTTACACAGTTTGATCAAAATCGTTAAAGCCGTTTTTGAGTAAATAAAAAATTATTGTCAATTATTTAACGACCCCATGAACTTCTTCTCCAGTTTGAAATGGTTTGAAAAATTTATCTTTATCCCAGAATATAAATGGTCATTATAATAACGATTAAATAATAGTCTAAAAGAAAACAAATGGATAATGTTAAAAATATAAAAGTTGAAAATAGATGGATATGTATTTGATGATTGTATTGTTTGTTGTAGTGTACCTGATGATGGGGTAGTGCACCCCGAAAGGTCATAAAAACTTGTCATGATCTGACAATAATAAAGAAAAATAAAGGAGGATATTTTTTCACTAAATTCCTATATAGGAACATTATAAAATAGGTATCTTCCAGTCAATATAAAAATACTTACAAACTAATAAAATATGGAGATTAGTGAAGGCCATATGAAAGGAATCAATAGAAGATTCAAAGAACTCAATAGGAGCATGAAGACAGCAAGTAAAAAAATATACTCATTGTACACCTCATTGCTACATAATAGTTCTAAAATTTATTTCTTGAAACAAAATAAAATACCACATATCTAGATAATATGTTTTGTAACCAATTTTCGACTAACACTAACAAAAATAATTATTTTAAAGTAATGGGTAATAAATTTACCTTGAAATAAATTGACCTTGAAATTAAACAATTGAAATAAATTGACCTTGAAATTAAACAATCTTGGATTATAAATAAAGTAGACAAAAAGATCAGGCACATAAAAGAAATAAAACCAACTGTTACAGATAATCATCCAAGTATAGATTGTAAGATAAATAACTTAATTAAAGAACATATGGAACAATGATTAACAATAAAAAAAGAAAAGCTGAACCTTAAACTAAATAGGATCATAAGTAAACCAAACATCAACAAGATTATGCTTAAAGAACTGATCAGTAACAATAAATTTACTTCTATTAATATTGAAAATCTACAAAAAGAAATTAGAGTAAACAATTTTAAATATTATAATGAAAGAGATATTGAAGATATTGATAGATACAAAAAACTACATAAAATTATAAATAGAGTAGAGACTAGAACTAAAATAATACAAAATAGAATATATCTAAGTATACATACAATATAATAAGTATCCAAAGGATTAGAGAGAAAAGATGGATATTATTATGAATGATGATAAAAAATAAAAAAAACTAAGAAGTGGCCCATTTAAGGAATTAGTAGGCAAAATTAATACATATGTAACTGAATTATTCAAAAAAGGATATATTGATAAAAAAAAATAAATAAAATAAAAACAAGATTAATGTTACCGACTATACCGAACAAGGATACATGGATTATTGATATCACTCAAAGATAACAATGAACTAAGGCCCATTGTAAACAATATGAAGGGACCTACAGAAGCGTTATCCAAATTTTTAAATCCTGAATTAAGAGTTAATTAGGAATAACAATTACGTCATCAATTCAATAGAACTGAAAAAAAAAATTAAACAAAATGATGGCAAGGGACAAGGAAATAGAAATAATAAACCTGAATTTTCAATGCTTATTTACAAATATCCATACAGATATATGCATAATACTTCTAGAGGAAAATTGGGAAAAAATAAAAAATAACACCACCATAAAAGAAAAAACTTATTTATAGAAGTTATAAATTTATGGATTAAAAATAGTTTTTAACCGACTTCGGAACGAAAGAGGAGGTTACTCAATTCGATAAGTATGTGCCTTTTTTTCTTTCTTTTTTCTATGTACATGTTCACCGATTACTCAGAGATGGATGGACCAATTGGAACAAACCCTTTTGCATCTTGTAGAGTATTTTCCCAAGGTGGTCCCATTAAAACCTTTTTTTGTTTCTTAATTTATTTAAGAAGTTATCGGGAAAAAACATGAAAATAATTATTTAATTATCGCTCAAAATGGTTACTTATTGGAAAAAACATATGGCATATATAACATAAGATATGCTCCAACAAGCTATTAAAACTAATTGATAACCTAACAAATCTCAATATTGTTTTACTGCTGGATGAATCAAATGGGAAAACCAACCAATCAAATTCAGAATCAAAAGAGTGGGGGGAAAACATAAGCAGTCTGTTTGTTATCTATGTGTTGTAAGTGCTTGTTGCAACAAACCTATACGTAACCTTAACTAATTTTTCAACAATAGATTTAAATAACGATATATAATATCAGCAGAATATAATATCGCTGTCGTTTTCTGTAGCGATATTAGCATAAATATTAGATAGATATATATATATATTCACCGATAACAGTAAACCTTCTTAATTTAGATCTAATCGACGGTTGGACACCATTATTATAAGACTACAAAATTCGTGGAATTCCAAGAAAGACTGAGTATTAATGACCGTTTTATAGCAGAATTTAAGACTTCTTCAAGTTCCCGAAGGTTCGTTTAAATTTAAAATCGTAGCCATTATTGATTTAAATTAAATTTTGATTTCTGCCTTTTATTCGCTATGCACATTGAAAAGGAATAAAATAATTCCTGGAAAAGATTATTTTCAGTTGACTTAACAAAGGATTCAGATACCTCTGTCTTCTTCCGTATACACTCGGTCATTGTTGAATATCTTGTCGGAGATCTTGTCCCGATTCTTCATGGGTGACAGTTCTGTTATGTTATCCGGATTAATATTATCGGTTTTTAATTTTGTTTCTACAACTATTGAGGCTTTTGCTGATGTTCATCCATCAATAAAAACTGCAAAATAAAACTTGATATCTCGCCGAAAACAACCTCATTGTATGAAAGTTCCCTCAGCAAAAATTTGGCAGCCATGAAAATGATTTATATCATAAATGCTACGCCACTAGAATTGAAGCAACAGTGTTTAGCAATTTATTTTCCGAATAATATTTTATTACAAAGGATATAATTCATAGTACTTCGGTAATAAATTTAGTCGAACATTCATCGAAAGGAATTAGGAACATAATTGACTCAACCTTTTGTATTAAATCAGTAGATTTAAATTTACTCTATCTAAATGGAGTTCAATAAATATCGAAGGATCGAGAATAATAATATCCTTCGTAATAATAAATTAACCATAAATGAGTCCCAAACCCTGTTGCTTCTATCCTAGCGGGGCAGTCTTTTTGATATCGATCAATTTTATGACTGCCCATTTTTTGCTGGGACTTCTATCCAATAATGTTGTTTAATCACTAGTTTTCCAGCGATCGATTTAAATAAAGCAATATTAACGGTCCCTACCGGAGTAGTATATAATATCGCCATAGTTTTCAGAAGGATATTCGAGCGATCATAATTCCAAAATTACTTTCCAATTTATTATAGGTCATATTCCCATCCTTATTGATTCTCTATTAACGATATAGCGAGTAGTATCGAGAATAATAATCTCCTTCGTAATAATAAATTAACCGTAAAATGAGCCCCAAACCCTGTTGCTTCTAACCTAGCGGGGTAGTCTTTTTGATACCGATCACTTTTATGACTGCCCCCTTTCCAACGACAGATTTAAATATAGAAATATTAAAGGTCCCTACTGGAGTAGTATATAATATCGACATGGTTTTCAGAAGGATATACAAGCGATCATAATTCCAAAATTACTTTCCAATTTATTATAGGTCATATTACCATCCTCATCGATTCTCCATTAACGATATCTTGTCCGAAACCGGCCAAAATCTCGACTGTTCAGTGAATAATTTTATTTTGATTTGTACAAATACACACTAATTGTTAATAAAAATTATTAAATTAAAATATTAACTACTATGTTCAATACAACACAATCTTTTCGGAGGCGGCGCAAAATTTAAAAATTTTAACACTAGACATTATGAAAATCATCTAAATGGATCTTCTCTTCCCATCTATTGATTTCAATGCCTATTAATGTAATTGTATCAGTAACATGTCATTTCTATTTTGTGCCGCCTCCGAAAAGATTGTGTTGTATTGAACATAGTAGTTAATATGTTAATTTAATGATTTTTATTAACAATTAGTGTGTATTTGTACAAATCAAAATAAAATTATTCAGCTTATTGCATTTTTCCTCTTTTTATACCATTTTCAATTTTGCTGTGTATTCATAAAAATCAGAAGGTAATTATTTCATACTTTTCAGTGAATCTATTTTTACTGGTTCCTAGGTTTCGAAGTCGGTTTAATTTTTTTTATAAAATGTTTTTTATTTTAAATATAATGGTAAATATTTAAGCAATTATTTGGGCTGCAAATGGGGTCAACACTTTCTGTAAATGTAAGTGGAATATACTTAAATGAATTGTTAAACAAAAATTAAGTACAAAACAAATTTTAATAAAGAAATAAACAGATGACATTCTCTTAATTTACAAAAAAAGCAACCAAAATATTATATCAGATCAGTTCAAGCACCATCACAATAGAATAAAATTCACTATGGAAAAATCTATAAATAACATGATAATATTCCTGGATATGTAGAGAGAGTATTGGGCGTATAAGTATCTTGTAGAGAGTTATCTTAGTTTGCCGGGAGAGGTAATTGCTTACAAAGTGTCTAAGTAGTCCAAAGCAGCATCGGTTGGCTAAGACAATTCTATTTTTGATTTCTTGTTGGATTGCATTTTCTTGAGTAACAATCGAACCCAGGTAACTAAATTTCGCTACTTTCTTAAATGTGAATGACCCTATTTTCGCCTAGTTTCGCCTTCTAATGGTGCTTCCCCAGACACCATAAATTTCGCCTTAGAGCTATTTACTTCAAGTCCGAGTCGCTTTGCTGGTTCGGTTAAGGCTAAAAATGCTTTAGCCACAGCTCTTAGTGAGCGACCAACAATATCTATGTCATCAGCATAGGCCATAAGCTGGTAAAGATGGTTAAACACTGTTCCTCTGGTCTGAAGACCTGTATCTCGTATGGCTTTTTCTAAGGCCAGATTAAAAAGTAGACAGGCCAAAGCGTCTCCTTGACTTATGCCTTTACATGAGCTGAATTCTTTAGTCATTTCATTGTTAATTCGCACCACGCATTGCACATTGTTCATTGTAAGTTTAATGAGCTTTATAAGTTTGGCCGGTATTCCAAAGCATTCTTAGGCATTGTATAGCTCATTTCTATTGATACTGTCGTACGCTGCCTTAAAGTCAATGAACAAGTGGCGGGTTTTGATATTGTATTCATGCCCTCTCTCCAAAATGGTGCGAAGACTGAAGATCTGATCAACAGTTGATTTCCATTTCCTGAAACCACACTGGTATGGGCCTAAAATAATTATATGAAGTAGGTAATAAGGATATTCCTCTATAATTACTGCAGACCATCCTGTCTCCCTTTTTGTGAATTGGTACGATCACAGTTTTGTTCCAGTTTAGTGGCATTTCCTCTCTAAGCCAGATGGCAGATATTATATCTTGAAGTCCTTTGCCTCCATATTTGATTAACTCCGCTGGTAATCCATCTATGCCTGCTGCTTTATGATTTTTTAATTTGTTGATGGCTTCTTCTATTTCTTCTTCATCTGGAGGTTCAAAATCTGTGTCTGGGGTAATTTGATCGATTTGGAGTAATGAGGACAGTTCTTCACCCACTGTATCTGCTCCTTTGTAGTTAAGAAGGCTGGAGAAATGATTTTTCCACATATCTTGTATTTCTGTTTTATTTGTTGTAAGTTCTCCTTCCTTGTTAAGGCAGGTCATCTGTCGCGCGGAGAACGGCTTTCTACTTCTATTCACTTTGTGGTAAAATTCACGAAATCTGTTTTCTCCTCTGAGCATTTCCATTTTCTCCAGTTGAGTTCTTTCGTATTGCCTCTTCTTTATCTGATGAATGCGTTTCTCCACTCTTCTCCTTGCACGATATTCTTCAACTGCATTCCTAGTTTTTCCCTGAACCATGCTTCTGTAGGTCCGGTTTTTAGTTTCCGTTACAATCTGGCATTCATTATCAAACCAGGGGGATCTGTTTTCTTTTTCTGGAGGTCCGAGTACGTTGTATGCGACGTCTTCCACTATTTTAGAGCAGGTTGTCCAGCAACTTTCCATACTTACTTCCGGATCAGGGAAATTGTTTAGGCGTAAACATTCCTCCAGCTCATCCTGGTTACCTTTCTGGATTTCCTGTTCTTTCAATACATTAATGTTGAACTTTCTATGATTAGGTCCAGGGCTGTTCTTTTCTGGCAATTTTATTCGAGCTTTTATCAAGAAATTATCGGAATCAATATTCGCTCCCCTATAGGCTCTTACATCTCGCAGGGACGATTCGTGTCTCCTTCCAATCAAAAAGTGATCAATTTGGTTTACGGTTAATCTATCTAGAGATACCCATGTTCCTTTATGAATGTTTTTGTGCGGGAAAAGGAGCCTCCTATCACCAGGTCTTGCGATGCTGCAAAGTTGATAAGTCTGATTCCATTGTCATTGCTAAAATCATGCAGGCTATTTCGCTTAATTGTAGGTCTGTATATGTCTTCCTTTCCAATTTTTGCATTGAAATCACCGGCAATGATCTTAGTATCATGCTTCGGACACTGATTCAAGGTTCCTTCGAGAAGATCATAAAATTCTTCCTTTTCTTGGTCTTCTGAGACCTCTGTAGGTGCACGAACACTGAAAATACTATAATTATACAATCTTCCTCTGGGACGGAGGTAACAGATGCGGGGACAAACTGCCTTGAATCCAATCACTAGCTGCTGGTACCTTCCTCTAATGAAAAATCCTGTTCTAAATTCACAGTATCTTTCGCTACAGCTATAATACACAGAATGGTTTTTCTTTTATAATAGCCCTGGCCAGTCCAGCGGATTTCCTGAATGACGGCTATATCTATCTTATATCAGTAGAGTTGGTCCAAGAGCAATTTGAGCGCTCCGGGTCGATGCAGGGATAGTACGTTCCATTGTCCTATGTTAAGATTCCTATAGGGGTCGTTTCCTTAGTTGACTGATCTGATGATGAGGCTGTTGTTTGAGGTATCACGATAATTTGTTTTCAGGTAGCGGGGCTATCAACCCTCACTGCGTACCCTAGTCTGCTGACGGGGCTGCCATCTCGATGCATGCAGACCTGCATCCCCTACCGGAGCGGCTTCCTAGGGAAAGTGGTCCTAGGGTGTGTACTGTACGTGACCTTGTGTATCGTGTGCAGTAATTGTGTACTGTGTGTGTGTTGGTGTACTGTTCCCCCAACCTGGAGGGCCAGAGGCTGACTGCAGTCAGACGACTGGGCGATGGGGTCGCCAATTCCCTATGCCTTTTTTATTGTTTCAAAAACATTGAACCTATAGAAAAAAATTCAGAACAAAACCAAAAGTCAGATAACTCCAATGCTCTAATTACCGCGAAGGCTTTCCCTGAACAACAAAATATTTTACCAAAATATAAATCGCTTACATACATTAAGAGCTTAGTCATAGCATAATAAAAACATTTAAAGATATGGACTTAAATGAGTTTAGTTTCTCCTTAAAGCCAAAACATCATATTAGAAATTCACTTACTAAAACAAAAGATCCAATACCAATATTAAATCAATGTAACTTAATATATAAAATACCGTGTAAAGGTTGTGGCAAGTCTTATATTGGTGCCACTTCCACCAATCTAAAAACTCATGTATATAATCACAACAGTCTCAAACTATGATAAATCAAAAACTAGGACAGTATTATCAAACCACGTAAAAAACAATAGCCATGAAATCAATTTTGAAAATACAAAACTACTTCATGGATCTAACTCCGGCCCAAAAAGAAAAGTTTTAGAAGCCATATCTACGTAGCAGACAATCAGGAATAACTAATGAATTCGAAAAGTGAGTCCGCCTACATCTCAAGACAATATTCACAAATCATTAACCATATTTTATAAAATCATTCGTATCTGCAGCACGAAATTCAGCAAAAAGTTCAGCACTGAATATGCTGAATTTGGCTGGCACTGATAAAGAGAATTTCTGGTTCTTTTGGGGATCAAATACAGCTATGGAGGTTCGGTGTTTAGTTTTTGATGCGTCACTATACACTTGTATGTTATCTGGGTATTGTTCTGTTATTGTGCTTAGTGCTAGTTGTTTCAAACAGGTTGGGGGGTAAAAACTTTTCTTTTCAACTTTGCCAGATAGATGGTAGCTACTGTGGATTTTTCCAAACAAGTTAGGCATGAGGGTAGTGTATTATAGAGGTGCATCGGAAGTGTGTAATGTTTTGAGAAAAGGTTGTAGCTCGTTGATGATTTCAGCTAGTTGGGGCAGAAAACATTACCCGTTCTAATTTCTTTGCCAACAAGGTGTTTATCATCAGAGCATACTTTGATAATATATTTTTTGGTCAACCATGTTCTTCTCAAGTGAAAAGGCATCTCTCCGGCTGAGGCCTGCATTGCATTGATGGGTGCTTGTTTTAATTGGTTGTGTTGTTTGTGCTGATGAGGGATGACGTTTTAAAAGCCCCTAGACATAATCTTATGGCAGATTTTGGTACAGTATTTAGCGTATTGATGAGAGGGGACTTTGTTTAGTTATACAGTTATACAGTGTGGTTATATTCAGGACCAATCTAATACTGATCGGACTATTGTTTTATAGAGAGTAATCATGTTACACAGAGAGCCCCAAGAGAGCCCATCTAAAGATTATAATATGTTCATATTTTGTAAAGATTTATTAAGATTATTTTTTATATTAATTTTGAAGTTAGCTAGTGTTACACCTAAGCAATTTCAAATTTCGTTGCTTTTAACTTTGTGTCTATCCATTGTGATTTCAATATCTTTTAAATTAATGTTTCTTTTTCTTTTGAAAGGAGTAATGCTACACTTGTTCGGATTAAGTTTTAAATTTATTGTAGAGAAAGATTGTAATAGCGTGTCCAGTGCTGTACATATTGCGACTTTACCTTCTTCTGCAGATTTCACTACAGTGTACACTAAAAATCATCTGCAAATTGGATAATTTTACACTTGTCTATTGAGGTGTTTGTAATATGTTCAGTGTAAAGATTAAAAAGGATTGGACTCAGAATATCTCCTTGGGGAAGCCCGTTGAACGTTTCGAATGCTACTCGACCTGCCTAGCTATCCAAGGAGTAAGTCCGATATGACAGGTAATTTATTATCAGGTGAATAATTTTATTCGGAATATTGAGAGTTTTTAATTTAGGCAAAAGGGTTTGTATTTTAACATTATCATACGCTTTATCTATATCCATTGTTAACGCACAAAGGATCTTTTTTTCTTTGCATGCTCTGTAAATGTCATTGGTTAAAAGCCAAATAGCATCTGTGGTGGACCTATTTTTTCTAAAACTGAATCAAAAATGGCTCAGAATATTTTTTGTCTCAATAAACCATTCTCACCTCGTTTTAACAATTTTATTGAAAATTCTGGCTAAACATGAGATTAGCGCAATGGGGCGGTATGATGTTATCTCCGAGGGATCTTTTCCAGGTTTTAGTATAGGGAATATGAGAATATTTTGCCAATCAGGAGGTATTCTGGCTTCCTCCCGTAGTTCATTATAAGCTAGGAGCAATCTCTGCTTCATGGTATACGGTAGAAGTTTAATCATATCGTAATTAATTTCATCCATACTGGGGGGCGGTTCCAGTTTTTCCTTTCAATGCTGCTTCAAGTTCCGTTAGTTGAAATTGTGAGTTCAATGGGTCGGTAGCCTCTATTTCAGAACCGTGAATCAATGGTTGTCTGGGCGCAAAATATTTGACTATTTCTCGAGGAAAGCAATTGCAGATGTTCGACTTGCTAACACCATGTTCTGAAAGTTGGTCCGTTTCCCACGTAAAGTTTTGATTTTGTTTCACATAGAACCGGTTTGTTTTGGGTTGATAGTTTCTATGTAATTTTTCCATGTTTCGTTTTTAGCCTTTTTGATTAGGGATTTAGTTTTATTTATTTTAGCTCTCATAACTCTGTAATTTTCTATCGTCCTATTTTTTAAATATTCTTTTATTGTTTTCTTCTGTTCACGATACGACATATGAATTTCCTCATTCCACCAACACTTAGGAACGAATTTAGGGTGGTATACTGATCTCTTCCGTGGAATGGCTGCTTCTCCAACTAGGTTAATGATATTGGTCAGATCTGATATATTGTACGTGAGATTTGGATTATCCAATTCTATAAGGGATTCCGAGTATAATTTTCCATTTAATCTTTTGAAATTACGCGATGGTTTAAAATTTTGTTGAGAATGAATCCTGCAATTCTTTTATTTATTGTTTTATTCTTTTATTATCTGTAAATGGTCAATACTTGGGTTTCTGGGGTGACAGACCAGGTAATGTTATGGTAGAGATCAGCAGTAACCTAGGTTAGATCAATTATAGGGTCTTGATACAGAAGTTCCTAATCTCGTGATTATTGCTGTTACATTTAGCAACAATAATGGACTATTCTGTAAAGCTTGCACAAGCTCATCTCCCCTGAGTGTATCATATTCCTGAGAGCCAAAAAATGAGGAGCGAGTGTTAAAATCTTCCCCCAAAAACAAACTGCAATTTGGGTATTAACTATGTAAAGAGAATAGATTTTGAAAATTTCGAGGCGATGGCCACCTTCTATTATCAGGAGGAATATATACAGAGACTAGTATGATGGAAGGTTCTGTGTTCAAATTTTTTTACTCCTATTGCTTCTATTGTCCCGAAATTAGGTAGCTCTATAGTTTCATAAATTAAGAAATTATGGAGAAAAATTCCCACTGTTCTTACCTATCCCGCCCATTTCTTTTTATTATATTATAGTTTTGTGCATAATAAACCCTTTTATTATCAAACCATGTTTCCTGCAGTAACGCTATATGAAATTAATTTACATTAAGAAAATTTAAAATTTCCGAGAATTTATTATTTATGTTTCGACAATTATGTTGAAGTATTTTTACATTTGTATTTATCTTTCTTATTCTATTGTTTGCCATTGTAAGTTATTGAATTAAATAGCAGGTCATAATTTTCGATTTTGTTGGAGCGTTGATTTTATTTACCGTTTATGTAAGGGATAAATACTTTAAAACGAAGTAAAATTAAAATAAATACATGAGGGGGGGGGGGGAGAACTGCGATAGTCCAGACGAGAGATAGATTGAATATTGGATTCTTAGTATTATATGATATGCCCTTGAGAAATTATTAAATAGAGTACTCTTATTTATGGGCATACCCAGCGAGGAGCAGGGGAGGGCAGCTGCCCCCCCCCCCTGGATGGCTGGAAGCCATCATTTTTTAGGCTTTTATGGCTGGAAGCAATAATAGAATAATTTGTTTTAAGCAAATAATTGTAATAACTTAGTTGATAAAATTTTCTTAAAATTTTGGTTTCATGCACCTTTTCCGCATGCACCGTAAGATGTTACAACCTGAACGACCATAGCTTGCCCCCCCCCCCCCCCTAGTTTTGATCCTGGGTACACCCTTGCTCTTATTCTACTTTCTTAAGTAGAAAAGATGAAGGGCCAACTACATAGTTTATGTGTTTAATATAGGTCCATGAGCGCTTTTTTGTAGTCTTAGGTAATATAAACATAATAAGAAATAATCTTATTAATTTGCTAATAAAGGAATAAATTAATATGACATTAATAAAATAATACAAAAACAACACAGAGTTCCAGCTATGTTGTTTTGTAAATAATAGCGAGTGATTAATACGACGGAATAAAATAATAATAAAACAGAAATAGAAATAAAATAAAAGAGAAATAAAAAACGTATGTATCATGCAATGACAATGATTGAATAAATCTTTAGTAGTTGTTGGATTTACACAAAATCCAAGCTAATTTAATATTATTTAAAATTATACCGATAATCGGAGGGGCTTTGGTTACACACCCCCCCCCCCTATGGGTCGCCACGTCAATGCCTAAGCATGACCATGCGTGACCACCCCCTCTCCTTTAGCGTGGACCTTAGCCGTCCCCAAGATGATGAGATGGGACTCTGACTACTGCCACTGAGGGTGAAAGACGGCCAGTGAGCACGGCCTAGCGGCACTCGCTCAAGAAGACCTCCATCCAGGCTCAAATCACGGCTTACCGCCAGAGACAACTGCACACGCCATTCGACCCAGCGCCATCGCAAGGAGAGCCCGAGCAGGGCGAATAAGGAGAGCAAGTGCCCCCTCCCCTCTCCGAGATCTGTATGTGATTATCATTACTCATTACCACCCCTTCAGGGACACTAAACTGTAAAATAAAGGGAGTTGATGAACATAAGCTTTCTTATCCACACATAGAAAACCCTCACCAAAATTTAAATAACTCATAATAGCGAGAAAAGGGCTCCTGGTCATAAGGCATGTACCAGGCCCCCCAGTATCGAACAGTAGTATTTCTTATATTAAAGATAGTATAAGTGCTGCTATTCATAAATATTTGTGATTAACAGGGATAGGATTTTAATGTAATAACAATTTCAAAATATGGACGTATATTTGCAAATATAGGTTCGTAGAGTGTAAAGGCACCTTAAAATATTAAAAAAGTTCAGTATTCACATAAAAAATAAATATAAGTACTCGTACATTTAAAATAGTTAATTTTCATAAAATATCAAAACAAGGGCGTACCCAGGATCAAAACTAGGGGGGGGGGACAAGCTAAAAACTAGGGGGGGGGGGCAAGCTATGTTCGTACAGGTTGTAACACCTTAAAGGTGAATGAAACCAAAATTATGTATAATTATAGCAGTGCTTTATCAACTAAGTTATTACAATTATTTGCCAGTCTTAAAAGCCTAAAAAATTATTGCTTCCAGCCTTCCAGGGGGGGGCAGCTGCCCTCCCCTACCCGCTGGGTACGCCCATGTATCAAAATAAAATAAAAAAAGTAGTTAACAATATTTTTGGAAATGTAAGGAAACATATTAAATTTCCTTACCTTCACCATCAAAAACTTTGCAATTAAGATGCATTCTAAGATTTTTTTCAGAAAATCTACTACGATTCGGTCGAAGTAAAGTTTTTTATTTTCTGAACATTTCCACGTCGACTTATTTTCTACGCGTTTCGCCGTTTTTAAAAGCTGTAAAATCAAAAATCGTTGATTCGTTGAAATGTTTTTCTGCAGCACAAACAATACAGGTCAACTTCACTGTCGCATTTAAATGTTTCTTCTGCAAACTCCACGACGTGCTTAGCGGCTAAGCTTTTTCTGTTTTCTTTCCTTTTTGGCATTTCACACAGTATAAGCATTGTCAAGGACAAGAGGAAGATGGAGAACTGTCCATATTGCTTTGTGCCTTTCGATTTTCTAAGGAATTTTTTAATCCCTACTTCATTCTCTGCTTTACAATTTATTTATTGTAGGTAACGATTGAATATACGTAAAGCAAGTAAATAAGTAACAATAATTTTAAAGTAAATTCCCTAAAAGTTGTAAAATATGGAAAAAATATGTATTTATTGAATATATGTATAAATATTTAAAAACCACAAAATACGGAAAATAAAAATGGTTTATATTACGGTAAAAACCATTTAAAATGCACATAGTGCATTTGTAAGCCTCAGAAGAAAATATGTAAATACATGAAAATCGCATACCTAGTGATTAAATTTTAATTTTTGGTTGAAAACATATTAATGATCAGTCAACAGACATGCTTTCATTTTTATGTAATTCTGAAATAATTTTTATAATGGAATTATTTTCTTGGATAAAGTTGTAAAAAGTTTGCCCAATTATATTTACTGTTTCTTGCTCATTGTCTTTTGTTTTAATTTTGTTAAATAAAGTGTTTAACATATTGACGTGTTTACTGTCTACACTAACTCTATGAGGATTGTTCCTGTAAGGGGAGAAGTAGTTGTTGATGTTTTGCGCAACGTATCTACATAACTCGTACTTTGATTTTTTACTGGACTATCACTAAGCCTCTGACATTTTAAATTATCTGAATTAAATTACAGTTTGTTATTATAAATCACTTTATAAATTCTTCTTTCTTTTTTTTTCTATTGTAGAATAATGCACCTTGGCCATAACAGGTCTGTTATGTTTCCATTTTTACCTCTCCATTACTATTTTATGGCAAGATTTAAAAATCATCATCATAACACACATACATGATATTATTCACCTTTTTTATTTCTTACAGGAAGCCTTGGAGGTGAAAAAGAGAAATGGGTGACTCTTTCTGACTCTCTCCAGAAACAATATGCTTCAATACCAGGTGACATACTTTTATCCTGTGGTATTATTGTGTACTTAGCACCATTCACTTGCATATTCAGGTAATGTAGAAAATTATCATTGTAGCTAATACTTTATACTAATTTTTCTTATTTAATTTATTGAATTTCTTTACTCTATATTTATAGGGGAAAATAAAGATAATCTTCTATATAAATAAAGTTGAAATTTTGTTTGTTTATTTGTTCTTTATAGAAATCCATACCGTTTGTTCTAAATTCTCCAAATTTCGCTCAGTGGTTCTTTGATAACAGGTGCGAACACCTGTCCATATTCAAATTGCGTAACTTCAGCCGATCTTCAGCTGATATTCTTTATTCTCCAAATTTCGCTAAGCGTTTCTTTCAGACCCGGTGCGAACACCTGTTCATATTATAATTGCATAACTTCAGCCGATCTTCAGCTGATATTCTTTATTGTTATAAAAATCATAATGATCTCACTTTACAATGTTTTTTTACGTAATCGACCGTTTCTTTAGAAAAATGAAATTCCCCGTGATAAACCGGGATATACAGCTATAATCTATATAAATAAAGATGAAATTCTGTTTGTTTGTTCTTTATAGAAATCCATTCCGTTTGTCCTAAATTCTCCAAATTTCGCTCAGTGGTTCTTTCGTACCAGGTGCGAACACCTGTCCATATTAAAATTGCATAACTTCAGCCGATCTCTGGGTATATTCTTTATTGTTATAATAATCGTTTTGATCTCGCTTTACATTGGTTTTTACAAAATCGACCGTTTGAGTCGATAAAAGTCTCAGTTTATAGATTTTATAGATTTAAAAAATGAAATTTTCCGGGTGAAACCGGGATATACAGCTAGTATTAAATAAGTTCAAATTTAAATAATATTTTGGATCACATATTTTCAGGAATCCCTCCTACTTTTAAAAAGAAATGTGATTCTATTAATAATAACATTGTTAATATTCATAAAAGCATTCCATATAATATCGTTCTCAAAAGTGAAAAATCAATCTGTGTTTGAGTTTTAATTTCAATATTAAAAATAATTATTAATATTTTTTTGTTGGATCAATACAGTGAATTTGTTCTAATCAGTTCAACTCTTTCTTTTCTAATTTTTTATTTTATATCTTATTTAAGTTAGTTAGAGTTTATGGTTTCATTATAATTATTTCTTTTATTTTTCAGAAACAATATTATTGTAGATTGGATTGGTTTTTGTTCTGACAGTGGGATACCATTATCTGAAAGTTATTCTCTTGTTAATGCTCTTGGATCAAATGTGATAATTGAACATTGGAAAATTAATGGTTTGCCATGTGATTCTTTTTCTCTTGACAATGCAATTATATTACATGCATCACAAAAGTATGTGAAATGTCTTAAATATATTTATGAAATATTTTTAAAATTTTGTTCCGAATTATGGAATGGATTTATTTTCCAATAATACTAAAATGAGGTACTGATGAATTATGATTTTAAGGAGTGGGGCTGCTTAGTGAGTAAGGCTCTGTAATACTTAAATTATTGAATTAAACAAGTAATCAGGGTTATTATTGAGGCTGCTGAATGTGATCTCAGTTAGATCATCTTTTTCCACAACTTTTGCCCTAGAAACAGCACTTCTTTTCAAAGCACTGAACCCATAACTAAATACAAAATCTGTATTGGTGAACAATTTTATTTGTTTTTAAATAAATAACATTTAATTCATTCATAATTCACAATTTAAAAGAAAGACATTTATTTTTTTTTTAATTAAAGACCATTATATATTATTTTTAATGATTCTCCATCTTCTATTTAATATTTATAATTAAAACCTTTATTACTACTCACTTTTAGCACTGGATTAAAAAATGTCGTGATAAATGGGAATCCATAATTATAAATTAGCATTAGACCATGTACAGCTATGCTAAAAATTGTCCTGCATTTTAACAGAAAAAAATAATTCAGATTGTCAATATTTTCCTTTCCCAAAACTCATGTACTTATTTTTAATTATGCTTTAATTCTTTCCTCAATAAAAACTCTTGTTTACTTGAAAGTTATATATTTTGGAACAATTAATAAATTAATGGGAAACTGTTGACCGATATTGTGTATATATATTGAGATTTTACCATATATTATAATACAAGTCTGATATTAAATTGAACTCCTCCCAATGCAAACATAATTTACTTGTGATTTACCATATAGGCTTTTTATTTTTTTTTTTTTATAAGAACTTATAGAAAGGTAGGAAATTTGATTTAGAATTACTGGTATTTTTTTGTCTGTACCTATCCAAAACACTCTGCATGTATGTATATATATATATATATATAGGGGGAGATGAGACACAATGAAACACAAAAGTTTTTTTTACCCATAGCACCCCACCTGACACTTCATTTTTAATTTTTTATTTTTTCCATGTTACCTTAGGATCTAATCTATGTAAGAAATGCGTTAAACATTATTTTATGCATCATGTCTGACCGCTAGCAGCTATTGTCCAAAAAAATAATTTTGTTTCATAACATTACAATGAAAGAACAGCTGTTTCATACCCCATGCCTAGGGTACAATGAAACAGCTGATAAAAATAACACCGTAATTAACAAAACTTTTTTCGGCTTCTAGTCGGTTTTTCTTTCTTCTGCTTTATGATAGCTACGAAATTCTTCAGGAAAGAGGAAAGTTTGACTTTGGAAGAATGTAGTCACAAATTAAGACTGTTTTTTTGGTGTTCCGCTCTGAGTTTCGCACCAAACTGTAAGAAAATGAAAAAAAACGACTGCTTATTGCACAATGAAAAACACATGCGGCACGATGAAACACTCGTCGGACTCCATGAAGCGTTTCATTGTGCCCAAAACGCCCTTATTTCAAGGAACCCCATACTAGCCATTTTTATGTCTTTAACTTCCTACGATGAACGTGAAGAGGTAGGAAAGCCAATGTCAGGCAAAATCTTAAGAGATATATGCATAATGAAAAAGTTGTAAGAGCAGACCGAATGAAATAATTACTCATACCTAGAGACGAAAATCGGTTCGACGAAAAATTTTAGTTTAACCCCACAAAACCGCACTTTAGCAAGTGGAGTCTGTCATACAACAAGTAGAAAGGGGAAAATTGCTGATATTGTTTGGAGTCACCCTAACCGCTCGCTGTCTGAATTTGGTTGCTCTAGACCTTTTGGTTCGCCCAGCGCACCGACTGTTTCACTGTGCCCCTCCCCCCCTATATATATTTTTTGTATTTTATTTCCCTTTTATATTAACATTATGTATTCAATATCAGTAACCAATACCGGGCTAACGGTCAAGAGACCAAGCCCTAATGCCTTAACTCACCTATGGGCATAAAAAATCTGTGGGGGCACTAAGTATACCTATTTTTTAGTATTTATAGATTGTGTGCATACACATACAACAGCAAATAAATCCTCAGTATGCCCATATGTAAATAATAAAACTTATCACTAATGACCAGGGTTTGAAATTAACTCTTATTTTCTTGGAAAGAGAATAAAAGTCAAATCCGGACTTTTGTAGTTCTATTTAAATAAATAAAAAACATATCATGACTTTTATATTTCGGGCCAGAAAATAAAAGTCCAGATATGATCTTTATCACAATGATACCTAATATAAAAGTCAAAGCTTGATTTTAATTATTTAAAAATAAATATAAATCCTTTTTTTCGGATTTCTCCATATTGATGTACATTATTGGGTTAACCATTTTTATGGAAATCTTATAGGGTATAATAAATTACCTTACATCGATCTTAAGGTCAATAATATCGATACAAAACCTCAGGCTCGCTCAGGGATCGATTATAACTTATCCGATATTTACAATATTGAGGTCGACTTCTTGGTTAATTAGGACGCTAATTGTGAAAATTATATCGATTTTTCGATTATGCGCTCAGGTATCGATTTACTTAAACTTATACGATATAAACGATATTGGGGTCCGCACTAGGTTAATTGAGATGCTCAATTTGAAAATTATATCGATTTTTGGATTACGCACTCAGGTATCGATTTATTTCAACTTACACGATAAAAACGATATTGGGGTTGGGTCATAGGTTAATATGGTGCTTAATTTAAAAAAGAGCCCTAATTAACCTAGAAGTCGACCTCAATATTGTAAATATCGGATAAATTGTAATCGATACCTGAACGAGCCTGAGGTTTTATATCGATATTATTTTCATTATCAGCAGCCTTGATAATCTATAAAATAATCGATCCTAAGATCGATATAAGGTTATACCCTATAAGATTTCCATGAAAACGGTTAACCGAATAATGTACATCAATATGGAGAAATACGAAAAAAAAGGATATATATTTATTTTTAAATAATTAAAATCAAGCTCAGACTTTATCATTGTGATAAAGATCATATCAGCACTTTTATTTTCTGATCCGAATTATAAAATCATGATGTGATTTTTATTTATTTATTAGAACTATAAAAGTCCGGATTTGACTTTTATTCTCTTTCCGAGAAAATAAGAGTTAATTTCAAACCCTGCTAATGGCTTAAAATTGTATTGTTTTTTCCTATTGTTAATAAAACTAACTAAATATATCCTAATTTAAATAAGAAAACAAATACAACCAAAAGCAAAAATACAGTATCTGACTACATACTACGTTTATAACCTGTTTCAACTTTTTTATTTATTTTTTTTTTATTTATTACAGAATTTAAATCAATTTAGAAGTTAAACTCTGTTATTAAAGTTGTTCTGTAGGCCCACGCTATTTTACAATATGTTATTAGGTTGTTCCAGTTGTTACTATTTAGGTATTCAATAAGTTCGTTATTTTTTAATTGGTTCTTATTGAAACATTTCCAGTACATTTTCTTCACCATAAATTTTATAATTTAGATTTAGCAGTTCCCCTCTCGCCTTAAAAATATATTTTATATCGTTTATTTTTACTTTCACTTACCTATATATGTGTGTGTGTGTGTGTGAACAGACTAGCTCAAAAACTATAAACCTGGCGAACCTGAAATTGGGTATTTAGTGTAGGTATATGCCCGCAATGTGACAGCAAAAATTTCATCAAAATTGCTCAAAGGGAGGGGGTACTTTATTTAATAACTTTTTACGTTTTTTTCGATTTTCTCAAAAACGGCTCTAACGATTTTGATTAAACTGAGTATTTGATCTATTTATATGCCCGAGATATGACTGTAAAAATTTCATCAAAATTGATTTACCAGAGGGGGGACTTTACTTAATAAATTTTTTATCATTTTCACGTGTTTTTTTTATTTACTCAAAAATGGCTTTAACGATTTTGAAGAAACTGGGTATTTGATGTATGTATATGCCCGAGATACGACTGTAAAAATTTCATCAAAATTGATCAACCGGAGGGGGGACTTTACTTAATAAATTTTGTACCAATTTCACGTGTACACATTTTTTACTTACTCAAAAACGGCTTTAACGATTTTGAAGAAACTGGGTATTTGATGTATGTATATACCAAATATGTAAAAGCCAACATTTCATCAAAATTGGTCCAACTGAGGGGGCACTTTATTTCATGACTTTTTTTTCCAATTTTTACCTTTTTTTCGATTATCTCAAAAACGGCTTTAACGATTTTTATCAAATTCGTCATGTTTAATGAAAATTAGGTTTTCTTTAATATCAGGTAAGCTTTATCATTATTAAAATGTTCTGAGGGGGCTTTTTTTTTGGGGGGGGAGCCTTTTTTGTTTGTTTGTTTCTTTCTTATAAAGTACCTTTGTTTTTGTTTACATGGAGAAATTAACTGTCTCTCGTTACGCCTAAAAATAAGAAATGGCTAAATATGAAATATGATAAAAAAAAAAAAAAGAAAACATAAAGAGGAGAAAAAAAGAAAAATATTCAGTCAACTCATAAAACTCGTTGAGCCCTCGCATGCGGAGTACGCCTTTAATGACAGACCATTGTTCATAATTAAAGCCGCTCTGTTCATTTGGAAAGTGGCAATTAACAAAACGCATTAATTTCTAATCTAAGTAAGTTGGTAAGTGAAAGTTAAGTGTTGCGAGCACGCACCAGATTTTTTATCTAAAAGAAGGTAATTATTTGTTCCTAACTTCATAGATTAAATCTCTTAGATTTGTTTACCCTATCTATGTTCCTTCTACAGTAATTTGCTTCTACCTTGTTTAAAATTTGTTTCAAAACATTTTCCAGTGTATCAAATCAATATGCTCTATGTTGATTTCCTGTTCCATGTTATATTTTGTTGCAGTTTGTTTTAACTCTTTTAACCAAAAAACCTTATTTTTTATGACCTTTGTGGCTAAATAATTCGGTAATCTATTGTCTTTCATGTTAAAAACCTTTAATATATAATTATAATGGATCTTTAATGTGTAACAAAAAAGAGGTTTTAGGCCTGTTTCTAAGTGAATCATAAATCTTTGTGAGTATTGTGGCAAACCAAATAACTTTCTTACGAAGAAGTATAATAGTTTCTCTACTTTATTACGAGTATATTCTTTATAACCCCATACTAAGTTAAATAATTCTATTTTTGATGCATATGGTATTTGATTATTCGTCATAAAAACTTTCCATCCAACATTTAATCCTGTTTTCGCTTTTTCCAATTTCTGTTGGAAGTGTGTCTTTAATGATAATGTGGTACTTTAAGCGATTCCTAAATATTTATAATTTTTAACCACTTCGATTATTTCCTTCCTTTCTACCAACTTTACCTCCATTCCTAAATATCATCACCTTCGATTTATTTAAGTAATTTTTAGACCCCATTTATTACAATATTGTTCAATATTATTTATCATATAATGCAAGCTACAAGGATCCGATGCCACGGCCACTATATCGTCCGCAAATGCTAAAATTTTAATTATTTTATTGTTGTCCCAAAGACCTCCACCAATTTCCTCTTCTAAATCATTTATATAACACAAGAACAAAAAAGGACTCATAAGGCCCATGGAGGTTTCAAAAAAGATTATTTATTTATTATTATTATTATTTGTTATCCCTTCCTTACACCAAACGGCAGCTTCAGTATTCTTTTATAAAGTTTTATTACATTGATAATTTTGGATGATACTCCTAAATTATACAATTTATACATCAATACCCCTCTGTGTATTCTGTCAAATGCCGTTGAGAAATCTATAAAAAATGCGTACACATTCCCCCGTTTTTACTTAGTTTTAACTTTATTATACTCAACAGGATAAAAATGTTATCAATTGTAGAATAATCCTTCCTGAATCCTGCCTGAAATTCTCTAATAATAACATTCTTTTCAGCCCATTCAGTTAATCTTAGTTGTATCAAGCCTGTAAACAACTTCCCTACTGTATTGATAAACGAAATTCCTCTGTAATTATTTAGTTCACTTTTGTTGCCATTCTTATATATTGGGTACATTATTGACTGTTTAAAACACTTCGGTATTTTCCTCATCTCGAAAATTTTATTAAATTCTTCTAGCAATTTTTCTAAAAATTATTTGTAACATGTTTATAAACTCGTATGGAATGCGTTCCTCCCCCAGGGCATTATCCTTCCTAGCTCTATTGAGTACAGTTCGTAATTCTTCTATTTTAAATTGTTCATCTAAGCTACTGTTTGCGATGACTTGTTCTGTTTAATTTATGCCTGTTATTATTGAGGGTTGGTTATACATGTTATAAAAATGTTCAATCCATTTATCTTCAGATAAATTTTCATCTATTGTAAAATGTTTTTTTCTAAACTTATTTACAGTTTCCCAAAAATCTTTTACATTTATTAATTTTTTAAGTTTTTCTATTAATATCTTGTAATACTGTTTTTTATTATCCAGGCATATCTTTTTATATTTTTGATTGTGTAAAGTGTTTTTTATCTTCTTCCCTATTTAATTTTCTATATTTTCTAAGAAAAAGAAAAGAAAAGAAAAGATTGTGCTTTTGCTTTTCGACATTCCCCATTATACCAGTCTTGCTTTTTTATGCTTAATTTTCCATTATTATTAATAATAGCTGATTTTTTAATTATACTAAGCAGTTGTTTTAACATACAACGAGGATCTTCAATCTTATCACTATTATTATTTAGTCTTGACCATATTGCCAACTTAGTATCTATCTTGTTCTGGTACTTGTTTTCATCCTGCAAATTCCAATTCAATTTCGGTAATAATGGTAATATGTTTTGTGTTTGTTTTTCACTCTCCAGGCTTACAACTATAGGCAAATGATCCGAGAACATTACGTTTTCCAAGGCATTAAATTCCTTATCGTATCGTTAAGGCATAGCCACTGTTAATCGTATTACCTCAAATCCTGATAACTGAACGAACTTTACTCCCTGATCTACTATAATTGTTGTGATTCCTAATAAACTACCTCCAGTCGCCCTACCATAAAATCAATTTCTAATAGCCGGGATCCATTTTAACTCATAACCTGCGAATAGTTTATCATAATCAATATATATTTCTCTTCTATAAAAATTTCAAACAATAAGAATATTTAAAATGATTTTATATAACTAAAAAAAACCTATTTTGCTTATTACGCAAGCCAAATATATATTTATATGATAGTATAAATATATATGATACAAATATTTATATACAATAATATAAAATAAATAAGTTTATCCGTTTTATTCTCAGATATATTTTTATAAATGTTACTTCCAGTAGCGGATCCAGAGGAGGGCGCCCCCCCCCCCCCCTGAGAGGTGAGGAAACTCATAAATTATTACTATTTCTATATAAAATGGGCTATATTTAGTCATTTTTCGAGTCCACTAATTGAAAATGAATTGTATTTAAACATTTACAGTAATTTACAACGCCATTATGTACTAAAATGTATTTTAAATTAGGTCCTTCATTACTCATGAAATTTAAAAAAAAAGTGCGCCCCCCTACTCAGAAAATTTCTGGATCCGCCACTGGTTACTTCCCTTATATTTAAAGTTATTACCTAGTTTACATGAATTCCTGAACTGTTCTATTGGGTTGAAGTTTTCGAGGGAAAACGATACTGCTGTTGTCCTCTGTGATCACCAGTGTTGTCGTCGAGAAGTTACCAATATGTCGTCGTGTGTTGTCGACTGTGGCTCGTCACAGGTTACCAGCTTGACGTCCGATCAGATAGCGACGACAACATGCATAACAGGATTTAAGAAAGAGGGGTAGCGTCTCGAGGGTAGTTATGAAGTCATGGGCGTAAGCCTCGGCCTTAGCTAGACCTGTCACGTGCAAGATAGGAA
Organism: Aelia acuminata; assembly: GCA_911387785.2. NCBI lineage: Eukaryota > Metazoa > Arthropoda > Insecta > Hemiptera > Pentatomidae > Aelia > Aelia acuminata. The sequence continues at coordinate 89,852,506 of OU426980.1, read as the reverse complement.
TTTCACATCGGAGGTACCTGTGGTGTCACAGGCACTAGCCTCGACCGCAGCTAGACTCGTCACGGGTAGTAGAGGAGTGTAGGAAGAAAATGCCTCGGGGGTAACAGTGAAGTCGCGGTTTTACGACTCGTTCACTGCTAGACCCGTCATAGGCGATAAAGAAAAGTTACCTCGGAGGTACCTGTGGCGTCACGGGCACTGGTCTCGACCGCTGCTAGACTCGTCACTGGTGGTAGAGGAGATTTAGAGGGAGTTGCAGGAGGAGAGTGCCTCGGTGGTAACAGTGAAGGTCTCACTACTCGTTCGCTGCTAGGCCCAGGCCCGTCATAGGCGATAAAGGAGAGTTACCTCGGAGATTACTGGTGACGTCATTGACAGGTGTTCAGTGACAGATTAATGTTTGTGATAAAAGAAACAATAGAGATAATAATAGGGCGAAATTAAATAAAACGGTTGCGTAGGGAGGTGGCGGCCCCATCGCCCAGTCGCTATACTGCAGACAGCGACTGGCTCTCCAGGTTGGGGAAACAGTACACTGACATTCACACATAGTACACTAATTACTACATAAACGACTTAGTACATAGTAACACTACACACACCCCCACACTACAGACAAAGGTCACATACACTACATACCCTAGGGTCACCTCCCTTAGGGAACCGCCCCGGATGGGGGGGAGCAGGTCAGGTTGCTTTGAGGAGGCAGCCCCTCCACCTGACTAGGAGGGCGAGGGCTGATAACCTTCACCTCTGAAGACTATTCATCATGAGACCTCAACGAGAAAATGCCGGACTGCCCAATGGTAACCGACACGGAAAACGTCAAATGGACTTTCGACTGGCCTTCTGGAACATTTTAACTTTGCATAGACCCGGAAGACTTCATATCCTCCTGAATGAATTGGACAAGTATAGGTATGACATAGCTGCCATCCAAGAAATTCGATGGACTGGAAGCGGGACTATTGACAAGAGAGCTCATACAATTTACTAAAGCTGTCATCCGAGAAACCATTGTTTCGGCACAGGTTTCATTGTGAAAGGGCGAATGCGGTAGAATGTCATTGGATTCAACCCTATAAATGAGCGCATAAGGATCAAGGGAACCTTCTACAACTATTCCGTAATCAGCTGCCACGCTCCAATGGAAACCTCAAGTGAAGAGGACAAGGAAGAGTTTTATGATGTTTTTTTGGAAAGGGCACATGACGCCTGCCCAAAAAGTGACATCAAAATACTGGCAGGGGACTTCAACGCAAAGATTGGCCAAGAAAACATCTACTACCCAACAATCGGGCCACACAGCATCCATGATGAATGTAATGAAAATGGTCAGAGAGTAGTTAATTTTGCAGCCTCTCGGAACATGGTGGTTGGAACCAGACTCTATCGTGGCCGCAGGATACACAAAGCAACATGGAGATTCCCAGACCCCAACAACTTTAACCCGGCGCTGGTCGCGCCCCTCTGTGGGACACCGTTGGTCGCGCGTGAGCAAATTGCTCACACCTCAGTTTTTGGAGATTCTATTATTTTTCAGCAGCATTCTTCGCAATATTTTTGTTTCTTTTAATTTAGAATATCTTTATCATTAAATTATTAATATGTTTAAGGTGTTTTCATCAGTTTAATGCACTTATTATAATTTATTTATAGGAGTGGAATGAATAGATAGATAGATAGATAAACAGCTTTATTTTCAATTAATATACATTTACAACATTATAAAGAAAAATATAAGCCTGCATTGGCATGGTTAAACACCGTCTGCCAAGAGCTGTCTCGATAAAATAAAAAGTCTTTTTCAATGTTCATAATGAATAAAAATAAAAAATAAAAAAATAATAATAATAAATAAATAAACATCCTTATTAACATATATCGATTCATACAATTATATGCCGTGTGTGAATAATAATGAAAATAAACAAAACTATACAATACCTACATAATAGATAAAATAAATAAAAAAAATAGGAGAAAAAATTATTTAGATACATAAAATTATTAATTTAAAAAATAAAATAAAAAAATAAAAAAAAATAAAAAATAAAACTAGTTAAAAATTATTAACTTAATTTGATTAATAATCTAATCCTAATTAATAATAATAACAGAGCATACATAATAGTAATTTAGGTAATTTCCTATATTATGAATTGTATTGCTCAACTAAAAATGTTCAGTATTTATACGCATTACAATGATAGAAAAACAAAGCGTTCCAATCACCACCATTCAGCAGCCCTACCAGTTCGTCTTGCCTCAACACATTTTTCTTAAAATACTTAAACCTAAACTCCTGGAGAACAGGACAGACACCAACATAATGATAAACGTCTTCAATTACTTTCATATTACAGAGGGTACACAATCTTTGCTCTTCGCTCCTACCTACGTTATTATTAAGATAAACTAACTGTCCCCGTAATTTGAATATAACCTTCATAAAATTCATTTTATTAGAATCACTTATATAGTGCTTCTCCCCCAAGTCCAGGTTCAATTTCTGAGTGGAATGAATAGAAGAGAATAAATAAGGATAAAAGTCTTTATTAAAACTATTTTTAGTTTAAAAAAAGAAGTAGTTATTGTAAGAAAATCGCAGTAGCATACATTACTCAATATTACAAAAAGAAAAATAAGAAATTTTTAGTTGAAAAGAAAAAAAATATATAAAAAATCGCATAAAGTTGGTACGTTGATACTCGAATTCCGGCACTATTTCTGGCAAGTATTTTTCGAGGAAGACTGGAGATTTAACCTCCAGTATTACCACTTTGCTCAACTTCAAGAAGCCAGGAATAACGATCTGAAAACGAAATACCCCATTTTACTCAAAAATATAAAAACTAATCTAACCTTTTACTAAAAAACCTAAGAGAAGAGACGAAAATACTTTAGAGTCATTTTTCCTTCCGGATTATCCTCCGAAAGCCGTAATATCTTCGACAGACGTCTTGTTCCACTCATTTTCCGAACTAAACTACCAAACGGAACAGCTACAATATTTCATCAAAGAAAGACAAACGTCTACTGACAAGATTTGGGCTAATTACTGCGGAGATGGACAAGTCCGTGCAGGTCCGTGCAGGCAGGGAGCGGCCCACACGGTGGCTCAGTTCTGTGTCACGGATGGTCGCGCTGTGAGCATTTTGCTCACGCTCCCGTTTTTTCGAACAAAACGTTTTATAGGGGCTTAGCGCGACAATTTTTTTTTTCAAAAACAACTTCCTAAAGTCAGTTAATGTATAAATGACAAATAGAAAAAATGTCAGAATTAAATAAAAAGAAATAAGCGAAATACACAAGATTTTCGGCAAGTGTGAGCAAAATGCTCACAACGCGACCAACGGCGGGTTAACCAAATTGACCATCTTCTAATAAGTGCACGCCATAGATCCAACTTATTGAGCGTAAGAACCTTTAGAGGAGCTAACGTTGATTCCGACCACTACCTAGTGATAGCACGAATCAGGGCAAGAATCAATAATGCGAGGTATAGTGGTCAAGATAAGACTAAGAAGTGGAATGTAGAGAAATTGCAAGACCCTGATATATGCAACTCATTCCAAGCTCATATAGGTAGAACACTGCGGGAGACACTAGGTAACGCCATTAATGAAGACCCTCAGGCAGTGCGGGATAATGCGGAGTAGGTAATTACAACAGCTGCACACGAATGCTCAGGCCCAAAGGAACGCGTAACAAGGTCACCTTGGTTTGATCAAGAATGCCGAAGCGTAACAGATGCAAAGACTATCGCCTACCAAGCTATGGTGCATAAACGGTTCACAAGGGGACCCACAGAGAAATACCGCAAAAGGAGGAGAGATGAGAAGAAGTTGCATAAGATGAAGAAGAAACAATGGGAAATAGAAGCTCACAAGAGTGCGATTGAAAACAGGCTCTTCTTTCAAAAGGTGAACAATGGTAGAGCCCCTTTTAAACCTAAAATTCAAGCCTGTAAAAAAGAAGACGGGACTCTCTAGAACAGTATGGAAGAGATACTTCAGCGATGGGTAAGGCACTTTAGTGTTTTGCTGAATGAACAGGTCACTGAACCCGGTGTGGGAGAAGGAAATGAGGAAGAGGATGAAGAGGATGTTGAGCCACCAGATTTGGAAGATGTTGTAGATGCAATTCAGAAAATGAGGAACCATAAGGCACCAGGTGAAGAAGGATTGCCGGCTGAATTGTTTAAATATGGTGGAGAGGAACTGCAGAGGACACTTTATGACATGACCCTCGAGATATGGGTTCAAGAGAAGATGCCTCAGCAATGGAGCAAGGCCTTAATATGTCCGCTTCACAAGAAAGGAGATCAATTAGAATGTGCTAACTACAGGGGTATATCACTGCTCCCATGTGCTTACAAAGTATTCTCTAATATCCTCTACCAAAGGCTGATCCCGCATGCAGAACGAGAAATCGGGCGATACTAGACTGGCTTCAGGAGAGGGAAATCTACAGTGGACCAAATTCTTCATACCCTTAGGTTAATCATGGAAAGGGCCCACGAGCATAAAATGTGTACCCACCACTTGTTCGTGGACTTCAGGAACGCGTATGACAGCATCAGGCATCCTAAGTTGTACGTGGCTCTTAGAGAAATGAAGGTTCCTTCATAGCTAATCCGCCTTATAAAAATGACGATGAGAGATGTTAGGTGCAAGGTCCGCATACAGTCCGAACTCTCTTCTGAATTTAGTTCGAATAAAGGGCTATGGCAAGGAGATGCTTTGGCATGCCTGCTGTTTAATTGGGTTTTGGAAAAAGTAGTGAGAGAAACAGGCATCCAGATTAATGGCACCATATTCAATAGATCGGTCGAACTACTCGGTTATGCGGATGACCTTGATATAGTGGCGCAATCTTTTTCTGCGCTTACTGAATCTTTCTTAAACCTACAGAGAGCTGCCGAACTAATGGGGTTGGCTATAAATGAAAATAAAACGAAATATATGTAGTAGCCAGACCTCAAGAAAGACAGGCTGTCGTAGGAAGCTCTACCTTCGAAAGAGTAGAGGAGTTTATTTATCTTGGATCGCAGGTTACATCAACTAATAACGTCTCCAATGAAATAAAGCGAAGGATCAATCTTCGAGAGGAAGATCCTTCGAAGAATCTATGGGCCGGTAAGGGATCAGGAAGGCTGGAGAAGAAGAAGAAATAAGTAACTGTATGAGCTGCTCCAGGATATAGATGTTGTGACATTTATTAAGCTGGGACGCCTTAGGTGGGCAGGACATGTTGCACGGATGAGTTCAGATGAAATGCCAAAAAAAGTCGTGGAGGAGGAAATCCATTGTCCAAGAAGAGTCGGAAGGCCTAAGCTCCGGTGGATGGACGGCGTAGTACAAGACTCACGAGACCTGCTTGGAGTCCAAAATTGGAAGGCAGCAGCCCAAAACCGGGCCGAATGTCCGAGGCTCATTGAGGAGGCCAGGACCCGTCACAGGGTTGTAGCGCCAGCTGGTTGATTGATTGTTAAGAAAACAGAGTACAAAATAAGAAAAGAACACTACTTGTATCGATACCTAGAATAAAAAACATAAAATGATTTATTTTAAATTAGTAAGAACGTCAATAGAGAAAATTAAGAAAAGAAAAACTTATACATAGACTCATTTTAATAGCAAAAATTACCATTACGGCCTTTAGAATAAAGAATAATAAAAAGAACGAAACGGAATAAAGCGTTGGTGGCCACCACAATAAAATGAACTATAATTCGATTTAATTGTCTTTCAATTGTAGGCGAACACAACAAGCGCTTTCCCGAGGGCAAGACCTCATTGACGGACAAAATTCTCATATGAATGGACACTTTGGCGAACAAAACAATTAGAAGGTGATAAGATCATGCAGATCAGTCTCGTAGCAATTGAGGCACCCTCGCAACCCTTCCTGGGTTGTTCGGAAGAAATGGAAAGAGTACTCACAATAAGTGACAGGGCCCAAGCTCTGTAGGTCACCTTGCGCTAGCTTCCAGTCTTCGTCCAGGCAATCTGTCATGAGAGCGTGTCCGGTGAGATGGTGACGGCCTGAGACGCTGCGAGAGAGTGAAGTGGTGGGGGGCATGCACGAGGCCCAACGGTTCCGGTCCGCTGTGATCCAATGCCACCGTGAAGTACGGCCGTGTGGAGATATTAACCTGTAAAATATTGGAAAGAGCGAGAGCCTTGGATAGGCGGGAATTTTTAATACCTTTAAATTTAAAAAAGGGAAACACATATGTTGAAACTGAACACCCCCCACCCATGGCGCGGATGCGGTATTATTGGGTAGGTAAGGGGCATAAGTGATTCAATATGCCTGCCGGAGTTTGGGTGCTGACAACTCGGGCAACATTATCAGTTCAAGGAAACAGTTCACGAACGCGGTCGAGAGGCCAGTTGAGAGTAGGCTGATTATCAGTTTTAATTAGGACAAGAGAGCCCGGAGCTCAGGGGAGGAATCTATCCAGCAAGAGCGTTGTTGAAGGGTATGGAGATATTCTACTGTCCACCGTATCCAAAATGATTGGTGAATTTTATCAACGAATTTCCATCTAGTCAGGCGATTAATAGGAGTGTCGGAAACATCACGATTAGGTGGCGCGTTAAGAGGTCGGTGAATAAGAAAGTGGCCGGGAGTTAGGGCTTCTAAATCTTGAGGATCCGGCGAAAGAGCAAATAACGGGTGACTATTAAGAACTGCTTCGACTTGAGCCAGGAGAGTGGATAATTCTTCAAAAGAGAGAATCTGGGACCTTACAACGGTACGGAGATGTCGCTTGGGTTGGCGTAGAAAGCGCCCGATCCCACAAAATTGGTCCCGTTATCACTATAGATGTCGGAAGGAACACTGCGGCGACTACAGAACCGCACAAAAGCGGCGAGGAATGCGGGGATGGAGAGTTCGAAGGCGAGTTCAAGATGAACCGCTTTGGTGGAAAAGCAAACAAAGGCGCAGATGTAGGCTTTGGTGACGCGGCATCCCCGGATGCGTGCAAAGGAAACTGACTAGGGTCCGGCGTAGTCGACTCCTACCTTAAGAAAGGCGTACGTAGAAGAGACACGGTCTTTGGGGGAGTGAACCCATAGTAGGAATGTGCGGTTGGGAATTAACCTTAGAGCACCGGTTACAATTTGCTAGGCGATGGCGAACGACGTTCTTTCCGTCCAAAATCCAAAACCTCTGGCAAATGAATAAATGAGTAGCTGATGGACCGGCGCACAGTGGGAAAATTCTTTCATTTAGCGGCCAAAAATCTATAACTCCTGACCGAATGACGATAATCGAATAATTCTTTTTTCATTAATGAGCTTGGGATTCCCTTCATCAGTGAGAATAAAAAAAATAAAAATAACATCCCTCAAAGTATTTCAAATTAGTTTTTATATGAATCATTTCTTCACTTAAATTTAAATAAATAAGCTTATTAGGTGCAGGGTTATACATGGAGAATAAAATGAGTCAGTATTATTATCTATTGAGCTGCTCTTTTTGGAAGATTTTAAAATAATTATTGTATAAATAAGAAAAAATCCAAACAATTAAATTAAAAATACCCTATTTTTTAGGAATTTTAAGGGAATAAAATATTTTCATATAATTCAACGAGAAGTATATTTTATGATTTAGTCCAATTCGAGGCCGATTATATAATAAAGGTTCAAATATTCTATTCTATTCATTTGGCGCGACAACTCGATGCCGAGTCTTGGCCTCCTATACCAGCCTCTACCAGTTGTTCCTATCCTGTGCTGCCGCCATCCACCTCCTCACTCCCAACATGGACCTGGCATCACCAGCCACACAGTCACTCCACCACAGCCGAGGTCTTCCTCTACGCCTTGTTCCGTGTATTACCTCAGAAATCATTTTCTTCGGAATGTCACTCTCAGCCATTCGAGCAACGTGCCCAGCCCATCTCAATCTATTGAGTTTCATGAATTGAACCACATCTAGTTCCTTAAATAAATCTCTGAGCTCTTGGTTTGTCCGGCGTCTCCATACCTGTTCAACTTTAACGGCTCCAAAGATTTTACGAAGAATCTTCCTCTCAAAGACCATTAGATTCTGCTCCTCAGTCTTGGATATAGTCCATGTTTCTGAGCCATAAAGGAGTATCGGCCGGATCATTGTTTTATATAATAATATCTTTGTTTCTCTTGACAAAGCACGGCTCCTAAAATGTTGGCCGAGGCCATTATAACAACGATTGGCACATAGGACTCTTCGCTTAATTTCCGAATCCACAGCATTATCTTGAGTTATGAGGGATCCGAGGTAAATGAATTCAGACACTTTCTCAATCCTGAATTCTCCGATGGTAATAGTTTCGCCAGGTCTGGGGCTTTCCTCAGTGACCAGATATTTGGTTTTTGCGGCGTTGACTTTAAGGCCCATTTTTCTTGCTGCGTCCGCTAGTCTCAAGAATCCATCAGAGACTGCCTGGAAAGAGCGTCCAACAATGTCGTTCACATTTCCACATGTCCAACAATTTAAATCTTAAAATCGATATATCGCCGATCGATCTAATTCTATTTTGGTATTTTAGCACCCTTTACCCTCTACCACTGTGAAAAAAAAATCAGAACCAATTATTGCCAATAATAGAAGTTATATCAATTTAATTAATCTAATCTTAATCAGTGAAGAGGAAGGATTTGCTCTGCCTTGAGCCGAGCTCTGTGGTGTAGCGGTTAGCATCCTCGCATGTAACGCAGGAGACCCGGGTTCGACTCCCAGCGGAGCCAAATCTTTTCTCTTCAAAAAATAAATTATTTAAAAATTTATATCAATTTAAATACTTTCTTTTCATAAATTACATAGTTAACGTGGATGAAATTAAAACGCACTTTTATCCAATAATTATTCAGCCATTCTTCTTATTTATAAAATATGTTTGGCGGAATAATATAAAAAGTAAAGCTGAATAGAAAAATAATAATAATAATAATATCAGAGAGATGAGCATAGATTTTGCTTAAAATAAATTCAATTTTTTTTCCCTTATTAAACTTTACTTTCTATAATAATGCACCAAACATATTTTATTAATAACAATAATGGCTGTAAAAATAATTGGATAAAAGTGCGTTTTTAATTTCATCCACGTTAACTATGTAATTTATGAAAAGAAAGTATTTAAATTTATATGACTTCTATTATTGGCAATAGTTGGTTCTGATTTTTTTCACAGTGGTAGAGGGTAAAGGGTGCTAAAATACCATGATAGAATTAGATCGATCAAATGCGATCGATCGGCGATATATCGATTTTAAGATTTAAATCCCTATATTTGACAAGGCGTAGGGATGTGGTGACCCCATCGCCCGGTCTCAGGACCGCAATTAACCACTGGCCCTCCAGGTTGGAGGAACACTTACACTATCGCATACACACAGTACACAAATACATCACACTTTACACTTGATCATATACAGTACACACCTTAGGATCACCTTCCCTAAGAAGCCACCCCGGAGGGGGTATCTGTCTGCAGGCACAAAGGTGGCAGCCCCACCAGCAGGCTAGGGTACGTAGTCTGGGTTGATAGCCCCACTACCCGAAAATCTATTTATCACGAAACCTAATTCAGCCTCGGAACTCAATAGTCAAAAACGGAAACGACCCGGCAACCTCAGGCTTAAATTTAACGTAGGGTATTGGAACGTCCTTACTTTGTATAGACCCGGAGCACTGAAACTGCTCTTAGAACAGATTGATAAATATCATCTAGACATTACTGCCATCCAGGAAATACGATGGACCGGTCAGGGAATCATTGAAAAAAAGCGCCACACCATTTACTACAGTGGCAGTGAGAGGACTCACGAATATGGTACAGGATTCATTATAAGGGGGAAGTATCGAAATCAAGTAACAGGGTTCAAAGCTGTAAGCCCAAGAATCTGTGTGATAAGAATCCAGGGAACATTTTACAATTATTCCATGCTAAGTGTGCATGCCCCCACGGAAGTCTCGGAAGAGGGTGAAAAAGAAGCCTTTTATGAACTCCTTGAGAGAACTTTAGATGATTGCCCACTATATGATATGAAAATAATTGCAGGAGACTTCAACGCAAAGGTAGGCAAGGAAACAATACACCCAACTATTGGCAGACATAGCCTGCACGTGTCAAGTAATGACAACGGCTTAAGACTTATAAATTTTGCTGCCTCTCGTGATATTACTATAGGCAACACCCTTTTCCCTCATAAGAAAATCCACAAGGGAACATGGAAAACATCTGACGGGTCAACACTTAACCAAATAGATCATATCCTTATTGATAGAAGACACATGTCTAATCTCCTCAACGTGAGAGTATTCAGAGGGGCAAATGTGGATTCCGACCACTTCTTAAGCATCGCTCATTTCAGATCCCGAATAGCATTAAACACAGTAAGCGCACCGGCACAGAGGCTTAAGCGATACAACTTAAATAAGCTTAAGGATCCAATAATTCTGGCACAGTATGAATCGGAATTGGATAAGTGTGTTCGACAGGTTGATGTTCTGGAGGGTGATATCGACAAAACATGGGATGCATACACAGAGGCTATAAAAGAAACAGCGACAAAGCTGCTTGGACCACAACAGAGGGACTCGAGAACTCCATGGTTTGACGAGGAGTGTGAGAGAGCAGCACGTTCGAAAAACGAAGCATATGAAGCGAAGGTTCAACGAGAGACAAGGAGCAATACCGGATTATATAGACAGAGAAAAACGTCTACACCAGTATAAGAAAAGAAAATGGGAAAAGAAAGAACTAGAAAAGACTGAACTCCTTAAAGGAAATAATCAGTATAGGGAATTCTTTAAAGCAGGCAATCAGAAAAGAAAACCCTTCGAAATCAAATCTACCTACTGCTTGAATGAAGACGGTAAGCTTCTTACCAATAGGATTGATGTCCTTGAAGAATGGAAGAGACATTTCTCTCGGCTTCTTAACAAAGATCTGGAAGAAGTTAGGAATAACAGTCATGTGGATCTACCTTTATCTCAGATAATGGAACCGCCGGATGAAGAGGAGATTCTGGATTCTTTAGCGAAACTCAAAAATAATAAGGCTCCGGGTGTTGTCGAATTGCCTGCCGAATTACTAAAGTGAGGAGGAAGTGAACTACTGAGAATCCTTCAGAATGTCATGATTTGGATCTGGACCGAGGAAGTAATGCCTGAATCCTGGAATAAATCGATAATCTGTCCAATCCATAAAAAGGGTGATCGACTGGTCTGCGGTAACTACAGAGGCATCTCCTTACTCTCTTGTGCGTACAAGGTGTTGTCCAACATCCTCTTCCAACGACTACTTCCCTATGCAGAGAAGATCTTAGGCCTATACCAGTGTGGTTTTCGGAAAGGACGATCGACCATTGACCAGATATTTTGCTTGCGCATCATGCTTGAAAAAGAACGTGAATATAAGCTTAAAACGCACCATCTGTTTGTTGATTTTAAGGAAGCATATGACAGTGTTCACAGGGAACAGTTGTATGAGGCGATGATGGAACTTGGAATCCCTGAAAAGCTTATCAGAATGGTAAGACTCACCATGAGAGAAGTGAGATGCACTGTGCAGGTTGGTGGAGCAAGATCTGCAGAATTCACTTCTGGAAAAGGATTAAGGCAGGGGAATTCGCTGGCATGTCTCCTCTTTAATTTAGCTTTAGAGAAGTCCATTAGAGATTCTGGCATTCAAGTAGGCGGAACTGTATTCAGCCGGACAGTGCAGCTTCTTGCATATGCCGATGATCGAGATTGTTGGACGCTCTTTCCAGGCAGTCTCTGATGGATTCTTGAGACTAGCGGACGCAGCAAAAACCAAATGTCTGGTCACTGAGGAAAGCCCCAGACCTGGCGAAACCATTACCATTGGAGAATTCAGGATTGAGAAAGTGTCTGAATTCATTTACCTCGGATCCCTCATAACTCAAGATAATGCTGTGGATTCGGAAATTAAGCGAAGAGTCCTATGTGCCAATCGTTGTTATAATGGCCTCGGCCAACATTTTAGGAGCCGTGCTTTGTCAAGAGAAAGTTGAACAGGTATGGAGACGCCGGACATACCAGGAGCTCAGAGATTTATTTAAGGAACCAGATGTGGTTCAATTCATGAAACTCAATAGATTGAGATGGGCTGGGCACGTTGCTCGAATGGCTGAGAGTGACATTCCGAAGAAAATGATTGCTGAGGTAATACACGGAACAAGGCGTAGAGGAAGACCTCGGCTGCGGTGGAATGACTGTGTGGCTGGTGATGTCAGTTCCATGTTGGGAGTGAGGAGCTGGATGGCGGCAGCGCAGGATAGGAACAACTGGTGGAGGCTGGATTTTTGGCCGCTAAATAACTAAATTTTCCCACTGTGCGGCGTGTAGATTGCTAATATGGGCGTTATCAATCATTAAGTGGGTAAGGGGATAATCCTTCGGAAGTAATGCCGGGTGTTTAACTTCAAACGGTCGGGGAGCTAGGTGAAGACGACCATCCACGCGAAGAATGCCATGTGAATCAATAAACAATTGCAAAGTTCATTTAAGGCGCAACTTGGAGGCGGGTTGTGATGCGGCTTAATATTCTAGCGCGACTTGTTGGACTCCCTGGACTAAGGTATCAAGTGCTATGTTCAGTTCCTCGGCGGAGAGAAACCCGGTGTATCGGCGATCAGTTTTTTTATAATTATCGGGGAAGCGAAGACACCAGGCGGTGATTCTCTGTAGTTGGGTTAGAGAGGAATATCGACTTTCCAAGACAAGGGATGTCAGGGCGACACAAGTGAGGATCTTCTGAGAGGTTCGACGCTCTGAATTAACGGCATCAGGCGGGGAATCTATATATGATCTGGGTTCGGCGGTTTGGATAGCTAGGAAGGGCCTGTCCACCACAGCGTATGACAGGTGAACTCATTTGGAAATAGCCCACGAGAGGCACAATCGGTGGGATTTTCCTTGCTGTCAATGTGACGCCATTGAGAAGGAGGGATAACTTCTTGAATTTCAGTGACTCGATTGGCCACGAAAGTTTTCCACCGGTGTGGTTCACCACGGATCCAACTCAGGGCTACGGCGGAATCTGAAAAGGCAACAAGATCTTCAAATGGTTGATGGGACATACCCAGAATCTTGGCGGCTAATTTTGCTAGAAGGTGAGCCCCGCATAATTCTAATCTTGGAAGGGATACCTTTTTTAGGGGAGCTACTCGGGATTTTGCTATGAGCAGATGAACTGCAATTTCGCCGGTGGATGAGGTGGAATGCAAATAAATAGTGGCGGCGTTCCCTAGCTCTGAGGCGTCGCAGAAGGCGACCAGTCGTTGGCAACTGCGGGACTCCTGATAAAATGGAAAACGGCGAGGGATAGATATTTTTGATATGTACTCAAGTTCATCTTGAAAGGTGTTCCACTCGCGACTGATATCGGCGTGCGCGGGCTCATCCCAGTCAGAGTGCCCAATCCAGAGGCGTTGAATTAACAGTTTGGCGGTGAATGTGACAGGAACTAACCATCCCGGCGGGTCAAAATGCGAGCTAATTTGGATAAGATTAATCGCTTGGTGGCAGGTAACTTATTGGAACAGACCCGATAGGAGAAAGCATCGGTATCGGCTGACCACACTAGGCCTAAAATCTTAATCGTGGGTTCATCTGTAATTTAAAAGTCGAAGGAATGGGGTCCTAGTCGGCAATGTTCGGCGGGTAAATTGGCGAGAATCGCGGGATGATTGGCGGCCCATTTTCTAAGTTCAAATCCCCCGAGCTATCAGACTATCCCTCAGTTGAATGGTTTCGGCGAGTGATAAGGACCCGGTGATGATATCATCCACATAGGTATCATGACGTAGGACAGGAGCAGCAACTGGAAAGGGTCCCCTTCATCTTGAGCTAACTGGTGAAGTGTCCAAATGGCTAGATATGGAGAGAAACCAACCCCGTAGGTAACTGTACGAAGGCGATAAGAGCGGACAGGTTCATCTGGTGAAAACCTCCATATGATTCGTTGGAGATCCTGGTGTTCAAGGGGAACTAAAATTTGGTGATACATTTGCCTAATGTCAGCGGTGAAAATATATCGGTGGGTGCGAGAGCGGGTGATCAGGGTAACAATATCCGCCTGCAATATGGGACCGGTGTAAGAAATGTCAATGAGGGACTTGGATGACTGAGATGATGCATTGAAAACTACTCTAATTTTAGAAGGTGGGTCATCTGGTCGGTGAACAGGATGGTGTGGGGCGTCATCAGGCTCCGGAACTAAGTACCTATGGCCAATGTCCAGGCATTCGCGCATGAAGGCGATGTAGGCTTCCTGAAGGATGGGTTCACGTTGAAGGCGAGTTTCGAGTTGGTGAAATTATTCAAGAGCCCGGTAATAAGATTCCCCTAGGTCAACTGATTTCAATGGTACAGGCGTGATGTAGCGACCCTCAGAGTCTCAGAGACTCAGAGTCGCGGGATACTGAATGTTAAAAGAGATCCTCACAAAGCTGTTCTTCAGCAGAGAATCTAGGGGGAATAGCGGAGACTTCCTCGAGATCCCAGAACTTTTGGAGATCTCTATTGAGTTGGAGATTGGTGAGAGCGTTGAATGCTGTTAGGGTTTCTTGGCGAGTGGGAACTATAGGAGGTGAAGCATTAGAAACTGGCGCGAACAGGCTATCAGCCTTTGGCTCAGGCGGAGGATTATGAGTGCGGCGGTGAGGAGGCGGGCGATACATCTTCCCTTCATTGTCGATTACCTCATTAGACCAGGTGATACGGCGTTTGCTGCCTGGGGGGCGACAACTACCCATGATGCACCAGCCAAATATAGTTTCGAGGGCGATGTGTCCGCCCTTAGAAACGGGAGCAATCCCCAGGATGATGTGGGGAAGTGCATCTATCCCGAACAGGAGGTCAACCTTGACTGGTTGACATAGAGATGGGTCGGCGAGTGGTAATTGGGTGATGGTGGATATATGTGGTGGGTGATGGTGGTGATATGTGGTCAGGGGGACAAATCCACATAGGATGTGGGGAGCGCTTCAGTGATTTTTTAAATTAAAAATAGTCGTACTCTAAATGGCGATGAGTTCGGGACTCATCGGACGGTGATGTACCCCGGGTAGGGAATGTTTGAAGGTCCCCCAAGAACATTGACTCCGATGGGCGAGGGTGTGATAGGTAGACCTAGGCGGGAGGCGGAGTCGGCGGTAACGAAACTTAACTGGCTACCGGAGTCGAGAAGGGCGCGCAGAAGCTCAGGTGGATAGATAGGACGTCGAACTGAGACCTGTAGGGTTGGAAGGAGGGCAGGAGCGAAATTCCCAGACGAACCTAGCAAAGTTAACGGCGGATAGGATTCGGTGATAACAGTTGGAGACGGCGAGCAAGACTGGTGATGAGAACTGCGAGGGTGAGACGGCGAAGAAACATGGTGATCAGATTTTATATCACTCCTACCCGATGAGCGGGGAACATGACTAGCAACTGTTATCGGCGAGCGTTGAAGTTCAAGGCGAGTAGGAGCGGGAGCGGTGACGGCGGTGGATAGTCAATGATCTCTACCTGCGGGCCCTAAGGTTGTTGATCGGCGAGCAGTGGAGCTTTCATTGGGCGGAGAGGGTCCCCGTAAAGATTCAGTGTGATAAGGGCGGAAGGACCCCCCCCCCCCCCAGGGGGTGATAATAAGTTGGGGCAGCTAATTGAGAGGGCGGCGATGGAGGCGAATTTTTGTGGGACCTCGGTGAATTATCATGTTGAGGGGTTGAACGCCTTGGTGAACCTCGGGGAGGTGAGGGCGGTGAAACGCCGGAATAGTCGGTGAGCCACGGTTGCTTTGGGAGGCGGCAAGATGGCGTTGGGTGGTATTTCGGTGCTGCTGGGATGTTAGGACGATGGGAGAAGCTGGCCTGGGAGAGCTAGAAGGGAAACGCCGGACCGGTTCCTGACGCAAGGGCTCAGAAAAACCTCGGTGTAATAAGGTATGGTGGAACTCATTACAGGTATAGCAGCGCTGGCTAGATTGACATTGATTTTGGGAATGGGCACCTAGACAGTTATAGCATAGTCCGGATCGGCGGATGAATTGCAATCGGTCTCGGCCAGACAATTCCTTGAACTCACTGCAGTGGTAGACATTATAGCCTCTCGACAGTAAGGGCGTTGCAGGGCGGAGGCAAAAACGCGCGCCACGTGATTTATGGCCCGGTGTTGCTGGCGCATTGGAGAAGCATCGCGTTTCCTTGAAGGGGGCGATCCGGAGATAGAGGCGGGGGCGACTCTTAATCGGCCGATGTTAACCCAACAAGTCCACCAGGGTCGGTAATGCTTCGGGATGAGGAAATTTAAATTCCTTCTGAGTCGCTGGATCCAAAATGCGGAAAGCTATAAAGTATAAAAGGTGATTGCTAAGATCAGGAATGGTCATGGTTTTTAATTGTTGCCCCAGCTCGGAATAAATTTTTAGAAAGTTCAAAAAAGCTTCGGATGAAGGGCGTGTGATCGGCGGGAAGTTCAACATGTCATTCAGGATACGGGCGGTGATAGTGGAGACGTTATCATAACGTTTGGTCAAGGCGTCCCAAGCAATAGCGCAATTAGAATCAAAGTTTTCCAAATGGCCAATGACAGCTAATGCCTCGCCCGAAAGGCAACTCTTTAAATATGTAAGTTTAATTCCATCACATAAGCCAATATTATTGTGAATAATAGGGAGATAGATATGTTGTTTTAAAAGTTGGAAATTGGGAAATGTCCCCGTTGAACCTAGGCAAATCAAGCATTGGAAGTCGCGCTTCATGTATACTGGGGGGAAACTGAGATTCTAAATCGGAACGGGTTGATAAATTTCACTCTAATTCAATAACCCTGAATTGTGCTTGAATAAATTGTTCTTATAAATTTTCCGGCACGCATCGTTTAAAATTAAAACATTCGGCGACAAGAGAGTTGAAGGATGTTCTCATTTCCTCAATTAATTTATTTAAATTATGAATTAACATTTTTGCCAACTGAAACTCCCGATTATCCAAGGCACCCTTACATTTTTCGGAGAATGTTGAAACTTGTTCTAGTAATTTTTGTAATATTGCCTTATGGGCACTCACCCCTGAATTATTTGACCTGCGGCTATGATTAATAAGAATTACAATAGTAATACTTAACAAGGGGATACCTGAAAGAAATTTACAATGATAATTTGATAAGAACAAATTATTAGTCATTTTTCAAGTCCACTAATTGAAAATGAATTGTATATAAACATTTACAGTAAATTACAACGTCATTATGTACTAAAATGTATTTTAAATTAGGGCCTTCATTACTCATGAAATGTAAAAAAAAAGTGCGCCCCCCCCTACTCAGAAAATTTCTGGATCCGCCACTGGTTACTTCCCTTATATTTAAAGTTATTACCTAGTTTACATGAATTCCTATTAACTGTTCTATTGGGTTGAAGTTCTCGAGGGAAAACGATACTGCTGTTGTCGTCTGTGATCACCAGTGTTGTCGTCGAGAAGTTACCAATGTGTCGTCGTATGTGGCTCGTCAAAGCTTACCAGCTTGACGTCCGATCAGATGGCGACGACAACATGCTTAACAGGATTTAAGGAAGAGGGGTAGCGTCTCGAGGGTAGTTATGTCGTCATGGGCGTAAGCCTCGGCCTTAGCTAGACCTGTCACGTGCAAGATAGGAATTTCATCTCGGAGGTACCTTAGTACGTGGGCTAGACCCCCCTACCGTGCACCCCCCCCCCCCACATCCCTATAAATTGCATATCGTTGTGTTCCTTGTGAAAAAAGATTAAGAAAAAGCCAATGTTCCCAGAAAAAAAAGTGGCCGCACTAACCGAAAATGGCGTTCAAACATGGCGGAATGACGACTTTGATTTTAGTTAGTTTTTTTATTACTGACATTCACAATTAAGCTTAATTTCGCCATAACTGGTATTTTATTAAAGCTAGATAGTTCTAGATTCAGAATAAATAAACAAACGTTCTAAAATAATTAGTCTTGACAACATAAAATACATTTAAAGTCAATTTTTTCAAGTCTCTCGCGTAAAAGTTAAAATTCCAAGTTAATTTGTGATTAAACGGCCATCGTTAACGAAAAACACCCTGAAATAAAACATCTGGAGCAATTGTTCTTCTTTAAAAATCAGTGGTCGAATTTCAAAAAATATCAACTAGTTTCATAGAAAACGGACCTACAAGGCGAAAAGGCGCCGGTGACTCGGGCGCATCCAGTCCTCTGCCACATCGTTCAGTTCTCATACATCATATAATTACAGCGGGTTTAGGATATTATTTTGAATGTATAATCAAGCCTATGTAACTGCAAGTTTTT